>CM060863.1:21188467-21285220 GCA_030737845.1 Acorus calamus | reverse complement strand
CCCTCTTATAGACACCCCCTGCCTCAAACAAACACTGAGGAGCCCCGCACCGGAGATAAGATCGACATCCTAGACCAACTCCAAAAAATCCCCGCAAAGATTTCCATTTTAGAGCTAATCGAAACCTCAGAACACCACCAGCAAGCTCTAAGAATGTTCCTAGAAAGAATCCAAGTCGATCCACAAATCTCTACCCTAGGCGTACCAATAGCTCTAGCCACCGCAGGACTAGGGCCCATCATAACCTTTAGACCTGAAGAAGAGGTTCGTGACAAGGTCATTAGCACCTCAACCCTATGCATTAACCTCAAAGGATACTCGATGGATAATGTTCTAATTGACACTGGAGCAGGGGTAAACCTCATATCACTACAAACCTTCGAGCACATTGACGGACGCATAACTACACTCTTCAAAACAGACACCCGTATATTTGCCTATGACAAAATAGCTCGTCTAGGTCTAGGCTTTAAAGACTTCCGATTAAAAGTAGGGCCACTAGAAACTAGCACTAAAGCTTACGTCCTAGAGATGGATTCAGATTATAATATGATTCTAGGACGCAAATGGCTAGCATCCATAAAAGGGGTCTCCTCTCCCCTACACCAATGTTTGAAATTCCCCTTGGGAGGTCGGATAATCAAAATACAAGGGGATGCGATCAAAGGACCTAAATCGAGGTTCGCCGATAATCAAACCATCACTGTAAAAACCAGTAACTCAAAACCCATAGAAGCCACCATCCACATCTTAGATTTCCCAGCCGATTGGCTAAATCCCCGGAACACTCTCTCCGTTACCACAGAGGCAAGCCACCCTAGACTTAAGAACCCTGGATGGCATATAATGGGGACCATGGGTTACCTTCCCGGGGGAACCTTGGGACAAGAAAATGGGATCTTGGACCCCATCGAACTCCCAGCATGGCTAGATAAAAGGGGCATCGGCTCATCCAAGCATCGCCTTAAACTAAAGGAAAGATACAATTGGAGGTTGTATGAACATTTCATAGGAGGGATAATGGTAGAGCCCGCCGAAGAGGTCATACGCCCCTACCCCCTGGACCCTATCCCGGAAACAGAGCTAGACTATCTCTCTGGCTCCCTAGAATGGCTATTCCCACACCCTGATAAACATCTACACACACACTCACCGACAGACGATAAAACTCCAGCTGACCCAGCCTCCTTTTCTCGCAGTGCTCAAGCATCGCAACAAATGAGCGCCAGCTGCTGGAGGAAAGTCAGTTGAAACACTTCGACCAATCCAGTAGGTTGTAAATAATGTGTCTTTTCTGTTAAAAAAAAAGGAAACCGAAACCCTAGGGTCCCTGTTCGACAATGACGACTTCACCCTGGTATGGCACCCCTTTAGCGATGACTCTGATCTCCTGAAGGAACTACATCGTCAAGCCAGTCAAGCTAAAAGTCCCGACCCTAGTGCCTCATCCAAAACAGTCAAACCTACTAGGAGTCAAAATCCTGACCAGATCATTTGCAGTTTAGAGGGGTATAGCAGGACCATATTAGGTTTAGAAAAATTTGAATCAATAGCGGTTATAGAAGAACCAGACCTAGATAACATAGAGAACCTAGACGATGGTCTTGAGGTCTTTGAAATCTGTGATGAGGACGATGAAGAAAAAGAGGACCTATCTAAAGAATTCAAGCATGTCGGTATCGTCGGGAAGGCCTCCGAATGGCTGCGTTATGTTGTTGGTGCTTTCGGAAAGCGTCCCGGCGGTGCGCGTGCGTGTGTGGGGGTTCTTCGGGGATTCGGATCGGATTCGTGCCCTGGCGGGCTCGGTCGGATCATCTTCTCGGAAGGGTGAGGGGTGTCGTTCCTGGTTGAGACGCCCGATAGTGGCTCAAGAGGATTCCAGGGTTTGTGTGATCGCCACCTGCGTTTTCTAAAAGCAGGAAAAGGGGTGGGGTTGGATGTGATCGCCTACGTGGGGAGTTTGTGGGATCTCCGCTCTGAGACACGGATATACCGTACACAGAGGTGAAAAACTAATCCTATTATGCTTCCAGGGCATGACTAAAGGAGTCTTGGGACATAGGGGTGCAAATGGGGTGTGTATAGGGGGGGGGGCTAGTGGCATCAAGTCGTCTGGTCAGGGGCGGCTAATAGGGTTTAGCCGTCCGGGGCCTGGTTTGATTTGGACAGAACTTTGGCAGGAAATGGGTTTGGTTTTGGACAGGGGCTAAGCTAAGTTTAGCCTGGGTTTTTGGAGGGTGGGATGAGAAGGTAGTTTATGTAGGGAAATGGGTATTTCTCTCACAAAAGGGGCTCTCTCTCTCTCTCTTGGGATTTCTAGTGGGGAAGGGGAATGTGAATTGTGGGTTGTGGATTGTTGATGTGAATTGGATTTTTTGAATTGGTGATGATTTAAAGGCTTGGGACCTCCTCTATTTATAGTGAAAGAGAGGCAAGGAATGTCCAGGGGGTAATAGAGTGGGTTGACTTTGATTAGACCCCTCATTAATTCTCTGGTTCTTCTGTCAGAAACCAGGTGAAGCACTAGCCGCCCAGGATGGGGCGGCTACTTCCTGGTAGCCGCCCCTATCATAACCTGCCAAACGTCCCATCTCTGACAGGCGGTGGCTTGGGTCGGTTACTTGGGTTGATCCGGCCAAGATTGGGCGGCTAAAGGTCTTGACCCGCCGCAATGATCAGCATTTAATATTGCTTTATGTCCCATCCAGGGGACTGGTCCAAAGTCGGCCAGGGGGGCGGCTAGTGCTAACTAGCCGCCTGGTGAGGGGCGGCTAGTTAGGGTTAGCCGCCCCTTGCCAGGGACTTAGGGTTTTTGGGTTTCTGGTTTTCTGGTTTGGGCTAGGGCTAGGTTTGGGGTTTGGGTTTAGGTTTAGGGCTAGGGTTAGGGTTTAGGTTTAGGGCTAGGGTTTAGGTTTAGGGCTAGGGTTATCGTTTGGGCTTCTAGTTTAGGCCGGGGCTGGGGTTAGGGTTAGGGTTTGGGTTTAGGTTAGGGTTTTCGGTTTCCTGAACTTCGGTTCTCTACTTGATGTCCAACCGCGGGATATTTTCGGGTGTTACTTGAAGTATTTCTGTCTCTGGACGGTCAAAATTGGGGTATCTACAAAGCAGAGCCTTCAAAGGTTCGAATGAAAAGACAGAAGAAGCCGACGAGAAGATAGAGGAGCTAAACCTGGGGACAAAGGCTGACCCCAAAATCTTTTCAATTAGTGCAGAACTAAATCACGATGAGAGGGAGGGCCTGGTTAAAATATTACATGAGTATAAAGACGTCTTTGCATGGTCTTACAAGGACATGCCTGGACTCGACACCACGTTAGTCGAACATTAGTTAATCTTAGAACCAAATGCAAAACCAGCAAAACAAAAACTGAGACGCCTTCATCCCGAGGTGGCTTTAAAAATCAAAGATGAGGTAGACAAACTCCACCAGGCTAAATTTATCCGGGTAGTCTTATACCCAAAGTGGGTAGCAAATATCGTATCAGTGTCCAAGAAAGATGGAAAGATCCAGATATGCATCGACTTCAGGGACCTCAATCGAGCGTGCCCAAAGGAAGACTTCCCACTCCCACATATTGACCTCCTTGTTGACAACACGGCAGGGTATGAGATGCTCTCGTTCATGGATGGATTTTCTGGATACAACCAGATCCGGCTGGTAGAAAAAGACCAAGAAAAGTCTGCTCTTCCTCCTCGGATTCTTCAGACAGACTGTCGTCAGTGACATCTTCTGAACTGCTTGGTTGTGGTGATGGTTGTCTCCCTCTCCTGACCTTGTTTACTATGTGGGCTCCAGATGTGGATGCTTGGTTGTGACCTGGCAATGGGTCAGTAAAAATACCAAGTGGCTTGGAGGCTCGAGAATCGCCCTGGTTTAAGTGTCTTTTGATCATGGCCCAATCAAGGTGCATGTCATCATTTAAATCATAGATAAAATCCTGAAAAACAATGTATTGTTCTACGGTATGACCATGTTGTTGGTGGTATTGACAGTAACGCAGTCTGCTGGCCCCGGGGAGTGGAGGTTTAGCAGCTGGGAGGGAGATACTATTTGTGTCCCTCAGTACCCTAAAAATCCTAGTTAGTGTTTCTAGGAGGGGAGGGTAAGAGTCCCTCTTTCCCATTCGTCTCTGATCATAGGATGTCGGGGGGGAGACCTCATTATAAGTATTTTGGGAGGGATGCCTAGGATTTAGGTTCAGACTTCTTAAGAGGCTGGAATAAAAAGGAGTCCTAGGCTGGCCTTGTCTTGAAATTACAGGGCTTTGGACCGGGGAACTTTGGATTACCGGGTTACGTAGTGTCGGCCCGGGGACGGGTACTGATCGAGTAGTGAAGTTTTGGTTGATTGGCCGAGGCGGCGCATACCCGGATGAACCGGACGTGTACTGTCTCGGAGCCGTTCCTCGGTACTTGTGTAATAATCCCCTCTACCGTGGGAGTTTGTGCCTTGCGAGGCGGTTGTCCAACCCTATGGCTGATAGGTGGGGACTGGGTTTGGACTACTGGGGCTGCACAACGGGAAATCCTGTTGTGGCGGTGAATTAGAAGCTGATACGTAGTATAGTCTCCGTATGAAAGGCTCGTACGAAGCTCTGGACTCAAGCTCTGTAACATCATGTCAATTTCTTGACATTATGTGAGTTGCAGGCCGGTTCGGTCTACAAGTGTGAGCCACCGAGACACGTATTGTTCGAATTCCTCCCTAGGCCTCATTCTCTCTACGGTTAAATCTGAAATAGAGTGGGTTCTAATCCTCTGGTAACCATAGCGGCCCAAGAACTTCTCGCTTACAGCCGAGAAGTTCGACAAGTGATCTATAGGGAGGGTGGAGAACAATTGTAGTGCTTCTCCTTCCAATAATTTTTGGAAGAGGAAGACTAGCAGAGGTTGATTATCTAGAAACAAGCGTGCGTCTAGATAAAAGGCAGTTAAATGGATGTCTGGGTCTCCACGACCGTTATACAGGCGGAATTTGGGGATTTTGAATCCCTCTAGTAGGTGAACTGACGGGATTTGTCTCAGGTTATGCAGAGACATGTGTTTGGGGGCTGAGGGACTAGTCTCAGAGAGGATTCTCTGGATGGTTTCGTCCAGTGTTTCTCCCCTGGGAAGGCTGCCTAGCGGTCCCGGGTTTGGGGTGGCCTGGTAAGGGCTTGGGATGGAAACGGTTGGGAATATTGGATTCACGGGGGGAAAGGGGGGTGAACGAAAAGACGCTCGGGTTGACCGAGTGACTAGGTGTGAATGGGGTCTTGGGAGTGGGCTTAGGGGTTTCGACAGGGGTCTCCTGTCTTAGGGTTTTGACCTGGCGGTAGTCGGCGAGGTCATGAAACATGTCCTCTACGGATTGGTATCCTAGACTGGCCATCTTTTCCTCTAGATGGGTCAGGAATTGCGTGGCCTGACCCTCTTGGTGGGTTCTTTCCTCTGGTATCTCCTCCTCTATGCGGGATTCCATGATGCGTGTGAAATGATTTAAGGGAACGAATGCAGATATAAAGCAGTAAATAAAGCGGTAAAGGATTGCGCAGTGGTGTGCTGCTTACAAAGCAGTAAAGGATTGCGCAACGGTGTGCGGCTTACAAAGCAGTAAAGTATTGCGCAGTTGTGTGCGGCTTACAAAGCATTAAAGGATTGCGCAGCTGTGTGCGGCTTACAAAGCGGTAAATGATGCTGTGATGTGAATTAGAGGAGGAACTGATTCAAGGGGTCGAAAACTCTAACCTTCCTAGAGGGTTGATAGCATTCTAGTCAAGCTTGTAAAAGGGGACAGAAGAGGATTACCTTTTGTTGTTTTTCACGAGGGAGGTCCCACCGTGATCGCCAGTTTGTCGGTACCATTGGGAAGGCCTCCGATGTCGGTGTGTCGGAGCGGATCCAGGCGGGGTGCGCGGTGAGCGCGTGCGTGTGTGGGGGTTCTTCGGGGATTCAGATCGGATGCGTGCCCTGGCGGGCTCGGTCGGATCGTCTTCTCGGAAGGGGTGAGGGTGTGTCGGTCCTGGTTGAGGCGCCTGATAGCGGCTCAAGAGGATTCCAGGGTTTGTGTGATCACCACCTGCTTTTTCTAAAAGCAGGAAAAGGTTGGGTTTGGTTTTGGTCGCCTACGTGGGGAGTTTGTGGGGTCTCCGCTCTGAGACACGGATATACCGTACACAGAGGTGAAAAACAGGTATCCTATTCTGCTTCCGGGGCTTGACTAAAAGAGTCTTGGGACAAAGGGGTGTGGATAGGGGGCGGCTAGTTGTGTTTAGCCGTCGGCCAGGGGGCGGCTAGCTAGGGTTAGCCGTCCAGGGTCTGGGTTGGTTTGGGCAGAACTTCGGTAGGAAATGGGTTTGGTTTTGGATAGAGGCTAATCTAGGTTTAGCCCGGGTTTCTGGAGGGTGGGATGAGAGGGTATTTTATGTAGGGAATGGGTGTTTCTCTCACAAAAGGGGCTCTCTCTCTCCCTCTTGGGATTTCTAGTGGTGGAAGAGTTTAATCAAGTGAGGATGGTGGATTGGTGATTGAAGATGTTGTATTTGGGCTTTGGGACCCCTCTATTTATAGTAAAAGAGAGGCAGGGAAATATCCCGGGGGTAATGGAGTGGGTTGGCTTCGATTAGAGCCCTCATTAATTCTCTGGTTCTTCTGTCAAAGACCAGGTGAAGGGCGGTTAGTCATAACTAGCCGCCCAGGATGGGGCAGCTACTTCCTGGTAGCCGCCCCAATCATGACCTGCCAAACGTCCCATCTCTGACAAGCGATGGCTTGGGTCAGTTACTTGGTTTGATCCGGCCAAGAGAGGAAGGCTAAAGGTCATGACCCGCCGCAATGATCAGCATTTAATGCTGCTTTATGTCCCATCCAGGGGACTGGTCCAAAGTCGGCCAGGGGGCGGTCAGTGGGGCGGCTAGTGTAAACTAGCCGCCTAGTATGGGGCGGCTAGTTAGGGCTAGCCGCCCCTTTCCAGGGACTTGGGGTTTTTGGGTTTTTAGAGTGGCGGGGTTTGTTTTAGGTTTAGGGTAGGTTTAGGGTTTGGGTTTAGGGCTAGGGTTTAGGGTTTGGGTTTAGGGCTAGGGTTTAAGGTTTCCGGTTTAGGTCAAGGCTAGGGTTTAGGGCTTCCGATTTTAGGTCAAGGCTTCCGGTTTCCCGAACTTTGGTTCTCTATTGGATGTCAAATGTGGGATATTTCCGTGTGTTACTTGAAGTATTTCTGTCTCTCTGGACGGTCAAAATTGGGTTATCTACACAGGCGAGGGGTTGGGCTTCTCGGGCTGAGGAGGAGACAAACCGGTTGAGGTCCATGTTGGCTTTGAGAGAGGAGGGGTTCTTTACCCTAGGCCGCGAGAGGGACTCCCTTCAGACGAGGGTGTTGGAGTTGCAGGCTTCAGCGGGTGTTCCTGGAGGTTTGATGGGGGACTTGGTTCGTTCTCTCCAGGCGGCTGGGGACAGGGACCGAGAGGCGCTCAAGGCATCGGAGGTGAGGGCACGGGAGTTGGAGGAGAGTTTGAGGGTTGCTGAGGATCGGGCTAGAGGGACAGAGAGTCACCTCCGACAGAGATTGGAGAGGAGAGGCAGAGATATGCAGCATGTCCATCTCTAGGAGGCCACTATGAGGGGGAAATTGGTTGGAGGGGGCTCTATGACCGAGGCGGACCTCAACCTTCTCCCGCTTGAGCCTGACCATTCTCTCTCGGCTTCCTTGGCTACCGGGGCCACCTTCAGCCATGCTACTCGTCCTTCGGCGTCTCGGAGTCGTGGGATATATGCGAAGGCTGCGTCCTCGGTTCGAGAGACTCCTGCCGCTCCTGATGCTCCAGAGGTTCAGTCCTCTCCTCAGCCGCCGCTCCCTTCTCAGCCAAGTCAGGACGTTCCTCCTACTTAGCCTCCAGCAGACGACGATACGCCGAGGTATAGCTTCTTTGCGTCTTGGTTTTAGGTAGAAGAATAGTATATGTGCAAAGAATTGATGCTTTTTCTTCTTTTCTTTCTTGACTCAGGTGATCATTTCAATGGTGTGTAGCTCAAGACTTCGATAGAAGCTTCCGATGGATTTTTATCTATTTTGACTTTAGTTTTAAGTAGGTTTGCCTTTCTTTTTCATGGACAATTTCCCCCTTCTTTCTTTGGTGTATGAACAAGCATGGGTGTTTTTAATCTTAGTTTATTGGTTTTAGTTTGATCGTGTATGTGGAATGGTTTTTGTGAGGTTGTATGGGTGGATGAAAGGATGAATGAGTGCATGGTTTGGTGTATGATTTTCGTTTTGGTTGTTGTTTGATTCGTAGTCATATTGTTTTTATGTATGCATGGATGAATGAAATGTGTGTCTACAGGTTTTGGGGGAGAATGTTTTCTATAGGTATCAAAGGAGTTGAAGAGTTGAAAAAGATGGGACTGACAGCAACAGAGGGGGTAGCAGGTGGGGGGCGGCTAGTGCAAACTAGCCGCCCAGTGAGGGGAGGCTAGCACTGTTTAGCCGCCCCTTGACTGGGTTTTTTTACCTAGATAAGAAGGGCAGGGTGGCTAGTAGTGTCTAGCCGTCTAGTGAGGGGCGGCTAGTCGAGTTTAGCCGCCCCTTGTCTGGGACAATTCTTCTGGTTCTGCTGCTCTTGCCTGCTGCTACTGAAAACCTTTGTGACCGTTTCGACTTTCGAGACCTATAAAAACATCCTTTCCCTGGATCAAGTATTAAATCTGTCCGGATTGCGCCCCTGCACTGACTTTCTAGCCCTTCTTGCTTGAATTGTCAAAGGCTACAATCCATCTTAAGGTAAATGGAAAGATAAGGCGAAAAAGTAAAGTGCGGGAAACCATGCTTTAGTACGCAAGGGAGGGATTCCAAGTGCGTGAGCGAAAAACTCTTAAGTATGTGTGAAAGTGGGATAATTTCTTCTCAAGCATGTGCGGAAAGGCATAAAATGAGTGTAGATGGGGGGTAATCTTAATATTGGTACGGGGGGTCAATTTTAGCATTTCAAGAAAATCTGATGCCTAGGTGTTTTGGAGAAGGAACATGCGAACTTATACGTAAGTATGAGTGGCATAAGTGGGCATTTTAATTCTTCAATGGTTTTTTATGTGAGAGGGCAATGTTCTCGACTTTCTTAACTAAAAGATACCATCAAGTTCGTGGAGGAGCCCTTGTGGTCACCTATGTCCAAACCAGGGTTGTATTTGAAAGGCATAGGCCTTAGGTTTCGGTTTTTCTAGGTTCATGGTTCTCAAATGCTTGATCGTATTATTCTAAACATGCTGAAAAATCCATAAGTGTACCAGGAGTCAAGTTAAATAAGCTTCCTTTGGATAGGCAAGTTTCTAAGTGAACTCATGTGAGTGTGTGTTGTTGTAAGCCTGGAAATGATCTACGTTTGGTCAAAATTTCACCTTTCCCGGTAGACATAGTTCAATTTTGAATCCCATTGTGAAAATAAAAGGGGGGGAGAATGGGGTAAGAGAAATATCTTCCTTTCAGGCAACATTTTAGAATTGTCCCAGTCTAGCATATGTCCTACTTTCTAGGTCCCTCTGGCTTTCTTCTTTTTTCCACTTCTTTATTTTGGGTGGAAAGTACAGTCCTTTGTTTGGACCCTGTACTAGTATAGCCGTTTGTTTGACATATACTTGTGCGTAAAGGCGTGAAAGCCTGCTAAAATAGAGAGTTTAACCCGATCACTTGGGTGTCATTTTTCTTTTGTTGGCCTCTCATTGCCTGATTTTTTTTTATTTGATTTGAGGGGGGGGCTCTTCTGTTTTTCACCCTGATTCTTTTCATGCTTCCCCTCTAGAAGTGTTTGCATAGTGCCAGAGCCAGTTTTGGGACATATGCTAGGTCCGGGTAACTCATTTTGACCTGGGGTTAATACGAGTGGGGCGGAAATAAGGGAGGTTTGCTTTGGGTTTTAAATTGTCCCAGTCTACGGGGTAGGCAATTTCTCTTCTATCAGGTAAATCTAGTCCAGTCATACGTGTGTGAGGGAAGCGGCATGATTTGGCAGAGATGTGTTCAAATAAATACGAGTTTATCTTGGAGAGTCTTATAATTCTATCATCAAGTACTAAACGCTGGAAATTGCAGAAAGAAAGAATAATGGTATGCCGCTCTTAATCTTTTTCTCATTTTTTCCTTTTCTCTCTTTTTGGTATTTTTGATATTTTATGTTTTCGAAAGTGTGGAGACAGATGCACAAAAAGGGGGGCTGCGTTGGCGAATAGATTTACTTTTAGAAAAAGAATGGAGATAAAGTTTGAAAAACGATCTTGTTTTTAGAAGGAAAGCATGTGAAGATAGTTCGTAAACATTTTTTACGGAAACCATGGAAATACGGCTTTGTAAAACATTTAGTTTTGAAGAAGCGCAGATTTGGAAAACATTTTCGTTGTGAAGAAGAGTGTGGAAATGCAGTTTGCAAATATTTTCGTTATATGGTAAACAGGTAGAGAAAGTTTGAGAAAGTGCTTTATTTTGTTTGGAAGTAAGGAAATACGGTTTTGTAAAACTTTTGTTTTGAAGGAGAGTGTGGAAAACATGTTTTTAGAAAAACATTTTTGTTTGTTTTAAAGAAGAGTGGAAATAAAGCTGAAAAGTATGTTCAGAGTTGAGGAATGAGAGCTGATTAGCATGTATTTTTGGATTTTGGTTTCTTCTAGGAAAGTAGGTAAACAAATATGTATAGGATGATGGAAACGAAAGCTCGTAAACAAATATTTTGATCTTTTTGATTTTTAGGAAAGCCGTAAACAAATATGTATAGGAGATGAAAGCGAAAGCTGGTAAGTAAATGTTTTTCGATTTTTGATTTTTAGAAAAAGGCTGTAAACAAATATGTACAGGGTGTTGAAAGCGAAAGTTGGTAAACAAATATTTTTAATTTTGGTATTTTTTGGGAAAAGGCTGTAAATAAATATGTACAGGGTGTTGAAAGCTCACCCGGGGGGATCGGTGCCTGGTTCTTGGATTCGTATTGCTTTCTCGAGTCGACTTCTTTTTGGCGGCCGGCTGATGTCTGGTGGGGGTCCCCTATTGTCGAACTCTTCCTCCCTGAGCCTCTTCAAGGGCCTTCCTTGATGGAGCAGTTCTTCGTCGGTGGAGCCTGGCCGCCAACATGCAAGCACCTCTAGCCGGATGCGCATGGCACAGATGCTCCAATTCCGAGCCCGTGTCTCGTTAAAGCGTGCTTCTCCCCAGATGGATATCACTTTCCTGCGGTATGGGAAGCGAAGGCATTGGTGTCGGGTGTATGAGACGGCTTCGATGCTGTCGAGCCATGTCCTCCCAACAATCAGAGGGTGGGGTGATCGAATGTTTATTACCATGCAATTGACGATGGTGGAGACTGGGCCGATCTTTAGTGGGAGCGTGACCAGTCCGCAAGTGTTCTTGCGTGTGCTGTCGAAGGCATAAATGTATTCGTCCGAGGGCTCCAATCTAGGAACCCTGCCTTCCAGCTACTGGTAGGTGAAATATGTGAGAACGTTAGTTTCTACTCCCGTATCGATGAGAATGTGCCGGAATTCCCTTCCTCCGAGTATGGCAGTGATTGCGAGGGGTGCGGAGCATGCTCCGGCTTTTGTGACTTCATGGGGGAGAAAGGTGATCGAGTTGGGCTCCGTAAGATCGCTTGATGGATGCAGGGTCCTGGCTACTTCTCCCGAGGGATAGTTGTCGTTATAAGGGGACCCAGGTGGACTATCACCTTCATCCTCGTTCCCCGGTCGCAAGGCTAGAGTGAACATATTATGTATTGCCCAGTTGTTCTCGTTCTCGTACTGGAGGCGTGCCTCTCCCCAGATTGTCAGTACATGACTCATGAAGGGCAGTCAAAGGCATTGGTGCCGGGGGTTGGATGCTATCCAACCATGGTCGTCCTAGCATCAATGGGTACCTTGTGTCGATGTCGGCCATGAAGCAGGCTACTTCACAGATGAGAGGGCCGACGGATAGCTCGAATGTTCCGAGGCCGCGGAGAGTCTTCCCGGTATGGTTGAAAGCTTGAATAGTATGGTGGGCCGATTGGACGGGAGGACGGCCTAGTCCGGGTATCTTTTACTAGGTGGAGCATGTCATTATGTTGATTCCTGACCCTGGGTCCACGAAGATGTTGTTTAGCCACAACTTTTGAAGTCGTCCGCGGATGTGTAGGGGGTAGACTCGCAGTCTGGGATCCGGGAGGTCTTGGTCAGTGAATGATATGGTCATTGGGCGGCGGGGGCCATCGACAGTGTCGGTACTCTTGGAGGACCCGTTGTCATCCGGATGCAGATCATCCGACGTACATTCCCCTCCCTCGGGTCCTTCGCTAGCTCCTTCGGGGATCTCTTCAAAGGGTTTTTCTTCTTCGTCTCCTCCCGGGTTTTCTAGTCCGCTTGCGTCGGGCTCGATGTTGATGACCGCGGGCAGGGTGAGAACTACATCTTCTTCTTTGCCATAGAGTATGGCGAGGTCATGGTTGTCGAGGTTCAGCTGGAAGGGCTCGTTCTGCCCCTTCTCCTCGGATTCTTCGGATAGACCGTTATCAGTGACATCTTCTGAACTGCGTGGTTGCGGTGATGGTTGTCTCCCTCTCCTGACCATGTTTATTATGTGGGCTCCAGATGTCGACGCTTGGTTGTGACCTGGCAATGGGTCAGTAAATATGCCAAGTGGCTTGGAAGCTCGAGAATTGCCCTGGTTTAAGTGGCTTTTGATCATGGCCCAATCAAGGCGCCTGTCATCATTCAAGTCATAAATAAAATCCTGAAAAACAATTCATTGTTCTACGGTATGACCATGCTATTGGTGATATTGACAGTAACGCAGTCTGCTAGCCCCGGGGAGTGGAGGTTTAGCAACTGGGAGGGAGATACTATTTGTGTCCATTAGTACCCTAAAAATCCTAGTTAGTGTTTCTGGGAGGGGAGGGTAAAAGTTCCTCTTTCCCATTCGTCTCTGATCATAGGATGTCAGAGGGGAGACCTCATTATAAGTATTTTAGGAGGGCTGCCTAGGATTTGGGTTCTGACTTTTTAGGAAGGTGGAATAGAAAGGGGTCCTAGGCTGGCCTTGTCTTGAAATTACAGGGCTTTGGACCTGAGAACTTTGGACTACCGGGTTTTGTTGTGTTGGCACGGGGATGGGTACTGATCGAGTAGCGAAGTTTTGGTTGGTTGGCCGAGGCGGCGCATACACGGATGAACCGGACGTGTGCTTTCTCGGAGCCGTTCCTCGATCAGGAACTCGTGCTCCGTTTAGGTAGACTGCCGATACTTTGGTAATCACCTCTACCGTGGGGGTTTGTGCCTTACGAGGCGGTTGTCCAACCCTATGGCTGATAGGTGGGGACTGTATTTGGACTACTGGGGCTGCACAACGGGAAATCCTGTTGTGGCGGTCAATTAGAAGCTGATACGTAGTACAGTCTCCGTACGAAAGGCTCGTACGAAGCTCTGGACTCAGGCTCTATAACATCATGTCAATTTCTTGACATTCTGTGAGTTGCAGGCCAGTTCGGTGGACAAGTGTGTGCCACCGAGACACGTATTGTTCAAATTCCGCTCTAGGCCTCATTCTCTCTACGGTTAAATCCGAAATAGAGGGGGTTCTGATCCTCTAGTAACCGTAGCGGCCTAAGAACTTCTCGCTTACAGCCGAGAAGTTCGACAAGTGATCTACAGGGAGGGTGGAGAACCATTGTAGTGCTTCTCCTTCCAATGATTTCTGGAAGAGGAAGACAAAGAGGTTGATTATCTAGAAATGGGTGGGCGTCTAGATAAAAGGCAGTTAAATGGATGTCTAGGTCTCCATGACCGTTATACTGGTAGAATTTAGGGATTTTGAATCCTTCCGGTAGGTGGACTGACGGGATTTGTCTCAGGTTATGTAGAGACATATGCTTGGGGGCTGAGGGACCAGTCTCGGAGAGGATTCTCCGGATGGTTTCATCCAGTGTTTCTCCCCTAGGAGGGCTGCCTAGCGGTCCCGGGTTTGGGGTGGCCTGGTAAGGGCCTGGGGTGGAAATGGTTGGGAACATTGGATTTGCAGGGGAAAGGGGGGTGAACGAAAAAATGCTCGGATTGACCGAGTGGCTGGGTGTGGACGGGGTTTTGGGAACGGTCTTAGGGATTTCGACATGGGCCTCCGGTCTCAAGGTTTTGACCTGACGGTAGTCGGCGAGGTCATGAAACATGTCTTCTATGGATTGGTATCCTAGACTGGCCATCTTTTCCTCTAGATGGGTCAGGAATTGCGTGGCCTGACCCTCTTGGTGGATTCTTTCCTCTAGTATCTCCTCCTCTATGTGGGATTCCATGACGTGTGTGAAATGATTCAGGGGAATGAATGCTGATGTAAAGCAGTAAATAAAGCGGTAAAGGATTGCGCAGCGGTGTGTGGCTTACAAAGCAGTAAAGGATTGCGCAGCGGTGTGCGGCTTACAAAGCAGAAAAGGATTGCGCAGCGGTGTGCAGCTTACAAAGCAGTAAAGGATTGAGCAGCGGTGTGCGGCTTACAAAGCAGTAAATGATGCTGTGATGCGAAGTAGAGGAGGATCTGATTCGAGGGGTGGGAAACTCTAACCTTCCTAGAGGGTTGATAGCATTCTAGTCAAGCTTGTAAAAGGGGGGCAGAAGAGGATTACCTTTTGTTGTTTTTCACGAGGGAAGTCCCACCGCGATTGTCAGATTTGTTGGCGTCGGATTCCGTCGGTGTCGAAAAGAATCCGCGGTGGGGGGTGCTTGTGCGGGGGTTCTTCGGGGATTCGGATCGGGTGCGTGCCCTGGCGGGCTCGGTCGGATCGTCTTCTCGGAAGGGTGGATGTCGTTCCTGGTCGAGTCGGCCGACAGCGGCTCAAGAGGATTCAAGGGGATTTGTGTGATCTTCACTTGCTTTTTCTAAAGCAGAAAAAGGTTTTTGGTGTTGGATTTGATCGCCTATGTGGGGAGTTTGTGGGGTCTCCGCTCTGAGACACGGATATACCGTACACAGAGGTGAAAAACAGGTAATCCTATTCTGCTTTTGGGGCTTGGCAAAAGGAGTCTTGGGACAAAGAGGTGCAAATGGGGTGTGGATATGGGGCGGCTAGTGGGATCCAGCCGTCGGGTATGGGTCGGCTAGTGGGATTTAGCCGTCCGGGGCCTGGGTTGGTTTGGGCAGAACTTCGGTAGGAAATGTGTTTGGTCTTGGACAGAGGCTATGCTAAACTTAGCCCGGGTTTTTGGAGGGTGGGATGAGAGGGTGTTTTGTGTTGGGAATGGGTATTTCTCTCACAAAAGGGTCTCTCTCTCTCTCTCTCTCTCTCTTGGGATTTCTAGTGGGGAAAGGGAATGGATATGACTTGGTGGATGTGAATTGTGTGTTTGTTGATTGTGGATGTTGGTTTAAAGGCTTGGGACCTCCTCTATTTATAGTAAAAAAGAGGCAGGGGAATACCCTAGGGGTAAAAGGGTGGCTTGGTTAATAGTGTGTTTGATTAGACCCCTCATTAATTCTCTGGTTCTTCTGTCAGGACCAGGTGAAGGGCGGCTAGTTCTAACTAGCCGCCCAGGATGGGACGGCTACTTCCTGGTAGCCGCCCCTATCATGACCTGCCAAACGTCCCATCTCCGACAAGCGGTGGCTTGGGTCGGTTACTTGGGTTGATCCGGCCAAGAATGGGCGGCTAAAGGTCATAACCCGCCGCAATGATCAACATTTAATGCTGCTTTATGTCCCATCCAGGGAAGCTGTTCAAGGTCGGCCAGGGGGGTGGCTAGTGCTAACTAGCCACCTGGTATGGGGCGGCTAGTTAGGGATGGCCGCCCCTTGCCAGGGACTTAGATTTTTTGGGGTTTAGAGTTTCTCTTAGGTGGGGGTTCCTGGTTTGGGCAAGGGTATGGTTTAGGGTAAGGTTTAGGTCAGGGTAGATTTTTAGGGTTAGGGTTAGGGTTTAGGGTTAGGGTTAGGGTTTAGGTCAGGTTAGGATTTCCGGTTTTTGGTCAGGCTAGGGTTTAGGTTTGGGGCTAGGGTTAGGGTTTCCGGTTTCCTGAACTTTTGGTTCTCTATTAGATGTCCAAATGTGGGATATTTCTGGGTGTTACTTGAAGTATTTCTATCTTTCTGGAAGGTCAAAATTGGGGTATCTACACCAACCACCAGGCTTCATTGATGCCACCCATCCTCGTCATGTCTGCAAACTACATCAATCACTCTAGTCTCAAGGGATGCAAAGAATCAACATACTGTTGCAAGATCCTCCACTGAAGCAGAATACCATGCCATTGCTAATACAACAACTGTGATCATTTGGCTTCAGCCTTTGCTTAAAGAACTTGGTGTCCCAACCTCTACTGCTCTAACATTATGGTGTGACAACCTAGGGGCAACATATCTTTGTGCCAATCCAATCTTTCATGCCATGGAGTTCAATTCTTCATCATTTTATCAAAGACAAGTTGAGAGTTCAAGAAAACTCAACTTGAGGGGGCATATTAGATAAAATAAATTGTAACTCCCTGTAACTAGTACTTACTACTTATAACTTATTGTAACTCCTTGTAACTTCTTGTATTCATCTCTATAAATGAAGATCCTTAACACCATTAAAAGTGTGAGGAGATTTGTGTTTTAATAGAAATAAAGGTGCCTACAATTATGTTTGTCAAGAAAAAACATCTCTGTTCTTACCAAAAATCAAATGTAAGGAAGCATAGAATAAGAAGCGAAAGAAAATGATCGTGAAGGAGATTTATGTCGATGATCTTTCCACTTATGTATTGATATCTCTGACATCCTACATGACTAATATATACTATATCAAATATGAGCCTCTTAATGGGTAAAACATTTTCGATATTAAATGTAGGATGAATTTTCTTGAAGTGGAGGGGCTCCATGCAGCGTACATCTGTGATGCCTAGCCCGTTAGGGGTGATAGGCTTGAATAATTAAGAGGCCCAAGAGTCCCATGGATTGGGTGAGGGTAAGTGTGAGGTATTTAGTCCCATACCTAGTGCTTATACGTTGTAGAGGAAAAATATCGCGCTCTTTTTGAGTGCGCCACGTGTCCCTGTCAATTGGGTAAACAAGTAATACGATCCAACCCAGAGTATGGTAGATTCTGGACTGCTGGAGGAAAGCAGCCCAGTTCTCTATTCGAAGATTCCCACTCGGGAGATTATGCTCGTGAGGTCATGCTCAAGGAATGCCTTCTCACCAGGGCAGGACAACTCGGTGACCAAACCACCATTGCACCGAGGATGATCAAGACTAGCCACTTACACAAAATGCAATTGTTGGAGTGTCCCCAAGTATAACCATCTTAACCACAGGAGAGGGGACCACTAAATGTAGAGAAAGAACAGGGTTGCTCTATTTAGCCGAATTGGCAGAGACGTGCCCTGGCCCCGACAAATCGCCTGCCACTGCTCTGACCCAGCAATCTTAGGGCCAATAAGGCTGCACCACGTGGCCATGATATCATAACAAACCCTTAGTCATGTGTCTCATGGAACCTTCCATGTCAGAAGATTCCAGCCAAGGCAGAGGGATGTATGGGCAGAAAATGAAATGGCCACTCACACGCCTAAAAGGTCAAGAGGAGGAGAGAGGGGTCATTCACAAGTAAGCACAAAATAAATATCTTAGTCTTATGGTTCTTTTAGTCATCTTCTTCATATTCTTCATACACTCCACTGACTTTGGCCAGCACCACACTGGTGTCACAGGCTCTCTTGGTGCAGGATCTCAGGTGCAATGACCCGAATATTCACCTGGTGGTAGACCTCTAATCCAGCTACATTTATTGAGGAAAAACATCACCTTCCATTGGCGCTATCTATGGGATATCGAGCAAAAAGCCATATGTGGCCGGTGCCTTCCGATGTCCTCATCCATGTGACTCCGATCGTGCCAGAGGAAGAGATCGAGCATGCGTGGGTTTTAGACACTCATTCTGGATAGTTACCCGCGATTGACCAAGAGGTCAAGGCCCAGGTGGAACTGGCCAACCAGCAGTTCACGGACATCCAAGGGATCCTGGAGCATGTTCTGGCAGGCCTCGACATCAACCGTTGATCAGAACTCGACATCTCTCATAGACTCTCAATGGAACTACCACAGCCATCGCCTCAAGGCGAAGCAGCGAATCATGCTCTAGATGAGTCTCGCCCCTTGAGGAAGGGGGGCACACTTTGCGAGGGCAAACTCATTCTCAGTCTGAGTCTTGATCTCCATGCCAGAGGCCACTTCTTTGTGAAAGCCACTACTAGTCGCCGTGTCGCCCACACTCACCTCGACGCGAGATTGGGCACTGCCAGGGTAAGAGAGCATCTCCCCATTGTCACGAGAGGGCCTCTGATGCCATCAGCAAATGGAGACCGACTCTTCTTCATCCGTCAAAGAAGGTTATGGCCGCAGGCCTGCCCCGAGGGGAAGAGTAGTTTAGACCACCACAGGCACCAAGAGGTCACAAGGGCCCTCCGAGGGTTTGCCTCCCCATTCACCAATGACATCCCTCATGCTCCACTCCCAAGGAAGTTCATGCAACCTCGTTTCAAACTGTATAATGGTTCCTTGGACCCGTTTGATCACATCCTGGTGTTCCACCATTCCATGGCTCTATATGAGCAACACGACGGCCTCATGTACTGTCTCTTCCTCTCAAACTTGGAGGGGGCTGCACTGTCCTGGTTCCATCATCCACAGTCGGAAGTAGAAGAAGGACCTTGGGGATTTGAAGAAGATCCAAATGCAGGCAGACAAAATGATTCGACGGTATGTGCACTGTTTTCACCTCCTCATGTTAGAGATCGAGAGATGCAACTCGGATGATGCGATCATGGCATTCCGCAACTGGTTGCTTGTTGGCAACAAGCTGAAATGGTCCCTCATCAAGCGAATCCCAACGGACCTTGGGGACCTCATGAGTCGGGATGAGAAGTATTTCAAGGTGGAAGACGAAACCCAACCTCTCAGGGAGGCACTGATGGCCCAGCCAACATCAAAGCGTCCACTGGACATAGAGATTTTCTCAAAAAATTTGTGAACATTGTGAGAATTTGTTGGCATCATCGCCCTCTCGAGGATAGCCTCGACGAGCATTGAGAGTAATATAGTACTTTGTTATAAAGAAAGAGAGGGACCAGGGGACTCCTAGGGACAGGAGGCCCGAACCCAAATAGAAGACCACGATGAACGAGGCCTGCGAGGAGCCATGGACCGAGTTCAAAATAAATATCCAGAGCCAACCTTACTATCAGTGGTCGCATCTGATGAAGGGTGATGTGACCAAGAGAGACAAGAATCTCCATTATGACTACCATCGGGATGTCAGACACACACCGAGAGGTGCAGGATCCTCTAGGGGTTTCTGGAGGAGCTTGTACGACAAGGACAGCTAAAGAAGCATATCACCCCAGCTCAGGGGCCTCAGAAGGAACAGTGTGTCATTATTGTGGACCCGTCCACTTCAGTGGGGGTTTGGTCTTGAGACTAGTGATTAAGAGGGCAAAGACGGAGGACCCTAGGGAGCTTCAGGGAGCATACACAAAGATCACCTCCCGAGCGACAACAATTGTCATGTTTGGTCTTGATGTCAGGTCGACTAGGAGTCGAGACTAGTGATTAAGAGGGCTGAGCCTCATCACATTCTTCGACGAAGATTTGGAGGGCTTTAGGCACCCCATAGCGATGCCCTAATCATCACCCTCTGAATCACCAACTATGACGTGAAGCGTATCCTAGTTGACACGGGAAGTTTTGTTGACGTCTTTTTCATGCAACCCTACCTTCGAAGGGGACTGCCCTCGTTTGCTTTATAGCCCTCCAAGGACCTCTTGGTGGATTTCAACAAAAGTAAGGTTTCCCCAGTTTGGAAGATTGCGCTATCGCTCCGTTCTGGAGACCAAATGATTATGACTGAGTTCACGGTCATGGACCTCCCCTCCCATACAATGCCATCATGGGTCGAACTTGGCTCGTAGCCATGAGGGTGATCCTCTCAACCTACTACCAAAATCTTCATTTACCAAGCAACGTGGGGGCAATGGAGATCAGAAGGGATCGGGTCATGACTCAACGATACTATATCACAGCCCTTATCGAAAAAGTTTGTGCTCTCAGCATTTTCATCAAAGAGGAATAAATCCATCCGAAAAGTAGTGTTTTTGTCAACGATACTATATCACAGCCCTTGCCAACAGATGAAGGTTGACCTGGTCCCCAGCAGAGGTGGAAGACTTCGAGTGGGTCAAGATAGATCCTGAGGACCCAGAAATGTATTTCCTGATAAGAAAGGAGTTATCCGGGCAAGAGAGAGAAGTGATGCTGAGGTTCCTCAAGGAAATGCCATTGTATTTACCTAGAAGCCCTCAGATATACCGAGGATCAGTAACCAACTCTACATCTTCCTCGCCATCAAACTAATTCGACAATGCTAGACGAGGTCAACACCTGCACAAACTGAGGCGGTCCAAGAAGAGGTGGAACGGTTGTTAGTAGCGAGTTTTGTCCGAGAGGTACACCACCCTAATTGGCTGGCATACACAGTAGTGGTCCTTAAGAGAAACAAGACGTGCCGAGTTTGAGTGGACTTCACGGACCTGAACAGCGTCTGCCCAAAGGATAGTTTCCCCCTGCAAATAGATCGATCAGCTAGTCAACACCTTTTCAGGAAATGATCTAATGATCTTCATGGATGCATACTCCGGATACCACCAAATCCCCATGTACAAGTCTGACCAGAAGATCACCCCTCAAGGAACCTACTGCTACCAAGTGATGCCCTTTGGGTTGAAGAACACAGGAGCGACTTACCAGAGGCTAGTCGCAAAAATGTTCAAGGAATGACTCGGCAAGACCATAGAGGCCCACATTGATTACATGATGGTAAAGAGCGAGTGCCCTCCAACACCTTGAGCATTTCAGTTCGGCTTTCGATGTGTTAAGACGCTTCAAGTTGAAGTAGAACGCGTCGAAATGCTCTTTCAGAGTTGCATCAGACAAATTTCTGGGCTTGTAGGCTACCCGGGAGAGGGCTACCGGATGACGAATGGTGTAGAACAGTCAACTTTCTCCCAATAGTTCTATGTCACCCTGTGAGGTGAGGGTGAGGGTGTGGTGGGCTCGGGTTGTTACACGACCCATCAGCTTAAGTTGTTGCTTCCATCTATTGGGACCTTAATTACTTCGAATGTTAATATGAGTTGTGTTGCATGGACTGTACCATTCACTGAGTGTGTGGCTCACCCCTCGCATATTGTTTCCTCCAGTTGTCGTCGAGTCGGATCCGAAGGAGGAGCTCCCTTAGGTGCAATACCAGCAGTGGTGCAGCGTCTGTGTCTTGGATTTTGCGAGCGAGAACCCATCAGCATCCCCCTTTTTCCTTGTATGTATTGATACTCATGCTTGTGCATGGTATATGTGTATGGATGTCGTTTGTTTTATATTGGCTCTCACAGGACAATTGGTTGTGTAATCTGGTCTGTAACATGTTTTTGGATTTCAAACTTAGTCGTTTAGTTTCCGCTATATTGTTTACATATATATATGATAGCTATCTTTATTCATTGCTTTTTGCCTTGAATGTTATGTTAGAGTCTTATTGATCTTGTTATTAATAGCTGATATTATATATTTGCCACGCCTCGGGGACGGCCGCCCTGGGGCGTGACAGGTGTATACAAGGTGAATTCACAATTTTTTTCTTCAGTGCGATCTGATTCTGGTGCAAACAGAAATTGATACATCCAGGTTAGGTTTCTTCGGATCCCAAAAATTAAAATATTTTATGATTTTTTAGTTTTCAGATGGATTTGAAAACAAACATTGAATTTTATTTTTGTTTTAGTTCGATCGGTGGAGAAGAGAAGAATTTGATTCATTTAGTTCTATTTGTGACCAATTTGTGGTGCAAACAATGGCGATCCATTCAGGCTAGTCCTTTTTCGATCTGATTAAATTATGTTGATTTTGATTTTTCATCATTCCTTTGAATCATCATATACACGTATTGAATCTGAATTTAATTTTAAATTCAGATACATGGCCTGTATCTTGATTTATATGCATTGTTGTGTACCAGGTATGATATGTACAATCGTTTTATGATTGTGTATTTTTTTATAATTTTATATAATGTGTTATTCATCATATTTTTTAGCTTTGTATCAGCATTATTCGACTCATTCAGATTCAAGATTTTCAAATACAATGCACATTCACTTGTTTGGAATGTGTATTTGATCATTCAAATTTAAATTTCAGATACACCCGTATCTGAATTTGATATCAAACCCATTTTGAAGGTTGCTACTTATATTTCCATGGATTTAATTAATGTATAGCTGATTGTTGGTATTTTGAAGACCTTTTATGAATTTTCTGTGCAGTGCTTAGTAGCATTATAGACCACAATTGTACATTTGGATTTTCAGATACATTACTGTATCTTAATTTGATAATATGTGGCTGATATTCTGATTTTTCACCAAGCAGTGATGGTGATTTTATGGAGGACACATGCGAAGACTCAATTTATTTGGACGACATCAATAATTCAATTGTTTGTTGTGGCTAGTCAGCAAAATGTATGTGAGATGCAACTTGTTTTTGAAGATGCGGAAATCATGGAAACAAAAGAAGTTGTTAAAGCTTTAGAAACAAATTGATGAACATGGTTGATCAACATGTTTTATACAATAATTTCAGATACAGTTGATTCAGATACATAAAGTGTACAAAAACATTAAAATATTTTCATCAAGGGATTTAGATATGTTTTTATAGAACATGAATACAACATTTCAGATACAGTTGAGTATTCCAAATTATAAGTTTGAAGATATTAATACACTATATATTTTGATTCACGGCACATACAACTTCTTAATAACATGTTGTTATATATGTGTCACTTTTTAGCCTATGGGTAACCTTTGGGTCAATTCTGGCCATTTTCGAAATTTTCTTTTTCGATCGGAACTGCTAAAATTTTGGCTTTTTAGCCATCTGCGTGAGCTAGAGAACTCCGATTGAAAATCTAACTGCATATTATGGGTCCTGGTACCGTTCTCTACTACCCATAAAAATTTCATCGAATTCCGGTAACTTTTGGAAAATATGCAGTTCCGAACCGCATCCGGTTTTTCTTCGAAACTGCTTTGTTAGGTGGAATAGTGATTAGATATTTATGTGAATGTGGTGACCTTGGGTATTCTCACCCCCCCTTTGCTTAGTTATGAAGGAACCTTTGGTTATTTGTGGTGTGTGAGGGTGATTTTAGGTCTAAAGTGACCTCCCCCTTTCTCTCTTCTCCTCACCCCCCCAAAAGTGAGATTTTCACTCACTCTTCCTCACTCTCTACCTCTCACGTCTCTCTCTTCCTCTCCCTCTCCAGCCCTCTTGTTTATGAGTTTTGGGTGTTTTTTTTTGTTGTGAAAGACAAGGAAGAAGAGGATCAAGAAGCTTGGGAGCACACAAAGGTGTTGTTGGTTGTTGTTGTTGTTATTTCTTCTTTCCTTCTCTTCTCTCATGCTCCCCCCCCCCTGTTTTCAGCCATTCGAGGCTGAAGTGTGGCTGGGGAGGTGCTGGTGCTGGTGGTGCTGATTTGGGGTGGTTTCGGTGCGCCAAGGGCACCCGAAGAACCTCCCTTTTCTTTCCCCTCCCTTGGTAAGGTCTCCTCCTCCCATAACTTTGTGTTTTCTTGTTGTTAGGGTGGGTGGGGATGTCTTGCATGCTGGTTGGGTGGGTTTGGGGGTGTGGGAGGGGCTGGTGAGGGGTTCAGATGGTTTGGGCGCGCGTGCGGCTCTGTTCGCGCGCGTGCGCGCGCAGGCGTGCGCGCAGGCAGGGGTTGGCGGGTTCTGGCGGACGCGCAGGCGCGCGCGCACGTGTGCACGGGGGGTCAGTAGGCGCGTGCGTACGCGCGACCGTGCGCGTGCGGGCGCGGGACGTCTGCGGGCGCGCGCGAGGGGAGCGTGCGGGCGCGGGAGTCTGTCTGGGCGCGCGGGGAGGGCGCCAGGGGCGCGGGGCGCGCGCGCGCGCATGCGCGTGCGTGCGTGCGCGCGCGGGGCTGTGCGCGGGGGGTGCCGGGAGGCTGGGATGGGTGCTGGGGGCTCGGGCATGCGTGCATATGCGCGTGCAAGCTCGTATGTGCGCGTGTCTTTGCCCTCCCACTCCGTTTTTGCCTAAGTATGGATGTTTTATGTGGCTATACTCACCCTATTTTATACCCTTGTCTTGCAGATCTTGGCGAGCGACCACGCAACGATCCGGGTTGCGGTGAGTGGGTCAATCCAAACCAGTTGGGAGGCGTTCGATGCACGTTGGAGTGCATCGCCCTCCCCTGGGGTACCATAACTACATATAACATGTTGTATATTGTATAAATGTTTATGTAAATGCCTGTTTCGTTAAGATTGCAACCATGTCATGTCGTATGTAGTATGCTAGGTATTATGCATCCATGTATAGTGTATGAAAGTCATCCTTGCCTAGATATCATGACTAACATAACCCCGACCTAGATATGTCCCCACCTAGTTTAACTTTATTAAACTTATACATATGTGGTTGCATAAGATAAGCATACCTTAGATAAATCATGTCTTATTATATTGACTAATTTAAGATGCTTCCAGGATTAATATTGTTCCTTTTTAAGTGTTTAGCGCATGCTTAGGCCATGTATTCTTGCATATTGTTAATAAGCAAGCGTATGACCACCTGTGGGGTCATACCGAAATTTTGATGTTAGGAATGACAGAATTTTCCCCGCATCTGAGTTATGCGCCCTGGAGGGAATTCTTGAGAATTCATTTCCGTATCGGTGTTTAGTAACCGGTGACAACGGATCCAAGAGGATTGTATCCGCGAGCGTAGATTGTTTTTCCCCTTCGTTGGATCCGTGTAGGAACTTCCCGGCGTTGGAAACGCTGTCCTGGCACCGGGCTCCCATTTGTAGGTACCATCGCTTCGGTCGAGAGTGTACTGATCGTGGGAGTATGTCAGGTAGAGGCTACCCGGGGAAAGGACTACCGGTGGACCAAGGGCTTAGAACAATCTAATCTCTTCCCAAGAGCCTGAGTCACCCTTCGGAGGTGAGGGTGAGGGATTAGTACAGTTACTCCCAATAACTTAGGTCACCCTTCGGGGTGAGGGTAAATAACTTTGATGATGATTGGAAGTTATATGAGTTGTGATGCATGAATTGTTCCATTCACTGAGCGTGTGGCTCACCCCTCGCATATGTTTTCTCCAGTTGTCGCTGATCCGGATCAGAAGGAGGAGCTCCCTGAGACGCGATTCCAGTAGGAGACAGCGTTCACGTCAGACATCTTGCGAGTGAGAGGCCCTCAGCATCCCCCGTCTTCTTGTATGTTTTTCTACTTGTGCTTGGGCACAGTGTATGGGTTGATGTTGTCTTTTGTAGTACATATTGGCTCTCACAGGACAGTTTGATTGAGTACTCTGGTCTGTTATATATCTTTGAATCACAGACTTAGTCGTTTTGCTTCCGCTATTTTCGTATGTATTTGATGTCAGTTACTTGATTTCGCTTTATCGCCTTTGACATTGTGGTGTATTTATTGACTTCGTGTACGTATTACTGATATCATATATATATACTTGCCACGACTCGGGGACGGCCGCCCTGGGGTGTGACACATGTAATGTGACTAATGGGATCTCTATTTCTACATAATTGCTTCAGATTCAGATATATTTGGTTAACAGGTTTTCAGATACAGATACAGTTGATTCAAATACATACATTGTTTACAAAAACATTAATATATTTTCATTATACCAATATATTCTAATTATCAAATATAAGATAATAATACATGATTTACATTTATAAGACATTTCAAACATTTCATTTGGTTATTTTCAATTGCTCATTAAATCTGATTTAGTTTCACTGAATTAAGAAACAATTGCATATTATATACATTTTCATATACATGTCTCTGATATATATATTCGTTCATCTTTTTTGTTTCCTCATAAAATGAACTATGTACACGAGAAACCCTAAAACAATTGAAAAATGTCAATTTTTTTCCTTTAATCTAGATATACTGGTAGACAAAGACAATGTAGCAGAAACAATTTCGTTATATATTAGAGATTTAGCACATGCTTCCAAACCTAAAAAAAAGTTTCTAATTTGTTTGGATTCATATACATGTATCTGACATTTCAAACCAATATTTTTTGAATTTTATATGCACGTATCTGAAACACTAATTTTTCAAATGGATTTAAGATTCAATCAGATTAATAGGAGACCAGAAAAAGGAAGGGAATCATTTCATATTTAATTTTGAAAACCATATATTTCATCTGATAAGAAGTGCAAAAAATTAATCTAAATTGATATGTTTATATCGCCTCCCAAAAAAACCACGACAGTGAACGATTATGGCAAGAAATCTAACATTTTTTTTGCCATTGTTGACGATCTGTTTGGGGAAGAGAATCAGATGATATGAACTCTTCATAGTCGATTTTTTTTGGTTCGTATGGTTTTGCCCAATTTGGAAACCCTAAGCCCATGTTTGGATGCCGGATAAGTTCCGGATAACCCCGGATAAAAAAATATTTGTGTTTGGAAAGCCCGGATATGGATTCCAATCAACCCCTAGAATAAAATTTATCCTAGGTTATTCCACCCAAAGAATAAGTGGGCCCACTGTCAAATCAACTGTCATCACCTCTTATAAATCACCTGTCAAATCAACTATCATCACTTTTTTACCTTTTATAAATCTTTATCCATACTTTATTCACATTTTACCCAAACAACAAAACATTTATTCTTACGATTCCCAATGAGAATAATTCAAAATACAACCAAACACAAAATCACTTTATCCTTATTTATACTCACTTATGCTCAGATAAATAAATACCCAAGAATAAATCTTATTCAGTATCCAAACGGGGGCTAAGGGTGTGTTTGGATAGGAGTATTGGGTGCCTGGATTGGGATTGAGAATCTCAATCCAGGTCAACAAGTTGTTTGGATAAATTTTAAAAAGGAGATTGGGATTGAGAAAGAGGGATTGAGAATCCTTGACTAGGGGGATTGGGAATCCCCCTCAAGAGGTGGTATTCCTCCAATCCCAATCCAGGTGGATTGTGAAAAAGACTTTTTTATCCATGTTTTACATCTCTTTTTTAATAACAACCAACTTTGCCTTTTAACAAATAATAACCGATCTGAATCCAAACTCCCACCCAATATAAACCAAATCCACAATCTTCCCCAATCTCCACCAATTAAAAGTTGAAATTCCAATCTCCACCAATTAAAGCCGAAATAAAAAATACACCATCTCCACCAATCGGCTATCACCACACAGCCAATTTTTAATAAAACACACCAAGTAAGCCAAGACTTCTTCTTCATTTTTTTTGTCATTTATCAATAAATATTCTTTTGTGTTGATTAGATATTCCTCAATGCATGTGATAGGTTTCGTTATTGATTTTTTTTTATTCCTTGATTTAATATGTCTTAGTTTTATCACCCATTTGATATGGATTAATCAATCGGTTTGATATAGATTTTTTAATCATTAGTTTAAATTTTTCTTAGTTTAATCACCCATTTGATCTTCTTGTTTTTTTTTTTGAATTTATATATATTTTTTAATTTAATATGCTTTGAATTTTTTTGAAGATGAAAAAAATAAACATGAACATTTGCTTATAAAATTGTCATATAGTTGTTGACCTTATTTGCCAAACTAAAATATTTGTTATCGATAATTCTCTGTGTTGTTAATTATTTTGATATATAGTTGTTACTCTCATCTTATTCACCTGAATGAAAATTTTTAATGAATAAAAATTTGATGCAGTAATGGCTCATAGACAATTGGGAAGGAGAGAAAAGTTGTTGTTGGCACATTTACAAAATATGATGGTAATTTTAGTTGCTATTGTCGCATAAAGGATGTATAAGAAATATTTGTTAAAACGTCATCCTCGTAATTTGACATTGTTACGTATGGAAAACCTAAATGAGATGATTTTAAAAAATGATGTGATATGTATCAAACAACTAAGAATGGATAGACATACCTTTAGCATGCTATGTACTATGGCTCGCACCAATAGTTTATTAGAGGACACAAGACACGTTACAGTAGAGGAGATGGTTGCTATGTTTTTACACATTCTCGCGTATCATGTAAAAATCGAGTTATAAATTTTTGATTTGTGAGACCTGGGGAAACTATTAGCAGGCATTTTAATGCAGTATTAAATGCAATAGTTCACTTACATGACTTGCTATTCAAAACACCTGAACCAGTTCTAGAGAATAGTATAGATCCAAGATGGAAATGGTTTAAGGTAAATATAATTTGTGTTATAGTTTACTTATATTTTATTAGAATTTTAAATATCAAATAATGTTAACAATTTATATATTGTCTATATAATTGTTTGGGAGCTCTAGATGGGACTTACATTAGAGTTCATGTGCCAGCGATTGACAGACCTAGATATCAGACTAGAAAAAATGAAATTGCAACAAATGTTTTGGGAGTTTGCTCCCAAGACATGCAATTTATATATGTTTTACCAGGTTAGGAGGGTTCGACAGTTGATTCTTGAGTGCTTCGAGATGCTGTGTTCAAAAGACATGGCTTAAGGGTTCCACGTGGTAATATGCAAACCATACTTAATTTTATTTTTAAAAAATAATATTATAATTAAGTAATAAAACTTTCATTTATTTTAGGATTCTAATACCTTGTTGATGCTAGATATACGAATGGTGAGGGATTTCTTGCGCCATACAGAGGGCAGAGATATCATTTAAATGATTGGAGAGGTGGACATATTCCAAATACACCTGAAGAATTTTTTAACATGAAACATTCTGCTGCTAGAAACATTATTGAAATATGCTTTGGTTTGCTTAAAAGGCGTTGGGCGATTCTGAGGAGTCCTTCTTTCTATCCAGTAAAGACGCAATGCAAAATTATTCTCGCATGTTGTCTTATCCACAATTTAATAAGGAGAGAGATGCCTACTGACCCAATGGATTGCATAGAGGAAGAGTTTGATGAATATGCACCACAAGGTTGTTATATATGTGTCAATTTTTAGCCTTCTGGTAACCGTTGGGTCATTTCTGGCCATTTTCAAAATTTTCTTTTTCGATCGGAACCGCAAGGATTTTGGCTTTTAGCCATCTGCGGGAGCTAGAAAACTCCGATTGAAAATCTAACTGCGGATTATGGGTCCTGGTACCGTTTTATACCACCCATAATTATTTCATCGAATTCCGGTTACGTTTTCGAAAATTATGCAGTTCCGAATCGTATCCGAATTTTGGTCAAATTTGGGAAAGTCAAAGAGAGAAGACCTTGACCAAGTCAAAGGATGACTTGGACCAAGTCAAAGAAGACCTTGACTAGTCAAATGTGACTTTTGACTAGTCAATGGGTTTTGTTTTTTTGTTTGGTTGGGTTGACCTAGGTCAAACCTCACCTAACCCCTTTTTGAGCATTAAGTGCTCTCTCTCTCTCTCTTTTTCTCTCCCTCTCTCTCCCTCCCCCTTGTCAACGTGGATCATTTTTTCACTCCCTCTCTTTGTTTATTTTTTTTCTAAGTGTGTGTGAGTGTGTGAGAAGTGAAGGAGAAGAAGAACTCACCAAAAGCAAAGGTGTGTGTGTGTCTATGTGTGTGTTAGGTGTGTTGTTGTTGATTCCCTCTCTTTAGCTTCCTTTAGAACCCCCCTTTATCCACTGTTTTCAGCCAAGTAGGGGCCGGTTGGAAGGCTAGTGAGGGGTGGTAGTGGTGGTTGTGCTGGAGGTTGCGCCGGGTGCACCCGAGAGGCCCCGAAACCCCACCATTCCCTTCCCCCTCCTTTAGTAGCTTTCTTTCCCCCTCTTTTCTTTGGTTTCTTAGTGTTAGGGGCTGTTAGGGAGTCATGCATGCTAGTTGGTTGAGTTAAGGGTGAGTGGAGAGGACAAGAAAGGGGTTTGGCACACGGGCGCGCGCGCGGACGCGCGCGCAGTAGGGGCCCAGGCGGCCTGGCGGGTGTGCAGAGGGCGCGCGTGTGCGTGCGCGCGGGCGCGTGAGCGAGGGCGCGCGCGGGGAGCGTGCGAGGTGCAGTGCACGCGCACTGTGCGCGGGGCTGAGCGGGAGCGCGCGTGGGCGCGCACGAGCGTGCGCGCGTGCGCGAGCTGCGCGTCTGGGCGCGCGAGTGCGCGTCCGGGTGCGCGGCGAGGGGCTGGACGTGCGGGCAGCGCGTCCGGAGGTGCGGGTCAGTGTGCCATCGAGCGCGGGGGCGCGTGCGCGCGTGCTTGCGCATGCGTACGCGTGCGGGGGCCATGCGTGTGGCTGCCCGGGGGCTCGGGTAGGTGTCGGGGCACTCGGACATGTGCGCGTACGTGCGTACTCGTGCATATCCAAGTCTTTGGCATTTCTAGTTGTTTTTAAGTGTCTTTATGTGGTTTTACTCACCTATTTTTGGATGCCTTGTCTTGCAGATCTTGGCGAGCGGTCGCGCGACGACCCGGTTCACTGTGAGTGGGTCAATCCAACCCAGTCGGGAGGTGTTCGATGCACGTAGACGTGCATTGCCTTCCCCTGGGGCACCGTAACCACATATTAACCTTCTTAAGTGTGCGTGTTATTGCTTATCTTGTTAGGTTGCATCCATGTCATACTAAGACTTAATATGTTAGGATCATATACCCTAGTACCATGTGTAGGGACCCATACTTGTCAATGTATTGTGTCCCATGCTAGGTTATTCATGTGTTAGTATTTACATGTATGCATGAGTATAAGGCATGAATAAGGTAGTGACTTTAAATATTTTTCTATCATGATAAACTTGTATACTAGAGTATTACATCCATGTGTTATACATATGAGCCCTAGCATGTCTTAGACAATATTACAATATTGTTGTAACAATAATTGTATACTTCTTGATTTAATTCCTTATGTAATTATTTATGTGTTGTATACTCCATCTCTATATATCTTATATATATATATATAGGCCACGAACCTTGCTTAATAAGATTAAGCAAGCGTATGACCTCTGATGGGTCATACCGTGGCATTGACATTACGAATCATCTGTCTTCCCCGCATCTGAGTTATGCGCTCTGGTGGGAATTCATGAGAATTCGTAACCTTATCGACGATGGATCCATGAGGATCAAAACTGCGTATGTCAAGTGCTCTTCCCTTCGTCGCTTCCATGTCGAAGCTACCCGGGTTTAGTTGTCCTGCTAGGCTCTCCCAGACACTATTCATGACGCCGGGTGGTGCGCCCATACGGTAGAGGTAGAGGTCATGGGAGGATACCAGGTCGAGGCTACTCGGCAGAGGGCTACCGGAAGACGAAAGGCGTAGACCAGTTGACCCCTTTTCCCCAATAGTCCTATGTCACCTAAGGGTGAGGGTGAGGGTGTAGTGGGTTGGGTTGAGACCCGACCCAATGACTTAAGTGACTGTTCCATCTGTTGGAACCCCAATCACTCAGAATATTTAACATGGTGAGGTAGGTTTGGGTCGACACCCAACCACCAACTTAAGTTGTTGTTTCGATTATTGAGACTTGAATGCTTGAGAGATTAATATGAGTTGTGATGCATGGATCGTACCATTCACTGAGCGTGTGGCTCACCCCTCGCATTTATTTTCTCCAGTTGTCGCGGAGTCGGATCTGTAGGAGGAGCTCCGTAAGGCGTGGTACTTGTAGCGGAGCAGCGTTCGAGTTTTGGGTCTGCGAGTGAGAGAGGCCATCAGCATCCCCTGTTTCCTTGTATGTATTGCTACTCGTGCTTGAGCACGGTACTGGTGTTTGATGTCTTTTGTTGTATATTGGCTCTCACAGGACAGTTGATTATGTGTTCCGGTCTGTAATATGTCTTTAAATTACAGTCTAAGTCATTTTAAGCTTCCGCCATATGTTTATATATCATGTCAGCTCCTTGTTAAATGCCTTAAGTACCTTTGATGATTGAGTAGAGTCTTTTGTTGACCTCGTCTATGGATTGCTGATATTATATATTTGCCACGTCTCGGAGACGGCCGCTCTGGGGCGTGACAAAGGTGATTCCATCACTATAGTTGAGCCATCTAATGAACAGAGTGCATGGAGGCAAAACTTGGCAACTCAAATGTTTAATGAATGGCAGACTAGTAGACATGGTGCATAATGAGTTTTTTTTATCATACTCAAGAAAAAACATCCATTTGCTGTTAATGTAATGTTAGATTTTTTATAATTGGTAATTGCTATTGTGGTATTGTTCGTATGCTTTTGAGTGTGATACTCCCTTTTTTGTCTTAATTATATCAATATATTTGCACAAGTATTTTATTTAGCCTTTCAAGCATTATTTTAGGATGGATAGTGAACAAATCACACAGACAGGTAGAGATACTAACAATAAACATGTATGGACGACTCAAAAAGATATGATACTAGTGGAGAATATGGTTGAACTATGTGTTGCTGAAAAATTAAAAGCAAAAAATGGGTTTAAGCCAGGTACGTTTGGAGAGATTGAGAAAATGATGCATGATAAATTACCTGGATGCGGAATTAAAGCACATCCACACATCGAATCTAGATTGAAATATTTGAAGAATAAATACAATGCAATCAATGAAATGCTGAAACATGGTAGAGGGTTTGCATGGGATGAAGAGAAGAAAATGGTGATATGCGAAAAAACAATTTATAACGGATGGGTAAAGGTAAATAATAGTAAAAATTTTTTCTCTTAATAAAATTTGTTATTTATTCATTATTATTATAATAATTTTATAGAGTCACAAAATTGCCCAAGGATTGTGGATGAAACCTTTTCCACATTATGATGATCTTGCACTTGTGTTTTGGAAGGACCGAGCTAATGGGAGAGGATGTTTCACACCCACAGAATTGGCGGAAGATGCAGAAAAAAATATTGATCCACACATTGAGGATGAAAGCTTAGAGAACACTATTAATGAGGATATTTCAATGACCCAACCACGGCGAAATATACCGACTGGGGAAGAGGGAACGCAGAGTCGTAGGAAGAGAAGGAAGAGCTCTGATTCTTTCATGACAGGATTTTCTAACTTGGTAGAGGCTTTTAAACTTTCAGCCAATGCAATTGCAGATAGTCTTAACAAGCCTGATGAAGCCACAATTAGGATGGATAAAGTTTTTTCATATGTGTTCAACATATTGGGTAGGGATGATGGACCTTGTTGTTTGAGAGTAACTGAAATTATAATGCGTGATCCTGTGAAAGTTAATTTGCACTCAAATATGCCTGAAGAACTGAAGAAGGATTGACTTTCATCTTTACTTCCGTTAGACTAATTAATCATGCGAAGGGCTTTTGAATTGAGGTTGGGAACTCTAGTGTTAATTTGCTTATGTGTTTGGATAGAGTAAGAAAATTTTATAGATGTGAATTAAGGTAATTTTGTTATGATTAAATGTGCTTGTGTGTGTTAAATAATGTAAAATTGAATCTGAGTTAACATATGTTAGATTTTGTAGAAATAGCATTTTTGAAAATATATATTTTTTATATTATAATCCAAGCATTATCAAATACATTATTGGGATTGGGAATCCTAATCATGTTTTCTGAATCATGTTCCATACTAAACAAGTTGATAGGATTCTCAATCTCAATCCATATGGATTTGGAATCCCTAGATTCACATAATCCCAATCCCACTTGTCAACCAAAGAGGCCCTAAGTTTTAAGTTTTTTTAGAACATGTTCAGTCGGGGGAGAGGATTTAATGATCCCCCTTTTTTTGGGATTCTGTTACAAGGATTAATGATGGGGAGAAGATTCAATGATCCCCCTTTTTTTGGGATTCCATTACGAGCAGTAATGGTGATATTAGTTAGTTAAAGCCAATTTTTATAAATCTTAGAATGGTATGTCATTGTCATTTTGGTGGATTGAAATAGTCAAATAGAGAACCAATAGGAAGAGTCATCTATTGGGGCTCACCATTGGAGCCTAATTTCTGAGGCCCAGGCAGGAGCACTGATTCCAAAAAACCCCTATAATGTTTTAAAAATGTGAAAAACCCTCTGTAAATTATGATTTTACCATTTTGAATAAATTAGTAAATCCTATTCAAAGGGGTAAAATTGTCATTTACAGAGGAATTTCAGTATTTTTAACACATTATAATGTGTTTTTGAAATAGTTTTTTTAGCAAGGGTTAACCAAATATAATATTCATAGAATATATAACATCTATCGATGGAAATTTAACTCAGGGGGTTATTTGGATTTACATCGGTGTTTTTAGGGGGTTATATGGGCTTTTGGAAAATTCAGGGAGTTTAATGGATTTTGGGCAATTTATAGGGAGTTATATGGATTTTTATCTAAATAATATTATAATATTATTTTGGATACATATATTTTTTAATCGGATACCATCATATCCGTATCAGATCCAAAATATTTTGGAGACAGATATTTTATTTCAGATACAAATACAAATACAAATGTGGAATTTTGGATACCAGATATAATTTAAATTTTCAAATACAAATTCGGATTGGATATGAATATTTTGTAGATAATCGATAGGAGGGATAAACTTGGGGTCCGGATCCTCTATTCCTTTTTCTTATTGTGATCTTGTTTTTATGTTTTCCTTCGGTTGCCATGTGGCGAAAATGGGTGGCTGAGATTTGTTTATTTGGTAGACCACCAATTTTTTTTCTCTTTACACATATTGTGAGCCCCACAGTACTTTTTTTTAATCTTACATGAGTGGTTTTTTTTTTTTGTTTTAATTGATTTATGTGGTCCCCACAGGAGAGGAGAGTAATGAACGCACATTTACTAAACATTGTCTTTTTGGGCTTTTTGCATGTATAAAAATATATTATTTATTTTTATACCATCACAAATGGTCTATTTACTTTTATACCATTAAAATATTTAAAAAATATACATTTTTACCATCTTAGTTAAATTTCATCAAATTTTTTACCAACCCACTTAAAGTCATGGAGAATGACTAAAATACCCATATTTTTTATTTTTATATTTACCCTTACCATTAAATTATTTAGTGATTTTGCATATTTGTCAACCTAATTAGGTTTTTTCATATTTTTTAAAATGTCTATTAATTCCATTAAGGCATATAAAATATCACAATAGCCTTAATTTATACATACATAAACAAAATCACACACATACACAAATTCCCCCACAATATTTATAAATAAAAAAATCTATATTAGTTTTACAATATATAGGATTTCAATATTTAAATAAATAATGATAATTACTAAAAATTAATTTAAAAATATATTTTAAATATCAAATATTTTTTTATTCTTATAGTTTGTGTACTTGAAAAGTATATATATATATACAATATATATATACACACGCTCGCGATTAGGTGCAGCCGCGACGTGGGCCGTTCGATCGCGGGTCCATCGCATCCGACGGTTGATGTGAATCGCACCCGACCATCCGATGCGATGGACCTGTGATCGACATACGGCCCGTGATCGCTGCCGCACCCGCCGTTTGCCACACCTAATCGGTTCCCTATATATATACGCTCGCGATTAGGTGCGGCGAATGGCAGGTGCGGCCGCGACGTGGGCCGTTCGATCGCGGGCCCATCACATCCAACGGTCGACGTGAATCGCACCCGACCGTCTGATGTGATGGACCCGTGATCTCTGCCACACCTGCAGTTCGCCGCACCTAATCGGTTCCCTATATATATATATATATATATATATATATATATATATAAAGTGGGGCTATGAAAAGGATGGAAAGAATGAATAAAAATGGGGCATCTGTATGAAATAAAGGTGATCTTTCATTTTATTGATCGTCTTGTGACAACCCAAGAAAAAAAGAAAAACAAGATCATTGCAAGATAAAGAATAGTAAGCATCCAGACAATTAAACCTGACCCTCGTGAACTGAAATGCACTTTGCACGAGTGAAAGATACCCCCAATCTATTTCCTTTTTTCACTCTTGTACGTAATGCCTCCCGTTCCAGTTAGACCTGTCAACGGGTCGCGGGTCGACCCGGACCGGATCCGACCCAACCCGATAAAAGGCATAAATACCCGATCCGAAGGACCCGACAATCAAAACGGGTCGGGTCTGGGTCCACCCCAACCCGATCCTATTGACCCGTTGAACCCAATTGATCCAACCTAAATATTATGTGATTTTTTATTTATAATTCAACCTAACACTCATGATTCAATCAAACATTTATAACTAAATATTGAATAATAATTTAAAATTTTAAAAATTTGAAATATTTTTACAACTTTTTGACTTCATGTAAAAGTATAATAATCGAAACCGTATTCCAAATGTGTCCTCATAAAACATTTAAAAATCAAAATATTGAAGAACTATTTATAATACACTAGATTCTATTAAAAAGAAGAAAAATGAGGCCATTGTAGGCCCTTGAAAAGTTTTTCAACATCTCTTTATCTGGCCTGGACTTGTTAATGGGTCGACCCGACCCAGACCCGATATGGACCTGACTCGAAAGACCCGACAATCAAACGGGTCGGGTCCGGGTCCACTCTGACTGACCCGGACCCGACCTGTTGACTGACCTAGTTTCAGTCAACCAAAAAAAGCAAAAAAAAAAAAAAGCGAAGGGTTCCGGAGCTTCACAGTTCCCACGTCGTCAGAAGAAGGAAAATAAATAAATAAATAAAATTATAGAGGGGTTGGTGAAATTGGCGCTGGCTTCACTGGTCATCCGATCCCCGACGCGGTCATCTGAACGGTGACGCGCGCACTCCTCGTGGCCGGCTCCGGTGGGGATACGCGCAACCCACTGGTGCCCCCCCCTCCGAGTCCCCTCCTCTCTCGCCTCATCACGTTACACGCGGTCCAATATCCGTATCTAATCCGTATACGTATCTGAAAATTTAAAAAATTATCCAATATCCATAAATCCGTATTCGTAATATAAAAATCTATATTCAAAATATTTTGAATTTGATACAGATACGATGGTATCTAATCAAAAAAGTATGTGTATTCAAAATTTATTTTATACTATTATTTGTTATATTAATTTATTTATATTTTTATGATTATTATAAGTATTTTTTTGTATTTTTAGTATACTTTAAATATGAGCTAATCTGATCCGTTAACAGGCTTAACAGTCCCACGAACAGTCCCATATACCACATTAATCTTCTAGCATAGTATATACCTCCCTAGGGAAGATATATATACCTTGAATTTTTTTTTCCATCCCCACGTACACACATTGTAACCCGATTTACATATTAGTATAAGGAATTTTTATTTTTAAGTCCTTATAAATTATACTATTTAGTGAACGATCACTCCATATTTTACATTTCATTTTAAATCCCCAATTTCTGTTAGCCTTTTTTGTTTTTAGTCCCAACACCAAATGTTATATTCTATTTAATGTTAGTTTATCAAATTGAATTTTTTAAAATACCAAAACCGTCTTTAGAATTTTTATTTTTAAGTTCTTATAAGCTATGTTATTTAATTATAAATCCATCCCTTCTTTATATTGTATTTTAAGTCCCTAATTTCAAACATCTTTTCATTATTAGTCTTTGGATAAAATGTCTATCTAATATTGATCCATTTGCTCTATAGTAATTAATGACGACACGATTAAAAAAAGTAATGACGACCCACCAAAAAAAAATGATGAGACAATCAAACACTATATAAACATGTCATTTCTCCTCTCAAATAGAGTTTAAATGATATTATTATTTTTAATTTTTAATAAACTTGAATTTTTACTATTTTTCCATTTTTAAATTTTGATTAAATGATTTTTTCTTGGTTAAATTTTGTGAAATATCGAATTAGATATTTTGAGTGTTTAAAATTTTAAATTTAAAAATTTAGATATCATTAAAAAATTTATAGAAATCAAAGAAAAATTTATTTTGCATGGTTCCAAACTTTTGTTTAATTAGAAATTTAATGATTTTAATTTGTGAGAATCTAATATTTTTATATATACGTAATTTTTTACATTTAAGCTACTATTGTTTTAGTTTTTATTTATTTATGTATTTTTTAAATCTTATTCATATTTAGTTCATACATTCCCCCACTATTATGGAATCTTGGTTGTGGCACATGTACACTACTTGATTTGAAGTATTAAATGATGGAATTCGAAGAGGCTAAATTAGAAAATCGATGACTTGGTTATAAAAATGTTGAAGATAATTTCAGTTGAAATTTTTTTCATTTAGGGGATGAGTTGTTTAAGAATTTCAACTATCCATTAGCCCCAAACAGACAGACTTTTTTGCGCAAAGACTAATAAAGAAAATGCATTTGAGGTTGAAGACTTAAAATGCAATATGAAGAAAGGAGAGATCAATCACGAAATATCATATCTAGTTTACAGGGAGTTAAAAATAAAAATTTTAAAGGGTAGTTTAGGAATTTTAACTATCCATTAGCCCCAACATACGGATGTTTAGCGTAGAGACTAAAAATGAAAAAAAGTGTTAGAAATTGGAGACTTAAAATAAAATATGAAAACGGAAGAGATCTATCACTAACTAGAATAGTTAGAGGGACTAAAAAAACCCTTCATTGTGATGGCAATCGTCAACCATGGCCTTAAAAAAAGGGAATTGGATTCTATGTGGTGAGACTTAAAAAAAGGGAATTGGATTCTATGTGGTGAGACATTGCTGGGAATTTTATATTCTATGGGTCTTGAGGTTATAATTATTGTGTTTTGGATAAGTTGGTATAGTTTTTATTTGTTTATTTGGTGATACATGCTGCAATTTTCTTTGTTTTTTTTTTTTTGGAAAATAATGTTTTTTCAACCCCAACATATTTTGAATATTTTTTTAAGTTTTAGGATTGTCTAATGAAATGCACACCATCAAGAATATATTTGAATGAATTGAATTGTAAATTTTTCTTTACATATGCCTAACTTAGTGTATACTAAATTCATGGAAGTGAGTATCCCAAGAATGAATGAGTGCATTAAAAACTTTTTTTATAGGTAAAGGGTTTCCTAAAGATTGGTTGTCCAAAAGAGTATAACATTTTGTTGGCTTAATATATTTTTTAATGAAATTGTAGGCATGCGTCTTAATTTTATTCAAACAAAAGTATAACATGTCCAAAACAGTAAAAGATGATAGAGGAGGAGTCTATCAGAGTAGTCAATACAAGCATCTACTCTTCGATCACAATTTTTTTTCCAACATACAAAATTTTGCTTGACCCAGCACAAGCAATCCCCCAATCACGAATAAAAATCGTCACTGAATCCCGTAGATTTCAGTATAAACTCTGGTATCCCTGAAAATCAGATGATTACAACTGAAATCGTAGCACATCAGGGATAGCAATAGCGATAGTTTTAACCATCACTAAATATTGAAAGTTAACCAAGATTCAATCTATACTATGAATTACATTCATTTCTTAAAAATAGATATTTGCCTAAACAAAATATAAAATTCAAAATAGAATTAGATAACTTTCAAAATATCATATAAAAGATAATATTTTGAATAATATTCAGAATTCATATAAAAGATAATGTTTGACCCAACTATTCATTGTCAAACACATCAATCACAATATAGAACGCATTATGTCAAAGAAACAAGTAAAAAAAATCACATATACGGTCACATATATTTACACATTGAAAAGATAGCCAGCAATAACAACAAGGTGTGGCCACACTCCAATGGTAGGATCACTTTTTTTTCTTCAAAAAATGATCAATATTTAAAACAATGTTTCAATTATTGAATAACATAAACATAAATAAAATGTTTAACAGGAGCATTCGAAAACATCATTTTTTTTTAAATGGTAGATATTTGTTATCCGATTTCATTTTTAAAAGATTGAATTACAAACTTTGAATTGAGGGAGAATAGAAAGATAAAAATGAAAAGGCCAAATGTAACTAACTCATAAGCATCCCCCCCACCCAACCCGGAAGAAGACGGAGACATCTATCGTGGTGGTTGTCCAAGACAAAAAAAAAAAAAACTCCATTGAGGTCATCTCGTGGCACCAAGATGCCCCTGCCTGAAGTGTATCTCTCGTGCCGACACGATGCAAATGCCCCACTCTCTAACGTGTGCGCGAAACATTTTCCACATGTTCTCTTGATATGCGTGTGCGCCTTTGAAGATCACCTCATTGCATGTTCGCCATATCGTCCATGCACTAACCGGGAGGATGGATTGCGATATTGTCGCTGTTAATCCATCACCCTCCACTCTTCTCAACGCTTTGCCCGCCTCCCATAAACCTCCCAACGACATGAACAAAGTGTCCATGCCTATGTGTGCCCCTATCACTATCCAAAATTGCTTCGCCCACGCGCATTCGCAAAAAAGATGTTGGACCGTCTCTGGTGCCGCATCACATAAAACACACTTCATCGATTCGTTGTGTACCCATCTAGTCCTGTACACCTTGGTGAAGAGACGTTCTTTGTTCATCAACCACAAGAACCTTGATTTTCATCGGGATTTTTGCTCGCCAAATATGTTGGAGCATCGTGCATGGCTGTTGCAAGCTTCCGGAGACTTCACGCAACCATTTGTAGCCCCCTTTCACCGTGTAGTCTCCTTCACTGCTCGGATTCCAAAAAAATTTATCCACCCCCAATGTGAGATTTTGCACGCCCATTGCCTCCAATAGCACGGCGTATTGTCTTGTCTCCTCTTCCGTCAATCTCGCCCTCGTGAGTTCTATATTCCAAGTGCCCAAATCAGCCTCCCTCGTGAAGAAATCGCTCGTCGAGCCCTCCTTCTTTGTCACCAATCTGAAAATGGCAGGCGCCAACTGGCTCAAACTCTCCTACCTACACCACCTGTCAAGCCAAAAATGAACATTTTCCCCTCCTCCGATTGACCACCTGATAGCCCTCTCCACCATGGAACGCTCTACAAAAAGTCCCTTGCATATCTGTGTCGTGCATGTGTTGCACTCCGGCCATCTTGCGTCCCCGATGCCCTATCCCCCGTATCTATCTCGTAACACTTGCATCCAAAGAGATGTGCCACCCGAAAGTCATTTCCATATCTATTTGATTAGAAGAGCCTTGCATGCATCGGAGGTCAAGTACTCCCAACCCACCCTCCTTCGATCAACAAACTGTTGTCCAGTCCACCATTGAGGTCGCCTCCTCCCTCTATCCCTCTCCACGGAAACAGCCTGCGAATCACATCAATTCGCTCAAGGACTCCCACTGGCACTTTGAAGGTCGAGAGGGAGAAGATGGGTAGACTTGTGAGCAAAGCTTGTAAGAGCGTCAATCGTCCTCCCCAACTCAGTGTCCAACTTTTTCGGCCCACCAATTTTCTCAAATCTGGCCACTATAGGGTCCCATCCTTCTTTCGTCATCCTTCCTTTCACCAGCGGTAATCCGAGGTACTTGAAGGGAAACGAACCAACGCCGCAACCCATACACGCTACGAGCTGAGCTTCTTCATCAAGATTGACGTTAATGCCGTGCATAGTCGACTTCCACAAATTTAACTTCAATCCCAAGAGCATGCCAAAGCAGCTCAGAATGAATCGCAGGCCGCATATATTCCTCTCTGAATTCTCACTAAGCATTATTATATCATCTGCGTACTGGATGATCAAGACTTTTCTCCCGTTTTGTGTAGTTGAAAGCCCCCGGATCCAGCCCACCCCCTATTCCTTTGCACATAATCTCTGAAGCACATCGGCCACTAGGACGAAAAAATGGGGGAGAGAGGGTCCCCTTGTCTCAAGCCCTGCCCCAATGGGAAGAAACCAATCGCCTCGCCATTAATAGACACCAATGCAAGGACTGTGTTGATACATTGGCGCACCATTCGAATCCACCGAGGCATGAACCCAAACCATTCCATCCGTTGTAGGAGAAAGTCACGATCTACACTGTCATACGCTTTAGCAAAGTCCAGTTTACAGACCACCCCAGACCACCCCTTTCCTCATTTTATGTAAGGCGGACACCATCTCTTGTGCCATGAGAAAGCCTTCTTGAAGATATCTTCCTAGCAGAAACATGTTTTGCGCCGACGCTATCAAATCGTGACAGACCAGCTTCAAATGGTTCGCCATCACCTTTTCTACAATCACGTAAGCCCCATTTACCAAGCAAATATGATAGAAATCGTCCACCGCCACCGCTCCCTTCACTTTTAGAATCAGCACCAATAGGGACGCATTGAGACATCCCACACTCTGATTACCCTCAAAAAACTCCTTGAACAGCCCGAGGTCTTCCATCACTATGCTCCAGAAAAGAAGGTAGAAACCCATATTGAAACAGTCTGAACCCGGTGCTTTGTCACCCTCTACCCCTGCTAGTGCCTTTCTGATTTCTACTTCAGTGAATGGCTCCTCAAGAAAAGTGAGTTGTTTTGGCTTAAGTTGCGGGGCGTCCGAGTCCTCCCATTCCGGTTTCCATCCCCTTCTCTTGCGAAAAGAGCGATTGAAATGGTTGACCAACGAGGACTTAATCTCTTCCGGTTCCTCCTACATTCTATCCTCAATATGAATGCACAATATTTGGTTTATTCTTCGACGTTGGTTCACCATTTTGTAAAAATATTTCATGTTAGTCTCCCGCTTTGAGCCAAAGCGCCTTTGGATTTTTAAGTACCCTAGTTAGTGCCACTTTTGCCTGACTACGTCGCGCCCTATCAACCTCCACCAGCAGCCCTTCCTCCTCAGCTATATCCACTTCCTGAATAATCGATTGAAGTTCTTGCTTTTTCTCTGTTCGAAGCGCCCTCATTGGCCGACTCCATTGACAGAGCACCCTTTTTAGTCTTCGCAATTTGAACACTATGCGCCGTGCTCCTTTCAGTCCCCCGACATTCCCATTCCAGGAACTTGTGATCAAGTCCTCCATGCCCTCCACTTCACACCACCAGGACTCAAACCTAAATGTTGATTTGTGTCTTCTGTCTGGCCCTCCCTGGAGCAGCAGCGAAATGTGATCGGAGACTACCCTCAAGAGTCCCTGCACGAAACAACCAGGGAAGAGTCCCTCCCATTCCTCATCGTTAAGGACGCAATCAAACCTTGCCAACGAAGGCCGTTCGCGCATATTAGACCAGGTGAATTGGTGATTAGAAATAGGAAGATCCACCTGTGCTTCCTCTTCTATCCAATCCACAAAGCGAGCCATTGCCGTCAAAATAGCCCCGGCTCTGTTGCGGTCCTCCGCGTCTCTAGTGACATTAAAATCTTCCATGAAAGCCACAAGTACATTCGAACGAGCTTTGATCTCCATCAGTTCCTCCCACATTACTAGTCGCTCTGCGTCGTCGTGTGGGCCATAAATGTTTGAGCAGCACCATCTAGCCCCGGTTTCCCGCTCCTCAAGCAACACGGAGAGGGAAAACATGCCCACTGAGGAGTCCACCGCCTTCCATGTCCCTGAATTCCAGCATATAAGCATGCCACCCTCAGCTCCTCGAGCTTCCTTCGCTCGCCACTCATCTAGGAGACCAGCCCCCAACTCAGATAGCAGAAGTTGATCAATCGACTCCATCTTGGTTTCTTGGATGCAGCAAATCTACACTCGGTGCTTCGAGACCATCTCCTTGATCGCTCTTCTTTTGACAGGGTCGTTGAGACTCCTTATATTCCAAATGAGACTTCTAAACATAAAAAATATATTTAACTCACTCATTTGGATCATCAACATGTTCCTGCTGATTATGAGGGTGCGATTGCCTCCAATGGGGAGACGAATGTTGGTGTTTCAGTGCATACGTCACCCGTGACTGTATTCGATGTCTCGGTGCCATCAACATCTTGAGATGCATTCATGTCCATAGCATCAGAGAGTGGAGACTCCTCCATGTCCTCTTTCCTGAAGGGGCCGCAAACCCCGTATTCGCCTCTAATCACTAAGACAATTTGCTGTTAGTATTTGTTCTCCTCCACCCTGAAACTCAGCTCGTGTGCCCTTGAGCATGTAGCCGTTGTCCCGTGGTATGCAGCCCAGAGTCCCGCCCTACTTCCTCTCACTATTTCCCCAAGATCACCCTGTGAAGACTTAGTCAAGATCTCATTTCGCTCTTCTTGCTATTCTTCCTCGAAGATTGAGATGATCTGAGATTTTCAAATGAGTCACCGAAACCCGAAATGGTTATTGAACCGATTCGCAACTGTGTTGTGGAGAAATTTCTGGCAGCTGATATGCTATTGTCCTTGTACTTCGTTTCAGGACAATGGGGATGAGCGCATCAAGATAAAAGTTGCCAAAAAAAATAATTATGAATGATATAACATGCATGATACAAGTATTAAAGATGTCAGTCATTAGTACTAAATTTATGCCATCTATGCATGCATGGTCAATACCTCGATATGATGATGGGAAACATGATCATCACTTAATTCATAGCCAACACTATGTGATATGATTTCAGTCATGCCTTGGGATGCTTCTGAAGGTTGCTCTAGCTTTCCATTTTCGATATGATATGTACAAAATTATAAAGAGTAGTAGTAACTGTGAAACAGAGAAGCATTTTTTTCTCAGGAGCAAGAGGAAAACGAGGAAAACGTGGTGAAAGATGAACAATGATATAGGCAATGTAGTGCGGTGAATCGAATATAATTCTTTATAACACTTTCTTTGGCAATAACAATTTGTGATAGAAAACATTACAAAATTGAGTTTAAAGGGAAACTCTAGAACTGTTGAGTTGAGGACTAAGAAAAACAAAAACTCAAAATTCTTCACTTCCAAACAAAAACAATTAAAATAAATTTTGTTGTTTTTTCTTTCAACTGGAGAGTTGTACCCCCGTCATATTCAATATAGTGGTGGTATAATTCCTATTAGTTTCTTCAAAAATAAATAAATAAATAAAATAAATCACGGATCTTAATTCCTCACAAAAATAAATTTTATTGTATTAGCTTTCCAGATTATGCCAAATGCTGCTGCCTATTTAGCTTTTGATACTAGCATTCAAATAAACATAACCACAGTTTGACATAGACAATAAATGGTTTGATAAGACAAATAACCCTCTGTAAGCCTCCAACAGGTAAGCTAAAGTCCCTGCAAAATCCTCCAATGGCTTTGATAGCAGTAATATGTGAAAGGTGCTAGGTTTTTTAGGGCATTTGACAAATATATGCAATTAGAAGACAAATCCAAACAAGATACTTTTTGAGAAACTATATAATAGTAATATACAGAGGCAAATTATATGTACAAAGATTCTAATGTACATTTTTTTTTACAGGCCCCTTAATACTGTAAGTTAATGTCACAGCAATTCTTTCAAATATTACCTGTCATAGTGTCACCCTGTTGACTGTAAAGTAAAACATGATACTAGGGCAATCATATTTAGCCTAATGTAATACAATGAATTTTCTACTTATTTTGAACTTTAATTATGAAGAAAAGAGACTAGCTACTTATAGTTTCGTGGTATGAAAAGAATATCTTTCAAGTGCTTAATAAACACACATTAATGCTGCATTTTTAAAATCTTAACAAACATGCCCTCATCTTCCACCTTAAACATTTTATATTCTTGAAATTAATTCGCTGACTTCATAATCTATCAGCTTTGTTCACATTCAAATCTAAAAAGGCATGAAAAAGATTTATCACAAAGAAGATGAAAAGTACCAATGTAGAGAAGCATAGCTAGTCATTAGTCAGAAAATATGTCTCCCAAGGCCTGTAAGGCAAGCAGAAAAGATGTATCACCTAACATGCACAATAGAGAGAGATAGAACCTTGTTTTCACCAAACTTAACATTTTAATTACTGTAGAAGTAAAAAAACAGAGTCTGTCTAACAGGCTGAAAGAAGAGCATGTCATGGGGGTCCCTTATAAAAAATTTAAAGTTTTTAGAAACATATGGAACTAGAAACATGTCACATCCAATTTTGTAGGAATAGAGAGAATCTTAATGAGAACACAAACACTAGATACAATGAACAAGAAGGAATGAATAGCTATTGAATTTACTAAGAATTAATGAATTAGAGAAAGGGAATTAAAGAAAAACCACTTAATGGGTATCATGCCTAATCTTGACACTCAGGTTTCATTTTATAGAATATAGTGGGTCAGAGTTTTTTAGTTACACAATGTCCTCTTGCTTTATGAAAAACCTTTATGATATATACTTTTGCATTTCCTTTCCTAATATACAATGGGCCAAGTAGCTTGATGATCTGTTTTCCTTCCTCTGTTTTCCTAATATACAATAGGTATACAATGTCAGTCTGAAGCATAAAATTTTGGCTGATGGGCATTGATACAGTGATGTCGATTGTCAAAATCATGATCCTAAAGAGAACTGATCCAGCATGCAAAATCCAATGTCCTTCGAAGCCTATTTAATCCCTCTGTCTAGTAGAATATTGGATTAAAATAACAATCAAATCATCCATAAAGTGGGTGTATAAGGGTTGCTAAAGATCATATTTCTAGTAACCCTATTGCTAAAGGCTTATTTTTTAGGAAATGAGACAATATTGCTAAAAATTCCTCATTCCATGTAAAGACAAATGATGAAAATTTATCCTTCTTATCAAAATTTCAGAAAGAGTAAAATGGTAGCTCCCTTATTCAGCAATTTTCAAAGTAAACAATATATACATCAAATATTCTCTAATCAAGCACAATTTAATTTATGTCATGGAAAAAATAACTAAAACTGGATAAATAAATAATGCGATGCATAAACATACCTCAAAGAAGTCAACAACTTGAAAGACAACTCACCAGGTCTACCAAACAAACTGAAAGAAGAGCATAGTTAGGCATAGGTACATGGAATTTGGGTCAAACATGGAAACAAAGGACAAATCTATTGAAAATAACAAAACATCACCAATAGTAAGGCAGGTACATGGAATTTGAATGACTAATGATAATACAATTAAGTATGTCTCGGTTCTTCCCCTTTGAAGTAAACTTCAAAGGTACATTAGAGGACTATAGGCCGTATAAAGGATTGGTAAATGTTGTGTTACCATTTTTCTTCACAAATATAAATATGGATACACAGGTGGGATTCAATCAAGCAAAATCACAGAACATTAAAAAAAAATGTATTGAAAAAACAAATAGAATAAAATAACAGCATAATCCAATTCAAGGCACCTCCTCTGCATCTCACACAAGCGATATTACAAACAATTAGTCTCCTCCACAGATCCTCTTCAGCACCCAATCACGACAGCAAATTCACCACTAGAACCAGGAAATAAAAAGGGGGAGAGAAAATCAGGCACTGCAAAATCGATTTTACCCAAATTCGCTCGTCGTCAAGCCTCGCCGTCGCACAGACACCACGGATCGGAGAAAAAATCATCGTCGATGACACTAAACAGAATTGGAGAAATTTAGACATTGATGAAAGTGAAATCGAATGGAAGAGAGAGAAAGGGAGGAGGAGGAGGAGGTCGCACGGGTGTTAGTCGTCAGTGGAGATGGGCGACGCCGATGGAGGAGGAGGTCGCGCTGGTCAACGCTGGTGGAGGTGGCCGATGCCGGTGGAGATGGTACTGGAGATGGGTTTTGACAGAATATATGTTTTGATGATTTAGAACTTAGAAGTAGCGCTCATGGGTTTTGACGGAATGTTTGTTTTGATGATTTAGAAGTGGCAAGTTTGGTTTTTTTTTATTTTTATTTTTTGTGTTGAATATTTTAAACGATAAATTCATTCGAGCTTTTAGAAGTGATCCTCGCAAACATAGGTAATCCTATATAAATCCTTATCAAAGATAGGGTAAACGTACAAGTTCTTGAAAACTCATAAAAACTCATATGCATCTCTGATTTCAACCAAAATAAATCATAATCCAACCTATCCTATTTAATTTTAACCCATAACCATAAAATGATAAAAAAATATCTTTAAATTTTTAACCATTTTCAAACAATACCTCAATGAAAATGAAGAAACATAAAAAATCTTACAATGATAATTTGATATTTGCATGGATTAATTTGTTTTTATGATTATTTATGGAGATTATAATGTCTATACAATTACATAATGATAAAATATTTTGTTAAATTTGAATGAAATTTTAACATAAGGATGATAATTAGATATTTGTGAATTTTCAAAGACTCATATGTCTACCCCAACTTTTACAGAGACTTATACGGGATTACTCAAGTTTGCATGGATGTAGATGTCTTTAACCTTAAAAAAAAGTTTTTAAACTATGATAACATTTAATAAACTGTTACCTAAAATGCATTATAAAGTGATAGTTATTTTAAAATTATTACTTAAAGTATTCAATATTGTATTCAATATTTGGCTATGGTTTTTGGAGGGGTGAAAATTTACTTACCGGGTTCGGGTAATTGAATCTATCCGCTCCTGTCTCCTCCGACGGTGCCGCTTGGTTGCCAGCGATCCTCTTCCTTGAACGAACCAAACTCGAGGATAGATCCAACAATGAGGGTCCGCGGTTGTGACGATTGCATTTTTTTAAAATTAAAATTTTATTTTATTTTATTTATTTTAAAAAAATTAAATATGCATGGCATACATAATTGCATTTCAATCAAATTTTAATATTTAATTATTATTATTATTATTTTATACTTAGGATATTAGATTATATAAAAATTATTAGGTGGGTGTGTGTGAATGGGCATGAGTTTATTTAGGCTGTGATGAGCCTTATGATGAACCAACTATGGCCCATATGCATGGATGGAATAATTGCACGTGAACAGTGCACACCTTGGTTTAATTAGGGCTTCTCATGTCTATATATATGTTGGGGTGAAAGAAAAAAAAAGTAAGGCTGTGTGTCCAATTTAGGAGAGAGAGAGAAAAAAAAGAGGTATTCTTCTTATTTTTTTATTTTATTTCTTCTAAATTATTGTTATTTATTAGTGATATTGGATTTATGTTTAGGTTGTTAAGTTTTTATTTTTATTCTTATTTTAAAGATAAAATTAGGGTTTTGATTTATTTTTAAAGATTAAACATATTTTTATTTTATGGGATTTTGAGTTTTTGGATCAAGTTAGAGTTTTGATATATATATATATATATATATATATATATATATATATATATATATATATATATATATATATATATATATTCATGTTGTTTGATTATTATGTTTTATAAAAAAAAAAAAACTAGGGTTTTGATCTACTATTTATTATTATTAGATCTATGCATGTTAGGTATTTTAATTTTTTGAATCTTCATAAACTTAGGGTTTTGATTTATTATTTATTTTAAAGATTAGATCTATGTTTAGATTATTAAAATTTTAATATTTAATTTTTTTTTTTTATACTTAGGATATTAAGTTAGATAAAAATCATTAGGTGGGTGTGTGTGAATGGGCATGAGTTTATTTAGGCTGTGATGAGCCTTATGATGAACCAACTATGGCCCATATGCATGGATGGAATAATTGCACGTGAACAGTGCACACCTTGGTTTAATTAGGACTTCTCATGTCTATATATATGTTGGGGTGAAAGAAAAAAAAATGTGCGGCTGTATGTCCAATTCAGCAGAGAGAGAGAGAGAGAGAGAGAGATAAAAGAGGTATTCTTCTTATTTTTTATTTTATTTCTTCTAAATTATTGTTATTTATTAGTGATATTGGATTTATGTTTAGGTTGTTAAGTTTTTATTTTTATTCTTATTTTAAAGATAAAATTAGGGTTTTGATTTATTTTTAAAGATTAAATATATTTTTATTTTATGGGATTTTGAGTTTTTGGATCAAGTTAGAGTTTTGATATATATATATATATATATATATATATATATATATATATATATATTCATGTTGTTTGATTCTTATGTTTTATATAAAAAAAAACTAGGGTTTTGATCTACTATTTATTATTATTAGATCAATGCATGTTAGGTATTTTAATTTTTGAATCTTCATAAACTTAGGGTTTTGATTTATTATTTATTTTAAAGATTAGATCTATGTTTAATTATTAAAATATAAGTTTTTATTTATACAAGGTTATGACTTATACAAATACATGTTAAGTTTTATTTATTTTCAATTTTTACAAAGTAATAATTTTTTTTTATAGAAAAAAATGTGTTTTTCATATAGTTTTATGAATTTTCGGTATTTTATTATTATTTTTAGTTTTCTGGATTTTTGTCTTTTCTGTTTTGTCTTTTCTGCCTTGTCTTTTCTGGTTTTTGTCCTGTAGTGTCTGGTTATATGTAAATAAGTTTAGATCATCTTTTTAGGTTCTAGTATATATATGAAATAGGTTTAGATTGTTGGGTATAAAAATTTATACCTATTAATAATTGATAGGTAATTAGGTCTTGGGCTTAGGCTTAAATTATAATTTTTTTTAATTAATCATTTATATGATTCATCTAGGTTTTAATTGCGAGTTTCGCTCTCCGGACCTAGGGTCCATTTGAGGTGAGTAGATTTACTGATCTATTCATATGGATTTTTATTCTATAGCTATATATTCTTGATTGTTACATGTTGATTTAGATTAATCCTTTTTAGCGATATTATATGTTATTCATACATTTATATTATTACGATGACTATGCATGATTGCGTTGTTATACATATTGTTCAAATTGCATCTTTTTGAATAAAGTTGCATGATTTAATTCCTTCATCATGTCATTTAAAATAGCATGAATTGTGCTATCCATGTTTCAAGACTTATTATAATACATTTTTATGCTTATATTTTTGAAATAATATTTGGATTTAAGATTATCATTTTCGAGATTTTTAGAAAAATTTAGGACTAGTGGAGACAAACCTAGTCCTAGGATATTTTTTTTATTAAGATGTACATCATAGCATATTTCAGGAATAATCCCCCCGTTGTATCGCCTTTGGGGAGGAAGGTCTAGGACTCGAAGAGTCCCAAGATCGGTGAGGGGTGTGGTAAAGCATTCCTTGCAGCGGCGGATTCCTTTGTTTGGAATCTGCAGCAACCGGGGCATCCTGTGCTGGTGTTCTCGTAGTGATGGCAGCGGCGACCCATCAGCGTCTTCTAGATTCGACGTCTCCTCGAGGGAGCTTTTTGAGCGATTTAGTCGCTTGGGGCTTTGCACACCTGTTATGGGGGAACGATTCTTCCGATTGAGAATCCTACCCAATCATACCATTTAAGCTGCATGATTTCTATAACGTGGGCCAAGGATTTGGGCCCACGTGATTGCATAAAAATATTTTTGTGTTCATGATTTTAAATTTATTTATTAAAGGAAATCCTCATTTTCAGCATAACTTTATTTTTATATGTATAACTGTCATATGGAGTAATATTTCTGTGAGTCTATTCACTGAGTTAAACACTCACCCTATTCCAAATGGCTGGTTTTTTATAACCAGGTAGCTCATCTTCTGGGGACCAAGGCAAAGTTTGAACCTTTCATACATTCCAAGGATCTTGAGGTAGCAATGTTTGGAGAATAAATAATAGTCGCAGCCGACTATTTGGATCTATTTTAGTTTAGATGGCTCCCACAGGGATGGTTTAGTGTGTCTTTCATTCTAGTATTTTGTTTATGTCAGACTCTGATATTTGTAAGACCGTTGGTGGTTTATAACTTTTGGATATTGTTTTTATGTTTTATCACTTTCAGTTTTTATTATATTAGTATTGTTTTAAAAAAAAGTACAAATTTTGGTCTTGTGTTTGGATTAAGTTTAGTAGCGACCCATTTACCGTCCGATAAGCGGTTAGGTAAATGCGGGGCGTTACAGATGGTATCAGAGCCACGTCCTGTCGGAGCCTAGGTTAGGGTTTGAGTCTAGGGTAAAATAGGTGTCATTAAGATTAACGTTTGTTATTCCGCTCAGGATTTTCTATGGCACGAAAACGTAATGTTCCAGTGTCTGGTGCACCTCGCCTTCCAACAGCTGAACCTGAGGAGCTCAATCCTCCAGTAGCTGATCCCCCAGTACTGGATCCTGCTATGGCCCTCGTACATCAGTCGCTTCAACAATTGACTGGAATGTACGCAGCTATTCAGGCACAAATGCAACAACAAGCCCAACAAATGAATGCGATTCAGCAACAGTTGCACCAAGCTCCACCACCTGAGGTTGTCGAGAATGATCCACCACCTGTTGCCCAAGATCCTCCGGCTGGTGTTCCCGATGAACCTCATGCTCCTCACGCTCCTCAAGCAGACATTGCTCATCCTCAGGCTCCTGCCCCTGTGTTAAATGCTAATGAGGATTGGCTTACTCGATTCCAGAGGACGCGTCCAACTGCGTTCACTGGCATGGGTGATTCCAAAGAATCGGAGGCTTGGATTGCAGAAATGGAAAAGAGATTTGATGTGATGGATTGTCCAGATCGTCAAAGAATCAAGTTGGCATCTTTCCAACTCCGTGATGAAGCAGGAGCAGTGGTGGAAGACTACCAGGAGGGGTCTTAAAGCAGAGCATGATACTCTATCCTGGGATCGATTCGTGGAGCTCTTCTACAAACGTTACTTTCCTCCATCTGCACGAAGAGCGAAGATCAGCGAGTTCACCAATCTGAAGCAGAATAGTATGACTGTCGACCAGTATGAGGCTCAATTCGTTGCACTGTCTCGTTTTGCTCCGCATCTTGTTGAAGACGAAGGTGAACGTTGTCGCTTATTTGAGGGCGGTTTGAGGGGGCAAATCAAGGGCCGAGTTGAAGTTTTGAGGTTAGACAATTTCTTCGACTTGGTGGAGAGCGCGCGCACAGCTGAGCGTGGGTGCGCAGAGGCAGCACAAGCTCGTGATGCTCGAGTTAAACGTCGTCAGGATCAACAATACTCTACCCCTGCAAAGAGAGCGAATCAGCGACCTCCTACTACTGCCGTACCTTTGAAGACACTTCCTCCAGCACCTTATGCAGCACCAAACCAGACTCGTGGACCAGATATGAGGACTTGTTTTTACTGCAAGGAACAAGGCCACATAAAGACTTTTTGTCCCAAACTTAATAACAAAGGAGGCCAGGATCGATCTCAAGCTCAAGGAAGCTCTACGCGGCTTGTTCAAGCACGAGTGGCGGCACTTACACCAAGTGATGCTCAGGCCACTGGAGATCCTGTCAGAGGTATTGTTTCTATTTCTGGTCATTCAGCACATGTTCTTTTTTATTGCGGTTCCACACATTCATTCACATCATCAAAATTTTCCAAACTCCTGGCAAGGGAGCCTAATCTCTATGTCTTCACTTCATGTGACCACTGCTGTCGGTGAACAAGTTGTCACCAAGATTTGCTTCCCTTCTTGCATAGTTCAAATTAATGGGCATGAAATGCCTGCTGATCTCTTTCTTCTTGATATTCTCGGCTTCGATGTTATTCTTGGCATGGATTGGTTGTCAGCTTTCCATGCAAGTGTTGATTGTTTTTCTAAGGTTGTGACCTTCCGTATTCCTGGCCGACAATCATTCCACTTCGAGGGTTTTGGTGGGTCATATCCAATCGGATTCGTCTCTTCTCTTCATGCTCAAAGATTGCTAGATAAAGGGTGCGAGGGATATCTAGCAGTTATTGTAGATGCTATTACGGACTTGAAGGCCTCAGTCAGTGACACTCCTATTGTTTCTGAATTTCCTGAGGTATTTCCAGATGAGTTGCCCGGACTCCCCCCTGATCGTGACATAGAGTTTTCTATCGATCTTGTTCCCGATACTGAGCCGATTTCTAAAGCTCCATATCGGATGGCTCCTGCTGAGCTAAAGGTGTTGAAAGAGCAGCTTCAAGAACTTCTAGACAAGGGTTCGCTCGTCCCAGTGTCTCACCCTGGGGAGCGCCGGTCTTATTTGTTAAGAAGAAGGACGGTACCTTGAGGCTTTGTATCGATTACAGGATGTTGAACCAGAGGACTATCAAGAATCGATACCCTCTTCCTCGTATCGATGATCTTTTCGACCAGCTTCAGGGAGCCTCAGTATTTTCAAAGATTGATCTGCGTTCGGGCTATTATCAATTAAAGATCAAGGAAGGAGATATTGAGAAAACCGCATTTCGTACTCGCTATGGTCACTATGAATTTTTAGTGATGCCATTCGGATTGACAAATGCACCCGCAGCTTTCATGGACATGATGAATCGTGTCTTCAAGCCTTTCCTTGACCTATTCGTGGTGGTCTTCATAGATGACATTCTAATCTATTCGAAGAGCGAGGAGGAGCATGCAGAGCACCTTCGAGCAGTCCTGACTGTCCTAAAGAAGCACCAATTATATGCAAAATTCAGCTGTGAATTCTGGTTAAAGAGCGTGGTGTTTCTTGGGCATGTCATTTCAGGTGAGGGTATTTCTGTTGATCCAGAAGGTTAGCGCAGTTTGGATTGGAAGCGACCATCTAATCCAACTGAAGTTCGAAGTTTCCTTGGGCTAGCGGGTTATTATCGGAGGTTCGTTGAAGGATTCTCCAAGATTGCAGTTCCTCTAACCCGTCTAACAAAGAAGGGAGTTAACTTTGAATGGTCTGAGGCTTGTGAGCAAAGCTTTCAGGAGCTTAAGGGACGTCTGACGTCTGCACCAGTCTTAACCCTTCCTTCTGGTGATGGTGGTTTTTCAGTATATTGTGATGCATCCCACCATGGTCTTGGTTGTGTTCTCATGCAACGTGGACATGTAGTGGCGTATGGGTCTAGACAGTTGAAGCCCCATGAGCTAAATTACCCCACTCATGATTTGGAACTTGCGGCTGTCATTTTTGCGCTAAAAATATGGCGTCACTACCTGTATGGGGAACAATTTGAGATTTTCACGGACCACAAAAGTTTGACATATTTAAAGTCACAGCCAGAATTAAACAATCGTCAGCGTCGTTGGACTGAGTTCTTGAAAGACTATGATTGTCAAATCCTCTATCATCCCGGAAAAGTGAATGTTGTTGCAGATGCTCTTACTCGCCGACGACCTTCACCTATGGTCGCTCACATAAGGGTGCACAACCGGAAGCTCTTGGAGGAGGCTGCTAGTTTGGTTCGTGTATGGGAGACTCGTGAGGGACATTTCCTTGCACGACTTATGGTTGAGCCTATGTTAATCGATGAAATCCGCGTGGCGCAAAAGAATGACCCTAATCTTATAGCAGAAATGGAGGCTGTCGCTCGTGGAGAGCATCCTGACTTTCAGATCCGTGAAGATGAAGTTCTATGCTTTCGTGGTCGTATATGTGTCCCTGCAGTGAAGGAATTGCGCCACCAAATTCTCTCTGAGGCTCATCGATCGCGATATACTCTTCACCCTGGAGGAACAAAGATGTATCATGATCTTTGTAGGAACTATTGGTGGATTGGCATGAAAAAGGATATAGCTCAGTTCGTAGCATCAAAGGCCCTCCGGAGAATTGAAGTCCCTTTCCATTCCTCAATGGAAGTGGGAACACATCACTATGGACTTTGTCACGAGTTTACCCAAAACTCGATTGGGTCGTGATGCTATTTGGGTCATAGTGGATCGCTTGACCAAGTCTGCTCATTTTCTCGCTATAAAGGTGAGAGATTCACCTGAGGTGTTAGCGCGATTGTTTGTTCAGGAGATTATTCGTCTTCATGGTGTTCCGGTCAGTATTGTATCTGATCGGGATACACGCTTTACATCGCGTTTTTGGCGCAGTCTTCATGAAGCTCTTGGAACAAGATTAGATTTCAGTACAACTTTTCATCCTCAGACTGATGGTCAGTCTGAGCGCACCATTCAGATTCTCGAAGACATGCTTCGAGCTTGCATAATCGACTCGGGTGGTAGTTGGGAGGATCATCTTCCATTGGTGGAGTTCGCTTACAACAACAGCTATCAAGCAAGCATTCAGATGGCGCCATACGAGGCACTGTATGGTCGCAGTTGTAGGTCACCATTGTGTTGGGACGAGGTTGGAGAACGTCAACTTTTAGGTCCCGATATTGTTCGAGATACATCCGAGAGGGTTAACTTGATTCGCGACCGCATTCGAGCAGCCCAAAATCGACAGAAAAGCTACGCCGATCAGCGTCGAAAACCTCTTCAGTTTGAAGTTGGTGATCATGTATTCTTGAAGGTCTCTCCTATCAGAGGTGTCTCGCGGTTCGGCATTCGAGGAAAGCTTAGTCTTAGATTTGTAGGTCTCTTTATGATCCTTGAGCGTGTTGGTGAGGTAGCCTATCGATTGGCGTTACCTCCGCAATTATCACAAGTCCACGACGTGTTTCACGTATCTCAGCTAAGGCATTATATTCGTGATCTCTCTCATGTCATTGAGTATGGGCCGTTGCGGTTGGAGGTTGATCTTACTCTAACCGAGCGACCCGTCGAGATTTTGGATCGCATGGAGCATGTACTGCGCAACCGTACTATACCAATAGTTAAAGTGTGGTGGCAACACCATTCTGGGGCTGAGTCTACGTGGGAACGCGAAGAGGACATACGTTATGCTTATCCTAATCTTTTCTCTGCCCCAGGTATTTTCTGAATTTAGAGGACTAAATTCTTTAAGGGGGAGAGAATGTGACGATTGCATTTTTTTAAAATTAAAATTTTATTTTAGTTTATTTATTTTAAAAAAATTAAATATGCATGGCATACATAATTGCATTTCAATCAAATTTTAATATTTAATTTTTTTTTTTATACTTAGGATATTAGGTTAGATAAAAATCATTAGGTGGGTGTGTGTGAATGGGCATGAGTTTATTTAGGCTGTGATGAGCCTTATGATGAACCAACTATGGCCCATATGCATGGATGGAATAATTGCACGTGAACAGTGCACACCTTGGTTTAATTAGGACTTCTCATGTCTATATATATGTTGGGGTGAAAGAAAAAAAAATGTGCGGCTGTATGTCCAATTCAGCAGAGAGAGAGAGAGAGAGAGATAAAAGAGGTATTCTTCTTATTTTTTATTTTATTTCTTCTAAATTATTGTTATTTATTAGTGATATGGGATTTATGTTTAGGTTGTTAAATTTTTATTTTTATTCTTATTATAAAGATAAAATTAGGGTTTTGATTTATTTTTAAAGATTAAACATATTTTTATTCTATGGGATTTTGAGTTTTTGGATCAAGTTAGAGTTTTGATATATATATATATATATATTCATGTTGTTTGATTATTATGTTTTATAAAAAAAAAAAACTAGGGTTTTGATCTACTATTTATTATTATTAGATCTATGCATGTTAGGTATTTTAATTTTTTGAATCTTCATAAACTTAGGGTTTTGATTTATTATTTATTTTAAAGATTAGATCTATGTTTAGATTATTAAAATATAAGTTTTTATTTATACAAGGGTTATGACTTATACAAATACATGTTAAGTTTTATTTATTTTCAATTTTTGCAAAGTAATAATTTTTTTTTATAGAAAAAAAAATGTGTTTTTCATATAGTTTTATGAATTTTTGGTATTTTATTATTATTTTTAGTTTTCTGGATTTTTGTCTTTTCTGTTTTGTCTTTTCTTCCTTGTCTTTTCTGTTTTATCTTTTCTGGTTTTTGTCATGTAGTGTCTGATTATATGGTAAATAATTTTAGATCATCTTTTTTAGGTTCTAGTATATATGAAATAGGTTTAGATTGTTGGGTATAAAAATTTATACTTATTAATAATTGATAGGTAATTAGGTCTTGGGCTTAGGCTTAAATTATAATTTTTTTAATTAATCATTTATATGATTCATCTAGGTTTTAATTGCGAGTTTCGCTCTCCGGACCTAGGGTCCATTTGAGGTGAGTAGATTTACTGATCTATTCATATGGATTTTTATTCTATAGCTATATATTCTTGATTGTCACATGTTGATTTAGATTAATCATTTTTAGCGATATTATATGTTATTCATACATTTATATTATTACGATGATTATGCATGATTGTGTTGTTATACATATTGTTCAAATTTCATCTTTTTTGAATAAAGTTACATGATTTAATTCCTTCATCATGTCATTTAAAATAGCATGAATTGTGCTATCCATGTTTCAAGAATTATTATATTACATTTTTTATGCTTATATTTTTGAAAATAATATTTGGATTTAAGATTATCATTTTTGAGATTTTTGGAAAAATTTAGGACTAGTGGAGACAAACCTAGTCCTAAGATATTTTTTTTATTAAGATGCACATTATAGCATATTTAAGGAATAATCCCCTGTTGTATTTCGCCTTTGGGGAGGAAGGTCTAGGACTTGAAGAGTCCCAAGATCGGTGAGGGGTGTGGTAAAGCATTCCTTGCAGCGGCGGATTCCTTTGTTTGGAATTTGCAGCAACCGGGGCATCGTGTGCTGGTGTTCCCGTAGTGATGGCAGCTGCGACCCATCAGCGTCTTCTAGATTCGACGTCTCCTCGAGGGAGCTTTTTGAGCGATTTAGTTGCTTGGGGCTTTGCACACCTGTTATGGGGGAAGGATTCTTCCGATTGAGAATCCTACCCAATCATACCATTTAAGCTGCATGATTTCTATTACGTGGGCCAAGGATTTGGGGCCACGTGATTGCATAAAAATATTTTTGTGTTCATGATTTTAAATTTATTTATTAAAGGAAATCCTCATTTTCAGCATAATTTTATTTTTATATGTATAACTGTCATATGGAGTAATATTTCTGTGAGTCTATTCACTGAGTTAAACACTCACCCTATTCCAAATGGCTGATTATTTTATAACCAGGTAGCTCATCTTCTGGGGACCAAGGCAAAGTTTGAACCTTTCATACATTCCAAGGATCTTGAGGTGGCAATGTTTGGAGAATAAATAATACTCGCAGCCAACTATTTGGATCTATTTTAGTTTAGATGGCTCCCTCAGGGATGGTTTAGTGTGTCTTTTCATTCTAGTATTTTGTTTATGTCAGACTGATATTTTTTAAGACCGTTGGTGGTTTATAACTTTTGGATATTGTTTTTATGTTATATCACTTTCAGTTTTTATTATATTAGTATTGTTTTAAAAAAGGTACAAATTTTGGTCTTATGTTTTGATTAAGTTTAGTAGCGACCCTTTTACCGTCCGATAAGCGGTTAGGTAAATGCGGGGCGTTACAGCGGTAGACCGATGGACGGGGTTTTTGGTATGGTTTGGACTGAACCTGATGTCATCTCTCAGGCTGCTTACGTACCCTAGTTTAGGGATCAAGTCAACGTAGTTCCTCTCTTTTGGTTGTGGGATTTCGCACCGGAAGTGGTCATGTGCATGTGAGTGGGGTCTAGTGGAAAAAATGTTTCTCCCCATTACTGTGGGTTGTTGCCTCTATTTATAAAGGAATTTGAATGGTGTTAGGGTTTCTGATTTGCTCCTTCCCATCGGACGGACGAGAGTGCATCAGTCATTAGTGAGGGGACCACAGATATAATTGCAGGATTTGGTCAATTATAAGTTGACATGTATATCCATATTTGGTTGGGGTTTGGTGGACACAATCATTGATGATTTGATTCTGTGATCTGTTTGGTATTAATGGATATTGATAGAGATTCAATATTGATAATAACCCATAATTGCTTAAGATTCATATGGATCACCTCAATCACTGAATAGATTTGATACTGAATTGGTCAATCTTGTGTTTTCGGGTCAGACCTGTTTATGTCGAGATCAGTTGGGCCGTCATACTGTCGGGTCGAAGCTGTTCGTCAAATTGGACTCGGGCCTAGAGGAACGTTGCTCGGTTAGTTCGGATCTACTGGGCTTAGCTATCCAGCCCACTATGCACAGGCACAAAATTTGGTGCCTACAGATGCCCCCTTTTTCCCACTCGATTGGGAGCTCTTCCTGTTGAGTGGAAAAAAATTTGTACGAGGCGTCATGTGTCGGGCCGTAACCTATGTCACATCAAAATGATTCACCTCGGGTTGGGGGCGTGTCCCTTTTGATTTGGAAGCTCACCTTGTTTCGTCAGGAGTACTGGATGGAGGCGCCAGGTGTCAGGTTAACTGAACCGATGGGACGTTATTTTGAGAAGGGCACCCGATAGTTTACGAGGGACTTGGATTATTGCCTCATCATAAATTGTCGCTTTGGTTCTAGGAATGGCGAGGTGAAGACGAAGAGGCGGATCTTCAGCCCATAAATTGTTTGGATGGATGAGGGTGGCCCCTGTCCTTCGTCACATGTTCGCCCGGAGCTTCTGATTTTTTGTTCGTTTCTTTACTTTCTTCGTTGTTCGGTCGGGATGGTGCAGGTCCCGTCGTGATTGATCGTTGTGCTCTGCGCACCGCAAACCAAACTTCGGCGGCTGGTGGGATTTCACAGGGATCTGGCATTCGCCAGTTGTTACGAGATGATTCTTCGGTCTTGTTTGAATGCGGGTTTTAGCCGTCAGGACGGCGTTAACCTGTAGAGGTTTGTCTCACGGTAGGCTTGTGCCGTTTGTGCAACGTGGCCTTTGATGGTGCACTTTTTGTTGAACTTGAGTCGTGGGCGTGACAATGACATCACCCACTAGACAACGTGTTGCCCCCATGCTTTGAACCACTAAGATGGCTTCACCTTGTGGAAGTCGATCTGTTCCCCTGACTTGTACCATAAAAACTGACAGTGTTATGTGGGGTTCACGGTGTGTCTCATTGGTTTGAACCACCTGTGCGACGTTACCCTTTGGGACCAACATTGAGCCACCCCAAGTCTGAACCGGTTGTGCGGCGTCACCCTATGGGGTAGATTCGTGGAATATGGGTCAATGGTGAGCCGCATATCCTTGTTTGACATGTTGCTCATTTTGTATAAACCACAAGGTGGTGTTTCTTGTAGATAAGATGTTGCCCCCTGGCTCGGGCAGCAAGGGCGATGTTGCCATGTGGGAGTCGATATTGATCTTGCTAGTGTGAATAGTCAGATGGCGTGGCTCTCGGAGATTGGTTCCGAAGTTGCCTTGAGCTTGAGTAGTTTTCACGACATCGTCAAATGGGGCGCAGCAAGCGAGTTGGGTTACCTTAGGCTTGAGTCGTTTGTGCGACGTAGCCGAACGGAGTGACACGAGCGAGTTAGGTCGCCTTAGGCTTGAGTCATTTGTATTACGTAGCCAAACGGGGCGACGTGAGTGAGTCGACTTGGGCTTGAGTCATTTGTACGACGTAGCCAAACGGGGCGACGGGGGCGAGTCGTGTCGCCTTAGGCTTGAGTCGTTTGTGCGACGTAGCCAAACGGGGCAACGCGAGCGAGTTGGGTCGCCTTAGGCTTGAGTCATTTGTACGACGTAGCCGAAAGGAGCGACATGAGCGAGTTGGGTCACCTTAGGCTTGAGTCATTTGTATGACGTAGCCGAACGGGGCGACATGAGTGAATCGACTTGGGCTTGAGTCGTTTGTATGACGTAGCCAAACGGGGCGACGGGGGCAAGTCATGTCGCACTTAGGCTTGAGTCATTTGTATGACGCAGCCGAACAGGGCGACGTGAGTGAGTCGACTTGGGCTTGAGTCGTTTGTACGACGTTGCCAAATGGGGCGACGGGGGCGAATCGTGTCGCCTTAGGCTTGAGTCATTTGTATGACGCAACCGAACAGAGCGACGTGAGTGAGTCGACTTGGGCTTGAGTCGTTTGTACGACGTAGCCAAACGGAGCGACAGGGGCGAGTCGTATCGCCTTAGGCTTGAGTCATTTGTATGACGCAGCCGAACGGGGCGACGTGAGTGAGTCGACTTGGGTTTGAGTCATTTGTACGACGTAGCCGAACGGAGCGACATGAGCGAGTTGGGTCACCTTAGGCTTGAGTCATTTGTATGACGTAGCCGAACGGGGCGACGTGAGTGAGTTCACTTGGGCTTGAGTCGTTTGTACGACGTAGCCAAACGGGGCGACGGGGGCGAGTTGTTTCGCCTTAGGCTTGAGTCATTTGTATGACGCAGCCAAATGGGGCGACGTGAGTGAGTCGACTTGGGCTTGAATCATTTGTACGACGTAGTCAAACAGGGCGACGGGGGCGAGTCATGTCACCTTAGGTTTGAGTCATTTGTATGACGCAGCCGAACGGGGCGACGTGAGTGAGTCGACTTGGGCTTGAGTTGTTTAACCAAACGGGGTGGCAGTGAGAATGGACTACCTTGGGCTTGAGCCGCTTGCGTGACGTGGCCGAACAAGGTAGCTCTAAGAGTCGGACCACCTCGGATGTGAGTCACTTGTGTGACGTGGCCGATGAGAGGCAGAGAGTTCGTACCATCTCGGGCTTGATCTGTGTCGAGCGACGTGGCCGGTGAGAGGCAGAGAGTTTGTACCGTCTCAGGCTTGAGCCGCTGCGAGCGACATGGCCGGCGAGAGGCAGAGAGTTCGTACCGTCTCGGGCTTGAGCCGCTTTGAGCCACTTGGCTGGTGAGACGCAGAGAGTTTGTACCATCTCGGGCTTGATCCGCTGCGAGCGACGTGGCCGGTGAGAGGCAGAGAATTCGTACCGTCTCGGGCTTGAGCCGCTTCGAGCGACGTGGCCGGTGAGAGGCAGAGAGTTCGTACCATCTCGGGCTTGAGCCGCTTTGAGCGACGTGGCCGGCGAGAGGCAGAGAGTTCGTACCGTCTCGGGCTTGAGCCTCTTTGAGCGATGTGGCCGGCGAGAGGCAGAGAGTTGACCGGGTACTACTACTGCGATTCCTTTCGTACTGTAGACGGGGAGGATAGATTGCACGTATCCTGCACCCTCTTTTGCGCACGTAGGATCAGACTGTAGTTGTTATCAGTTTGCAAATGATTGAAAGCGCGTGGGGTAGGACCCGTACTCACGCATCTCAGCCCTATCCGTGCAACCGTGGCTGCGCAACCTCGGCTGCGCAGCCCTGTCCGTAGCCACATTCATCCGCAGCCTTGTTCGAGCGCGTCTGCCCCGTCTGCCGCCGCTGCGAGCCCGTTCGCACATGTTAGCACGTGTCTGCCTCGTCGACACATGCGAAATCATGTGAAATCCGCACGAAATCGCGTGAAATCTGCGCTCATACGCGGAGTCCTTCGTCCGCGGATCCGCATAGCCCGTCCAGCAGCCCATCCACGCCCGTCCTCACAGCTAGTCCGCGCTGCCTCGAACCCCGGCCTCGGCAGCCCCGTCATCAGATCTGCGCGTACATATGAGAAGATATTGTTGAAGGATAAATGGTTGGATAAGCTTGAAGGGTTCTACCATTCAGAGTTTGGGAGAGGGTGTTAAAGAATCTCCGTCACCATTGTCCGCGTGCTATCTCCGCTGCCTGTCTGTGCTACACGCGCCATCGGAGCGACTCTGACTGACTCAAAGAGCGGGAGCGACTCCGTCTGACTCAAAGAGCAGGAACGACTCTGTCTGACTCAACGAGCGGGAGAGACTCTGACTGACTCAACAAGCAGGAGCGACTACGTCTGACTCAAAGAGCGGGAGTGACTCTGACTGACTCAAAGAGCAGAAGCGACTCTGTCTGACTCAATGAGCGGGAGCGACTCCAACTGACTCAAAGAGCGGGACAGACTCTGTCTGACTCAACGAACGGGAGCGACTCCGTCTGACTCAATGAGTGGGAGCGACTCTGATTGACTCAAAGAGCGGGAGCGACTCCGACTGACTCAAAGAGCGAGAGCGACTGTATCTGACTCAACGAACGGGAGCGACTCCGTCTGACTTAATGAGCGGGAGCGACTCTGACTGACTCAAAGAGCGGGAGCGAAACTGACTCAAATAGAGGGAGCGAAGATATGTGCCCGTCCAATCGCCACAAGCCGCCCATTATTGTCGCCAACTTCCACGACCATCTCATTTTTGTGCAAACTCTAAGGGTTCTACCCTTTAGAGTTTGAGAGGGGGTGCTAAAGAATAATTATTAGGAGAATATTATGTCTTTGTTATCATTATTGTGATATTATTAGTTTCCTAGTTTTCTAAGTTTCATTTTCTGGTATTTAGAGTTTCCTTTGTGTATCTATAAATAGAGCATTTGACTCCTCTAATACAATAACAAGAATTCTCTTTTTCCTTTATTCTAACCGTTTGAAAGAATGTTGTAATGTATTTAATTTTGGTGATTGTGGTTCGTATTTTTTTTTTTATGACTGTTTCATCTGCTCAAGAAAACATATTGATTGCTGTTTGAAGAAAACGTAAATGCAATCAGTGACATGATACTTTTCCTATGAATGCCCTCTCTGTGCATTACAAATACAAGTTTATGAAATTTAGTAACTGTATTATTGACTTGGTTGAATTATTTAATTCTAAAAGAATTTTGCTTGATGGAAATGGGGCTACATAATTTTTTTGTCTCCCTGTTTAGTTAACATATTGTTTCTGCATGTGTTAACAAAAAAAAAAAAAAAAATTGGTAAGTTGAGTTCATAATTTATGCTGTATCTCAAACATTTCTATCATGAATTACTTCCCTCTCTGTCTTTAATTACTATGCCTAACTGAGAAGTGAGTTTATTACGTGATTAAGTTTTTCAGATGAGATTCTCTTGTAACATATTTTTTCCATCAAGAGTCTTTTGTTGGTTTTTTTAGTGATTTAAGACTTGAAAAGCTCAAATATTGATGTGTCACAAATAACTTCCTCTGAACCAGTTAATTTTAATCGTGCTATATTTATAATGACTTTTTGTCACATTTTATAATGATATCCTCTACTGATCTTTGATAGTTGGATAAGTCATGACAAATTATTCTATATGATAGAAAAGATTCTGATTTAAGAAGCTTTAGTCTTAACATGGAAATGACTAATTGAAATTCATGCCCAATTAATCTATATATTGCATATCAAACACTCCTTTCAAATTTAGGTTAATTTTAAAAAGAAACTAGTTTACTATTACATGGCATATTCTACTTTGTATCTTGTGTAAGAGAAGTGAATTGCACTCTGTAAAATACTAGTCACCCCTGTAGTTTGTGGGTCTGATCATTGACATTGATATTGGAAAAGTTTGTCTATGTCTCTGTCTCATGATATCAACAAGTCGTACATACACCCTAGCACATGTTCCTTGACGCTGAGGACATCCTCAAAGAGCGGGGTATTTTGTGACATTTTAGATTGGTTGTCTTGTGTTTTTTAGAAGTTTTTAATAGTTGACATGTTGAGTTAAACCATATGTATCTAATGGTTTAGTTTAAATCAATCAGAACTGTTGATTCGGAATTTCTTCCATTCCATTTCGAACTTATTTGGATTGCTGATTATTTGATGAAGTGTAACATTTGATCTCTAATCATCAACAACCTCATATTTGAATTTTATTACGCAAGATGATGTTTTTATTGTCAATCAATGGCTTGTAAATGGCAAGCATTATGCAAAAACAATGTATAATCTGCTTTGTTTTTATGAAATAGATTGAATATCTTTTGAAGATATTATTATCTCACAAAAATCATAATGCGAATGAACAATACATTGAGTGCCACACATGACACAAGTTTGTGATATACTTTTTATATGTACTGTCCATGTATGACAAACCAGGCATTGACAATAGGTCAGGCCAACCCGAGCATTAAAATGAGCCTAGGCCCTACCACGGCTTGCCAGACTGGGCCTGGGCTTTGGAGCATGGGTGGGCCTGCATGCCCCCTTAAACTTTTTTTCTAAGTTACTGGGGGGCCTGCCCCCAAAAACAAGTCAAGGGAGGGGGGCATCCCTTCCCCTATATTAATTTTGGGAGTAGGGGCCACTTGCCCCCACTCCCCAACGTTAAGGAGGTGGGGGCAGCCCCCATCCCTCCTGGACAACTATGGGCCTACGGGCTAATCCGAACAGGCCCAGTCAAGACGGGTCCTTGTGTTGGGTCGGGCTCCAAAGTGAGGCCCAAGCTTGGCTGTTCAAAAGGCCCGATCTCGGTTCGACTTGTCAACGAGCTTGCTCGGCCCGACCTGTCAACGGGCATGAGTCAGACTTGTGGTGTAATTATATTTCTCATGCGTACTTTTCAATATTTTTATTAGTGTAACAAATTTTGACCAATAACTGGCTGCTATGACATATCATGAAGCTCCTCCTAGTAGTGGAAATGCAAATTTTTTTTATTTGAGCATGCATCTAAAGAAACCAAACAGTAGGGCAAAGTAGAAAGGGTATATCAACCACAAGAAAGTCTTAACCTTGAGCAGAAATCGGAACCTCTAAACTTTCTTTGGTTTCATCACAATTTGAGAAATGTTGGATCATCACTTTCATGTTTCATTGTATTTTCTGCGGTAAAGAGTGGCTTAAAAGGATGGACCAGGAGTCCGAATCCATTAAGCCAATTATGGAATCAACATATGGAAATGATTCAGCTATGAAGTGGACCGTCTACTGGAGAACGTTTTTCATGGCCGTGGCAGAGCTCTTTGGTTACAATGATGGAGAAGAATGGATGGTTGCACTATATCTATTCAAACTGAAATAATGGACTTGAAAAGTCTCAACATGGAAGGATATCTGATTGGAAATTATTCTATTATTTTCACTTCTATATGTTGGTTATTCAAATAGCTCAGGGAAACATGGTCATTCTAAAATCAGCCAAGATGGAAGCTGAAGGCTAAATTTGTAAGAGATTGAATATTGCCCTTATTGAACATGATTTGAATAAGAAGAATGCATCTCCATGGCACTATTTCACCACTATTGGCCTAGTAAGCTACAGTTTTGAATTAGTTTTCTAGCTATACCATGGAGAATGCCATACATCTCCAGGTAGTTTATTGAGTGCATGTCATGAGTCCAACTTGATCGCGTATTAGAATCGCAACTCCTGCTCTACTCTGGTTAAGGGAGCCATTTGAATTCGATTTTACCCACATTGGATCAGGAACTTTTGTCTTTGCTGAGATTACTAGTCTAGGATGGATGAAATATACCTATGTTTAAAGCCGATGCTTGCAGATAGGAGAGTCTATGATCCTCGATAAGCCCTTTATGTGTCTACCTCTTGATCCCTCTTTTTTAAAACACTGCACAGATGTAGGATGTGTGAGAACACCTAAAAAATGGTGGATTATACTTTCCCAGTCCTACTGACCAAACTAACACACAGTGGCGAAGCTAGAAATTATACTTAGTAGGGGCAAACTTAGATAATCTAAAAATTTTCATTATCAAACAATAATCAAATTATACATCTTTTCAAAGTATTATTTTTAAACTGACATACAATAAATTTAAAAATATATTTTTAAAAGGTTCAAACAAAAAAAGTGATGCTAATTGTCTCTTTTTAATCTATTCATAAAAATAAGAAAAAAATATATGTTTGAATTTTCATTTGTAGTTCAATAATATAGAAAAAAGGAAAAGTTAACCAAATAGATAGACAATATTATTTTATACCCAAATATTTGTACGAATCAATTAAGAGTTACAAAAACTAAAAAATGAAAGCGTGTTGTTACATGCACATGATCTTTTATACAGTCTCAAATATAGTCTTATATATCTTGTTAATTAGCTATCCGGTGAAATATTTACCTTCTTAGACGAGGCATATACCTCATCAAATTTTTCCTTACACTTACGAAAAATGATTTCATTCAATTCAAAGTGGAGCAATCTACACTTTTCATCAAAACATATATTTTATTAAACGATGTTCACTATTTTAAAATGTAACAATTTTCAAAATGTAATAATAATGTACTACAGTAATATATATAAATATAAATAATTTAATTCAGAATCAAACTATCTAGTATACATACACACATCATAACCAATTAAAATTTATTAATGTTATACCAAATTCCAACACATGATAATTAATTTAAAAATCGTACATACGTATAATATGTAATGCTTTTTTCACGCCAGTGCTGACATAGTTCATCACTACAAGAAATTTATACGAAGGAAACATATTTCCTTGGTAACTCTACGTATTTACCGGCAATTGTAGGCATTACCGACAAAATCAACACTGGGGAATAGTTTCCTAGCTAAATAATACAATAGGCACCAAATTTCATTTCCTCGGAAATGCAGACCGATTTAATGTCTTTACAAATGAAAACATTATCTTGGTAATGATGTAATGTATTACCATGAAAAGTCATTTTGAACCCCAAAAAATCGGCCCATTTAATGTCTTTAACAAGGAAAACTTTTCCTATTAATGTATTGCAATTACTAAAATGCCATTTTAAACCCTAAAGTGCCCATTTGGGTAGAGATACATAAACTATTACGAGGTTTATACCCATTATAAGAATAAATAATTTTGTCAATGTAATAAATGATTTTTTATTTGGTTGTATTTTTTGTTACTCTCATTGAAAACGTAATAATATAGGTTGAGTTGTTTGGTTAATGAAGAATAAAATGTGAATAAAAGGTAAAAAGTTGATTTGACATGTGAGCCTCATTGATTAATAGGAGGTGATGACATGTGATTAGGGGTGGTAAACGAGCCGAACGAGCCGAGCTTTGACCTGCTCAGGCTCGGCTCGTTTAGCAGCAGGCTCGGCTCGGGCTCGACTCGGCTCAGCTCGGGAACGAGCTTCATTTCGTGTTCAAGCTCGGCTCGTTAGGCTCGTGAAAAGCTCGGTTAAAGCTCGGCTCGGCTCGGCTCGTTTGTTAAATAAGTCAAGCCGAAGCTCGAATCAAGGCTCGGCTCGGGCTCGTTTAGCTAAAAAAAACCTTGTTTAACATTTGAAAAGTCACATTTTACAAATCACAACAACTTATACATGTGAAAATAACATAAATTCGGGCTCGGGCTCGGCTCGGGCTCGGTTCGGGCTCGGCTCGTTTCCCTTTTTTCTATAAAGTAAACGAGCTCATCCAGGCTCGGGCTCGGCTCGTTTACAAACCGAGCTTTAAAAATTGTTCAAGCTCGGCTCGTTTATCTAATCGAACGAGTCCGAACGAGTTTTAACCGAGCCGAGCCCGAGCCGACCCCGAGCTGCTCGGCTCGTTTACCAGCCCTACATGTAATTTAACAGATGAGTCCTCATATACCAGTAGAAGAATAACATAATTCTAGGGAGGACCCAAAATACAAATATCAGCTTATTCTCATCTAATTTTGCATAGCTATACTTACTTATTCTCTCTACCTAAACACCTTTTTGTTTATTCTCTTCTATTCTCACCTATTCCTCCCATATTCTTCTACCCAAACACCACCTAAAATCACAAACTGATTTTCCTAAAATCACTCTGCCTCTCTAAAAACGCCGAAAGAGAGGAAACCATAAACCCCTTTTGTTCCACCATTTTTTCACAAAGCTTCTGTTAGATTATATATGTCATGTCATAGTGTATTACACGTTAACAGCCCCCTCAAACACATGGTGGATCATATAAGGTAAATTTACAAATGAGGAACTGAAATCGAGAAACTGGATGTGACTTCGTAAAGAAATCAGCAAGCTGCTCTGTGGAGAAAATATGCGGAAGCGATACTGTCTCTGCAAGGAAGTGTTGACGAACGAAGTGACAATCGATCTCAATGTGTTTGGTGCTTTCGTGAAAGATTGGATTCCTGGCTATCTGAATAGTAAACCGGTTATCACAATGCAGAGGAGTAGGACCAGTCATAGTGACTCCAAAGTCCTCCAAGAAACGTCTAAGATGAATAATCTCCTTGGTGGTAATAGCCATAGTGCGGTACTCAGCCTCAGTGCTGGACAGAGAAACAACATCATGTTTCTTACAACGCCAAGGGATGATGGAATCTCCAAGAAATATGCAGAACCCAGTGGTAGAGCATCTAGTGGTCGGATCACCAGCCCAATCAGCATCAGTGCAAGTCTAAGAACCAGAGTCGAAGAGGATGACAGATATAGTGATCTATGATGGTACCATGTAAATATCTGAGAATACGCATAAGGGCACCATAATGCACTGATCGAGGAGTCGAGATAAACTGACTAACAATGCTAACAACATGAGAAATGTTAGGTCTGGTGATGCAGAGATACACAAGCTGTCCCACAATTTATCTGTATCGAGTTGGATCTGGGAGAGACTCACCATCCGTAGGACAAAGCTTTACATGAAACTCGAGAGGGGTATCTGCACTGCGGGTATCTGAGAGGGCAGCACGCTCTAGAATATCAGCTGTATAGTTCTATTGAGAAAGCAAAATCCCATGACCACTCTATGCAATCTCGAGACCAAGGAATTAGCAAAGAGTATCAAGATCTTTCATCTGAAACTGTCAACTAAGGTGATTCTTGACCAGAGTAATACCGGCGGAGTCATTGCCAGTTATAATCATGTCGTCAACATACAGAAGAAGGATAACACAGCCCTGCGATGAGGATCGCATAAACATAGAGTTTTTCAGAATAACGCTGTGAAAACGCTTAAACCAGACATGAGGTGCCTGCTTGAGACCATATATAGCCTGTCGAAGATGACACACACGTTGAGAAAGAGTGATGAGACTTGGAGGTGGATGCATATAAACAACCTCAGATAAATCACCATGAAGAAAAACATTCTTTACGTCCATCTGAAAGAGAGGCCATCAACGAACAGCAGCAACAACAAGAAGGGTGCGGACAGTAGTCATCTGAGCAACGAGAGAAAAGGTCTCCTCATAGTCAATATCATATTCTTGTGTGAAATCTCTGGCAATAAGACGAGTCTTATGTCGTTCAATGGAATCATTAGGGCGATGCTTGATCTTGAAAATCCATTTGCAGCTGATAGGGGTGACACCATTTGAAAGGAGAACAACATCCCAGGTCTGTGTCTGCTCAAATACCTGAAACTCCTCAGCCATGGCCTGCTGCCACTTAGGGTACTCGATCGCCTCTCGATAAGATCAGGGCTCACGATGGGCATGTATAGCGGTGAGATAGATCTGGAACTCTGGAGAATAGGTACTCACGGATGCAAAGCCAAATTGGTCAGGTGGTCCAAAGTCAAAACTGAAGTGAATAGGTGGATGATCCCCACGCTGAGGGTAGCGAGTCGAGTGACGAGGATCCACATTAGAGAGAGGTGCATCCAGAGTCCAGAGTCAAAACTCATGGAGGAGCAAGAGGAGACACAATAGGAGGAGTGCTAGAAGGACCATGGGAGTTGGCTACAGGACTGCTAAGAGGAGATGAAGAACCAGGAGAGTTAGTAGTAGGAGTGCCAAGAGGAGACTCATGGAGAACAGAACTAGGAGTCGGCTCAAGCACAATAGACGGTCCAAGAAGAGGTAGAGACTCAACAGGAGAGGCCTAAACAGGAGAAGGCACAGGAGGAGAGGAGGCAGTGGATGTAGAAGAAAAATAGGAAATATCATTGACAAATGACACACGATGAGCGAGCCAAAAATGGTCTTCAATAGGATTGTAGCAGCAATATCCCTTGTGTTCAAAACTAATCCCTAAGAATACACACTTGACTGACCGAGCAACCAACTTGGTGCATTGATAAAGAGGGAGAAGCACGAAATAAGTACATCCAAAAGTGTGAAGTCTGCTATAATCAGGTTTGGAGGAGTAAATGCGCTCATGAGGAGTTATACCAGAGAGGACAAACGAGGGATTGATATTAATAAGATGAACAGATAGAAGAGCAGCCTCAGCCCAGAATGTGCTAGGGACTGAATAAGAAAGTAAGAGAGAACGAGCGGTCTCAAGAATGTGGCGATGTTTTCTTTCAGCGATATAATTTTGCTCATGAGTATAAGGGCATGATTGCTGAAAAAGAGTGCCATGAGATTGAAGAAGAGAACACATCGTGGAAGAGATATATTCTCGAGCACAATCAGACTTAAAGATCTTGATACAGTCTGAAGCTTGGTGTGAATCATAGTGGTAAAGACCTCATGTGTCTTTGGAATCTCAGATCGATGATGCAATAAATAAATCCAGGTAAAGCGAGAATAGTCATTAATAAAATTGATATAATATAAAAAATCACTCTTTGAAATGATATGAGAAGGACCCCAGATATCAGAATGAACTAGCTCAAATGGACTAGAGGACTGATGATTACTATAATAGAATGGAGTAGCAATAGGTTTGGCTAGTTTACAACCCTCATAGAAAAAAAGAGGAGAAAATGAAACACGACCCAAATCACCAGATTGAATAAGATATTTAAGACGAGACTCAGAAACAGACCTAACCTTTTATACTACAAGTCAGTATTAGAGGTGATAATGCCACAGAAAACTGAGGGATCCGGTATAGGAAGATAAAGATACTCCACATAATAGAGTCCGTCAATCCTATGACCAGCTCCAATCCTCTGCCCTGAACGTGGATCCTGCACAAAATATTCACAAGAGGTAAATGTAACGGTGAATCCAGAATCACACAATCGACTAATAGATACAAGATTCATGCAAAGCTCAGGAGCATGCAAAACAAATGGTAATAAAAGTCGGCCAGTAGGAGTAGATGTGGTGGTAATCAATCCACATTGCGTGATGACTAAAGGAGAGCCATTAACAGTATGAATCGAAGGTAGATGGGAGGGTGCAGGTGAGTATGCAGTGAGAATAGAACTATTAGGTGTCATGTGATGTGAGGCACCCAAATAAAAAATTTAATAATAAGGAGTACCCGTAGTAGAAGACAAGGCAATTGGAGTAGAAGAACCAGAAAGTGACTGCTGTAGAATAAAGTGATCAAGGCGCTGACTGATCTGGTCAAGCTGATCCGAGTGTGGCTGAACAGAACCAAGCGGAGTAACATTCGCACCAACAATAGGAGGAATGCGATGTCCTCTGCTTTTCGGTCTATGACGCTTCTTTGCAAGTCTTCATTTATTCGGTCTACAATGCTTCATAACAGGAGCGGCCCCATGATGCCCTTATAGATAAATGGGGAAGAGGACTGACGATATACCATAGAATAGTGGGGTATCTGAGGAGGATTGAGAGCATACATTTTTTTTTGTTGGATGTGGTGGTGGAGGGCTGTCCAAGGTGGCCGAGGGCGATCAAAGCGCGATCGGCGAGTGGTTAGAGGGCGTTGGAGGGCAACCAAAATCGGACCACCAGAGGACCACTCGGATGAAGATCAGAACTAAATGAGGACGTAGAGCACGAAAAATTGAGCAAAATGGACTACTGAAACACATTAATCGGACTTCCGGAGAGGAAGTTATGACCGATTCAGTGATTCAAAGTCCCAAGGAGACGCCGGAGGTGGTGGAGAGCGGCCGGTGGTGGTAGAGGGCTGCCGGAGGTGACCTGAGGGCGGACCCGGGTCGGGTGCTGGCCGGGTTCACGAATCAGGGTCAGATCCTGGTTAGACGGGTGCTGGGGCGGGCGCTGATGGATGCTGGGCCGGGCGTGGACGAGTGCCGAGCTAGGCGCGGACGAACGCCCAGCCGGGCACGGACAAGTGCTGGGCCAAGCTGATCTTGCGCGGACGGTCACTGAGTCGGATGTGCGAGACAATCCGGGATGCTCGAGATGAACATGTTAGCGCGAGCTGTCCCAACAGATCCCGGGTAATCCTGGCAGAATCAGTGGAACAGTGTGGCAGGGCGCGCAGGGCTCCCAGCAGGGCGTGGGGCAAGCAGTGGCAGGTGCGACAGCGCGCCCGCAGCGGCAGGGCACGCGGCAAAGGCGGCGCGCACAGTGGCAAGGGGGCACGCGGCAAAGGCGGCGCGCACAGTGGCAAGGGGGCACGACGGTGACGGCAACCACGACAACCGCGATGAAGGATTCCAAAAAAAAATTAGGTTTTTTAGGCTGAGGCTCTGATGTCATGTTAGAATCAAAGAATAAAATAATGAGAATCCTTGTATTGCACTTAGAGTTCAATCCCTTTATATGCAAATATACATAGGATTACACATATAATACACTATAACATAACACATATAATCTAACAACTTCGTTTGCCGTCGTCATTTTCAGACTCTCCTTCATCAATCATTCACGGAGATCCAACCCTCATTGACAGCTGCAAGACCAAGCTCTCCTTCGTCAATCATTCACAGAGATTCAACCCCTCAATGGCCGCAAGACCAAGCTCTAACTCACACAGATCCAACCCTCCACGACGTCCGCAAGACCAAGCTTTCCTTTGTCAATCATTCACAGAGATCATATATAGATAATATAACAATTATTTAATTTTTTTAAATATTTTTTGTTAATAATGAGGATAATGAATACGTATATTACATCATAGAAATATATAAAAATTTATAATATATGTTGAATTTGGATATTTTTTAGATCAGATATACAAATATTTATATCTGCATACTATTGATATTCAAACATCAGATTTATTTATTTTTTATTTTTTGTTAAAATTCAGATAAAAAACAAATATTTTTTAGATCATTGACTAGCTTAAGATTATCTCCTAAAATGACCTAACTAGCCTTATCATATATCATGTTTACCTCTCTTGACCGGCCCGGCTAGGCCCTATATGTAGGCTGCCTAGGCAGCTCGCATAGGGCCCCCCAAATGCCAACAGCACAATGATGTATACTTGTATTATGGGCCTCAGGTCTGGTCCACTATCAAATTTGATTGTTTTTATAACATATATAAGGGCTCCAAATGAAAAAAAGAAAATGTAAGCAATCTAACCATCCAAATAAAATTTCATCAATGGTTATATCTCTTTCTGCATAATTAAATTTTTAGATCATATTTTAGAAGCTAAAGATCTAGTCACCCCCCTAGCCCCTACTTGAATATTAGTTTTGCTTAAATTTTTTTTTTGTTCTTGGATATATGCTTTATAATTATATTATATACACATATTTTTTATAATTGGAGATGATTTTTTTTATGATGGTTTGTAATTAATTTTATAACTCTTCTAATTGATTAATGAAAAACAACAATCTATTTTATCACATTCAAGCAAGAGACCCTTTTTTTGTATATGACCTCATTTTAAAAGTTCATCTAAGGCCCCACCCAAATTTTCAAATATTAGGCTGGCATTGTCTCTTGATATATCCATTTTAAATTGTTATATACATATAGAAGCCTGCGGACGGCATTCCTCCTTGTTATTGTGAGGTCACCCATCACACGCCATTGATTTAGGGACCACTAGATGGTGGGGTCCATGTGAGTTTTTAAAAAAACCGAGTCACTTTTTTTTTAAAAGAAAGATATTTGCAACCTGATTTCATTTCTGAATTCGAATTACAAATTTCAAAAAGAGAAAAAATAAATTATAAAATACATGAAGTAAACAAGAAAGAGGGCGACTCGCGCCGTCAATTCATCCTGGTTAAAAGAGTCACTGTTTTACCCGGTTAACCAGTCAACAAGTAAACCCCACAGTTTTCTGTCTTTCTCTCTCTTTCATTCTTTCCCTTCTCTCCCTCTCACAAAACTCCTTTTCCCATCTAACCCGACTGTCATCTCCCTCTCCTTTTCACTCTCACAAATCAGCCTCCCCCTCTCCCTTTCCCTTTGTGAGAGTGAAAGGGAGAGAGGGGGATGGGAAAGGGAGTTGTGTAAGAGGGAAAGAAGGGAAAAAATGAAAGAGAGAGAGAGAGAGAGAAAGAAAATCGTGGGTTTTACTTGTTGACCGGTTCACCAGGTAAAACAATGACTAAATTTTTTTAAAAAAACTCACATGGACCCGATGATCTGGTGGTCCCTAAATCAATGGTGTGTAATGGGTGAATGCACAAGACCGATGAGGGGTGATTACGTGCGGCAAACGGCGGGTGCGGCGTCGATCATGGGTCCATCGCATCGGACGGTCGGGTGCGATTCACGTCGACCGTTGGATGCGATTGACCCGCGATCAAACGGCCCACGTCGCGGCCGCACCCGCCGTTCGCCGCACCTAATCGCTCGCGTATATATATATATATATATATATATATATATATATATATATACAAACTTGCACGCATGCCAAATGCACTTCATACACTAAAAAACATGAATGGACTTTACTAAAAAAATAATATATACATACATAACATAAGAATAAAAATATACAAATACTCATTGTAATCATAAATAACATAATATTAATTATTTCTAAGATGTTAAATTCATAGTCATATATAACATTTTTTCAATAAATGTTTAGTTGTAGAAGAGATAAATGGATCAATGAAATTGCACATTCTAATAATCAAACAACACAACAAATAAATCAAACTACATGACCTATTAATTATCAAACTGTACAACATCGGAATTGAGCTGCACAACTTTTATTTTTTTAAATTTAAAAACCGGTCCTTCTGAAAAGGCTTTCCATTTAAATTTAATCAAACTACACTAGAAAATCAAACTGCAGAACCCAAAAATATCAAAACCAAATTAAAAATATATATATAAAAAAAAGCATCACAAGATCCACCTCTCAATATGAAACACACGTAAAATTCATTCAAAATCACACCTTTTCAAAATCCACCGACGACCCACCCAAATAAAAACCCTCGAAAACCTCTATTTCCAAAAAAAACTCTAGATTCAATAAAACCACCAACACCAAACCAAGACGAAATAAAAAAAATGCAGCAAAATAGAGATGACACCTCACCTCAACTCGATCAACCAATCCCCATCAAAGCCTTCTCTTTTAGGGTTTCCAATCTCTAGATCGACAGAGATTCTTAGGAACCCTAAAAATGGTGGGTTTCAACAAAGGAGAGGGAAAAGATAAAAGTGAAAACAGAGGACAAGAGAGGAGATAAAATCAACCAATTTTTAAAATTTTCACTTAAAATAACACTTATTCTGTTTATGCCCGATTGCAGGGGCGATTGTGGTGGATGATTAGTGACTGCTCCAGTTTATCACCCAATTTTCAATCTGTGGATGAACTATGGGCAGCGGGAAAGACCCTTCAGAGGGCAGGGGATAAGAGCAAAACAGCAAGGGTTTCCAAAACTATCATCCCCGCAGCACGTGGGTAATTTGGCACACGTGAAACGAAATCATTTTCAAAGGTGTCCATGCAAGAACTCTTTTGAACGAGCTTCGGAGACTGAGAGTGACATGTTATGTAAATTGTTTTTGGGCGCATATCTATAGTGGAGTGATGTTGTTGGGACTGCCGGGTTGTCCCGAGTTAGATTGCTCTTCTAACCGGGTGACCAATGGTTTTTAGTGCCTTTTTTTTACTTTATTTCTGTTTTGTTTTTTTTTCTATTCTTCTCAGCCCTCATCTTTTTTTTTTTTTGGATTTGTACTTCGAAATCAAAAATAAAATCCCCATAACAATATCTATATTTAAAAAAAAAAGTCAACCAATTTCATGCATCTATCTATTCTTCCTCTAGATCTAGAATCACATAGTCAAATTTTAAAAGATTGATGGCAATTCAAAAGTCCAACTTATTAACTATGACCTAAAACTAAACACAAACCCAACCTCAAATTGTGTAACTATTTTATTGAGCCCACCATATCCATTTGTTCTACAACTACTATTCCTACCACTACCCCACAGTGACAAAAGGATTGAAACGAGCCACAGGCACACAAACCAAAGGTTTCTCCCTGGGGTTATTGAAACTCGACCCTTCCTTCATATCTACAACCGCGTCTTCGACCCTCAACTCGAAACACTGGACCAGCGAAGCCAGTGTCGTGTGCACCACATGCAACCCAAGCGACGCCCCGGGGCACCCCCTCCTCCCGCTCCCGAACGGCAGCAACTCAAAATGCTGACCCCTAACGTCCACGCCCGCACATTTCTCCTCCTCCATGAACCTCTCCGGTCTGAACTCCATCGGTTCCTCCCAGTATTCGGGATCCCGACCGACTGACCACGCGTTCACGATGAGACGTGTTTTGTTCGGGATGTCGTACCTGTTTGAAAATATATTCCGAAATTATGGAAAATAGTGTATTTCAACCAATAACAATTTTGAGGAATCAATATATTATAAATTATAATATAAAATAGCAAAATTAAGAGATAAAAGAATTTGAATAAGATATGTTATCTTAAAACGAATATATGTCCACCACACGCATACGCATGGAGTTTCACATACATGATTCGTTCCTGAGATACAACTCGATCCGCGAGATTCCACCGATTCCTTATGTTGTCGATGCCCGGAATAGATGGATAATAGCTAGATCAAGATCTTTTATAAACACAAAATGAATTTTGATGAAAGAAATTGGCATAGAAGAATTGAATGATTTTTTTTTCTGCGTATATTTTTCAGTACCAGATTTGAAAGGTCTATATAGACAAAGAGGAAACACAATTGTCTAATATAAAATATGAATGTGTAAGTATAACTGCCAAACTGATATGATAATAAAATATTCTAAAATTTGGATCATAAATTAAAAATACATCCAATAGTACGTACCCGCTGACGACGCAATCTTTGGTCGCTTCACGGAGGATGAAGGGCGCGGGCGGGTGGAGCCTGAACGTTTCTTTGACAATGGATTGGAGGTAGGGGAGGTTCGGGATGTCGGTCTCTTCGACGAGTCGGGTTTTGCCAATGATCGATTCGATCTCGGCTCGGGCTTTGGATAGAACGGATGGATGGTTTATGAGCTCCGCCAGTGCCCACTCTATTGTTATGCTGCTCGTGTCTGTGCCTGCTACGTAGACCTCCTGCATGCATTCATGTATTAGGTTTGGATGAGTTCGATCGTCGTGAAAGCTAATTTTCATTGGGGGCAACTAAAAGCCACCCACTTGGTGAGAACCCCACCCCAGAGAAAGCTAATTTGCGTCATCTGATATACGTGAAATGATATAACGTGGTCATTTCTGGCTAGTATTTACTAGTCTTCCTCCATGTATGATGTGCGTGTAAATAAAAAATATTTTAAAAAAACTACTAACAATTAATACTTTGAATTTTTTTAATTCATTTATATGCGCCATAATATGTCATGTTATATGTATAAAAATGACATGATCAAAATTTTAATAATGATTAAATTACACATAAAGGGAGATATGTTCTATAACTGAAAATAATTTTTTGCATATAGACTCCTCAATCAACCTAATATTGTAAAAATGCCCATTGAATAATATTGTAAAAACTCTCAAATCAACAATATTGCTCAAATAGATAAAAAAAATGATGTTCATGAACAATATAAACCCTTTTGAATAATATTATCAAATTTAACAGATAATTAAGGATATTTTGCTAAAATGTGATTTTTAAGGATATATATACAATAAAAACTAAGAATGATATTAGTATTGAAATTCTTAAAAAATTCATAAATTTTTAAGTATAACTCTGATTGGGGTGATCAATAGTCATTGAAAATAGCTTTTCGATATTTACTTGTGACTATGAAATAGGTTTTTCTCAAAAATGACTATAACTGTGAAAAGTGGTGTTAAATGTTGAAACTCATATTTAACATAAAATTAGTTATTTATCATCTATATTCCATAATTATCTCAACTTAAATTTAATAAAAAATAATAACAAAAAAAATATGATGATGTGAGACGATCACCATTCATTCAATATACCATTAATATAGATAGATAAATATTAAAAAGATAGATTTTATGAATATCTCACATTATTTTAAAATATTAAAATATATGTATTTTTCATTTTTACCCTTAATATAAAATTAAAAGTTCAGATATAAAGATAAAATTGAAAATGAAAATGTTATACACAAAGGAACAAATATGAAAATTTAAACACTTCTAATTAGTATAATAAGTATAATAGATAGAGACATGTTTCACATGGTTTCTTTTATTAAAAAACTGAGCATCTACTGAAACACAAGCTGTCAAAGTATGACCAAAACTAACACCTCCCCTCGCTAGCGAGATGGTTGATGTGTACTCGCTCTAAGCGATAAAATCGGGAATCGATCCCCATCTGACCCCATATATGAGTGTCTTTGACCCACTGGGCTATCTACCAAAAAAAAAAAAAAAAAGTATGATCAGAACTAGAAAAATATTCAATCTAGTTCTGGTATCAATTATCAAAGAAAAACAAATAACAAGTGAACCCAAGTGGCCGGCCAAAGTATAATTTAAATCACACCGAAGAAAAAGACTGATTTAAATAATCTATAATTTATAAAGATATTTAACCAGTGGTATTAATTAAAATATTTAGTGAGTTGACGCGTACGTATTTAATAGCTTCCGAGACAGCTAGTGAGAGACAGACTTGACGCGTACGTATTTGTTTCAAGCACGTGTTTTCTTCAGTAAAATACACATAGAACGACTAAAAGTAGTGGACGACAAAATCAAATGAAGCCAACCCATCCGCCACAGACCCACAAGTGAACAGTTGATACTTAAAAAAAAGACTGTTGATACTATTTTTCAAAATGAAGACTGTCAGTTTTACGGATAAAACTGTTTTAAAAGATCAGTTATACTATTAACCAAAATTACTGATTTGAACATGTTTAGCGTTATTTGAATAAAATTAAGACACATGTTTATCATCTCATATAAATTTTTTTTTATGAAAATTAAAATGACATTTAAAAGCATCCCTCAAAAAAATTAGTTTTTAGGAAAAGTACACTTCTTATATTGATATTTTATTTCATAATTTAAAATTTAAAATATTTTATACTAGTTCACAATCAAAAGTCTGGGAAGGCTGGTGCAAATATGAGTATTCTATTAGAGTCATGTTTTCACAAAACAGTGTTATGACATATTGCCCCAATTCCAATTCCATATTTAATTAGTGTCATGAAGTATATGTTTTAATAAAATATTTATATATTTTTAATAAATACACCAATATTACTCATTAAAGTATATATTTCATTTTTATAAGAGCTTGTATCTTATTAGATAAAATAAATTATTTAAAAAAAAAACATTGTGGATCAGAATTAAAACTGAAAAATGGGTTATACAAAACACTATTACTTCTTAAAGCCTTTTATTTATAATGTTAGAGACAATTCGGACAATGTTTTAAGTTTTTTAAAATAATAAATTTATGAGGTATATATATTATAATAATTAGTATAAATGACTTTACCATGGAGAAGCCTTTGATGTCGTCTCTGGTGAGTTTCACCTCCGCATTCTCGTCCTCCGACACATCCATCAACACATCGAACAGATCCTTCATGCGCTCCCTCCCTTTCCCCTCCCTCCTCTCCATCTCCTTCTCCTTCAACACCCCCTCTATTATCCTATCAAACCTCTCATGCACATCCTTCGCCTCCTTCTTTAAACCCTGCAGGTCCAAACCCTTACAAAACCACACAAAATCCTCCAAATTGAACATCCCCGTAATCCTCTCCGACTCCTCCACGATCTCCCGCACATCCGATATATCTATTAAGAATAAAGAGTTTGACTGAGTTGTAATAGGATACAATTATCCAAATTGGATTATTGAATTTATAAATAAGACTAATATATATCTTGATATGAAAAAATAATATTGAAAATATAGTCTCTCTTTTATTTATATTCTCTCCCTTCACGTGGTTATCTTTATTTCTATATCTATTTTGGATTTTAGATTTTCTACAATACCCCCTCCTCCTGCGTCTGTCCCTCTTCGACTCATCATCATCCGAGTGATCACGTTGTACGACAGCTTCATCAGCTCCCCGCGAAGGTCCACCTCTTCATTGGCTTCCGATTTCTCTAACAGACATTTTATCATCGACACCCTCTCCTCATGCCGGACAGGGCCGAAGTTGTCGAGCATCCGCCCGTTCAGAAGCTCCGACATGCAGAGCTTCTTCATGAACTTCCAGTAGGGCCCGTACTTGGCGAAGATGAAGGTGCACTCGCCGTAGTTGAGGGTGCGGATGGCGGCGGATGATGGGCGCGAGGAGAAGGCGAGGTCGTTCGTCTTGAGGAAAGCCCTTGCGGCATCCGGGGTGGAGGCGACGATGCACGGGGAGGAGCCGAAGTGGAGGCGGATTATGGGGCCGTAGCGTTGAGAGAGGGCGTGTAGGGATTGGTGGGGGAGCGTGCCGAGGAGGTGGAGGTGGCCTATGATGGGGAGGGCAAAGGGGGTCGGCGGGTGGTGGAGTCCGGGCCGGAGGATTTTGATGGCGGCGCGGAGGAGGAGGGTTGAGATGAGCCAGATGGAGAGTAGAATGAGGGAGGAGATGAAGCCTTCCATGGTGTGTAGAGTTTGATAGAGGGGGAGTGGGGTGGGTGGGGGAGTGTTTTGAGAGTGGAATTTAAATGAAATTGAAGGACTAGCTGGCTAGTAGGCCATTTAAGTAGAAGGTTGAGTGGGAGGGATTTTTTAGGCTTGTTGGAAGCCAGCTGGCCCCGCCTTCCCGCAACACCCCAGCAACCATCCCCGTGGTGAGTAGGTAGGAGAAAAAAGTCAAACCTTAGTAGTACCCAAAGCTAACCAGAGCACGTGGTAATGTTGATTGTGCCGTAGATACTTTTCTTGTAGTGGCTGTTTGTGTAGGTGATTATTTATATCTATACTCTTCTGTAGAGGGCGAGCGGATTCATTGGGGTATTTTTTCAGATAACCCCCTAGTTTTATAATTTTTATAAAACGACCCTTATGTGTTATAAATAAGTCCTAATATTTAAAACCAGGTCCCTAACAAAAACGGCTAATTTTATCTTTTCCTTGGCTTTCTGTAGATATACCCCCAGGTTCCACAAATTTCACAACTAGACCTATTTGTGTTACAAAAGGTATCTAATTCAGATTTCAAGATTTATAAGTAGGTTTGAATCCCAGACTTCAAATTTCATTTAATGATTTTTTTAACTGTTAAGATATTTTAAAATTATAAAATATAAATATTTTAGTCACATTAATAAATATAAAAATTACAAATAGAATTAGACTCATTTGATCCCATAAAATTATTGATGGATGTCTTTCTTTTTAATTTAAAATTTATTTTTTTATTGATTTTGGATCTATATGTATCATTTTCTCTTTAGATGTGAAAATAAATATATTTTTAGTTTTTTCAGGGTAGTTTTTTTTAAATTGATTAGATTGTTTTTAGGGGTTCAGTAATCGATTTTTTTAATGGGTAGTAGTCAAAAATTGGATTAGATGGTTGACTGTGCATTCTGTCATCGAAGGTAATAAGGGATTTTTTGTGGTCTTTTAATTTTGGTTAGTAAAAATGATTGAGTCTAAAATTTTCCAAAAATTAATATGCCTGAAGAGAAGGAATAAATGTTTTGTTGGTTTTATTTTTATTATAACTTTGAGTGGATCTTCATTGAATGTTAAGTACAGTCCCAAATATACCCTAAATGCAGTTATCACATATTTTAATTTTTTAAAATAGTAAACATTGCACCATTTCAAAATTAATGTACTCATTTTTAGTAAATGTTAAAAATAATTAACAAGGTATATATATATACATCGTTAGATGACTATTATATGACTAAAGATGTATGTGAGGGTGTATTTCGAGTTGTAAAAGGAACTGTTATATGAAAAATAAGTATATGCTGAAATACAATAATTCATTTTTTGTTTCAAAAATATAAAATATACATAATAGAATAAAGTTATCTAGCATTGTTTTTGTTTTCAAAGAATTGCTTATAATAATATGAACACTTGCTTATCTTTCAATTATAATATAAAGTAACTTATATAATTCAATCCGTATTGAATATATATTATGCGCGGGTACACATACATCCAACTAGTGTTTTTATTAAGGGGTGAGGTTGTATAAAGAAAAAATGATCGTTAGTATAAAAATTCATTTCAACACGAGTGCCTCTAATTGCACTTTTCATTTTCAGGTGCATATCCTTATTTTCACACACCTAAGAAAAAAAAATTCTATTTTGAAAAGAGATAGCAACTTTTATTAGCAAAAAAACTCTAAACAAATGGAGACGAGGGATCCCCAATACAAGAAAAAGGAAAAAATCGACAAGGAACAACCGCTCCCAATCGAATAGAATACGAAAAGTTAACTCATCACAAACCATGAATGACTCATAATAGAAAAATGATTATCTACTAGAAGAATCATCTTCACCAAATCTTTAAGTGAATACGAAATAAGCGCTCATATTTTTTTCACGTACTACTCTCTTATTTTGAAAGATGCCTTCATCCCGAGACAATCAAATGCACCATCAAACAGCTTGAGGGATTAGCCGTTGAAATTTAGTGTCATTGCTACAATCTCCATTATTTCCTTCTATTTCAATTTTTTTTTCATATCTCATCTGTCACTGAATCCACAATGAGAACTAATAGCCTTGCTGACGAACTCCCAAATTTTTCTAGCCAGCCTAAAGGTATAAGGTGTGTCGGCCTTAAAAAAAAAAGTGGGACCCACAATAGTTATTTTCTGACTGTCTGATATAAAAAATGATATGTGGCAGCCTTACATAATAAGTCAAGCAGATTCTAGCAAAATACGAGTCAAGCAGAGGATCCGGTCCTGAAAAGATATATAATTCGTCTAGTGATGTATATGTTCTAACCAGAGTCAATCTAAGAGTAGGCGACCAAGGCGGTCGCCTAGGGCCCCACATTAAGAGGGCCCCTCAATCTTAAGAAAAATCCTTATTTGATTGGGATTTAATTTTGTTTTACTGATTTTATATTATTTTTGAATTATACTAATTCATTTTTGAAAATTTATCGCATCTATCTGTATTACTAACCAAAAAGAGTTTTCAACTTTATTCCTTCATCACACTAATAATTTTTTTAAAGATATATTGAATGAATGGTATAGATCATGCCACATCATCATTTTTTATTATTATTATTTTTATTAGATTTAGATTGAGATCATTATGTGTAATAATTGTGACTTTTAGGGCATAATTAGCTGCTTTAATGGTATGTTTAGTATTCTAAATTTCAAATAAATGACATGGTTAGATTCCTCCTTTCGTTAGCTTTCCAACTCTTCTTACGGATCGAGAATCGGATGTGTATAAGTCAAGTTATGGTCTAAACCATAGCAGGGTGTCAGACAGGGTCTGACGGATCCTATAGGTGCCGTCGGGAACCTGGGCGACGGCTATAGGGGAAGCCTTCGGGTGATTAGGTGACGGATCCTAGAGGATCCGTCGGGTATGTGAGCGACGGGCTCAATAAGAGCCGTCGATCTGGAAATTTTTGAATTTCAAATTTGATCCATTTTTGGAAGGAACAAACGCATTAATTTGACGTTAATTGGCTTGATGGTGTTGCGTAAAATGTCCCCCGTTCATGTGAGGCTATTAATATCTCCTTTCTCTCTCTCTTACATTGAAACCTAAAACCCTAAAATATTTTCTTCTCTTCTTTTCGGCACGATTGGTTAGGGGCTCGGGAAAGGGAGTATATACGACGTTGGGTGAGTCTTTTATAGTATTTTGAAGAGTTTTTGGTTCATAGTGATTTTCTTTGGATGTCCTTTTAACACGATCTCGTTTTTAAGGTTTTTCCGAACAAAAGAATGGTTTATCTTCATGTTCTTGGATGTTTACGTATGATTTCATATTTCTTATGTTATAACAATGATATGATGATGATTTATGGTGTTTTATGAGTTTTTGATTTTGGTATTGAGTTTCACATGTATACTGTAACTCCCCGTACACACGACTCCGTTTTGAAGCGTGAAATACGGGTCGTTACCCTCTAACTTTTCACAAACACGAGACATTTAAAACACGAGGGATTTATTAAAAACATGCCAAATAAAACATAACCAGGATCTAAACATAATTCATCCTAAACGCGGATGATTACATACGAAATGAACTAAATTCAAACATCCAACTGTTTTTGCTGAAAGGGACTAAGGAAACTACATGCATAAGAAAAGACTTATTCAATCTAGCTAAATGCAACGGAAATAAAACGCAGCTATGATCTCCACCACTGAGATCAACGATCACTAACGACTACCCTAAAAGTCTGGGAAAAGAGTGGTGAGCAACCCCACACTCAGTGAATGGACCTTTGAGGTCCCAATAATAATTGATATCAAATTATAGTCTTTAATAAAATATCATAAGAAAGCGATTTGTAACACATAATAATATGATACTTTGCAAATATAATAAATTTCCGGTAATCCAACTCATAGAGATCTCATTCCAATGCATATTCTCCAAATCTGATCAAATACGTGATGCGTATGAATGCAACGGACACGCATGCCCGTATGATAGCACATAGCCATCTACAACACCTAACCATAAGGATTTCGCATAGGAAATCGTGTCATCTAGACACATGTCACCTTGACTTGGGTCCACTCTGAACCAGGGTCATCTAGACCTAGCCACATAGGCTACATCACCTAGACGAATGGGATGCATGCATGATCAACACATATTTTTCTTTCAATAAAATGCATGCAACAGTTTCAATTATAATAATAATTTTCAAAATGATACATAATAAGGCATCCGCCTATATAATATGACATGCGATTTCATACATAAAATAGCATTTTTAAATCATTCATAAAACCTTTGAAAACTACGTAGGAGACAAGACCCACTCACCTTAGGTCCAACAAGTCCAAAACAACTCCCATAGGTCTAAGGAAACCTAATTCGACCTATAAACAATACAACTAATCATAACTCGTACATACTGTATGAAACCCGTATCAGAAGACACAGAACCCAACGGCTCCCATAGGGACCGTCACAGACCCTCCCGATGGCTCCCATAGGGGCCGTCCGAAACAAATGCGACAGCTCCCATAGGGGTCGTCCCTTAACAAACTGACGGCTCCTCTGGGAGCCATCCCAAACATTCCCGACGGCTCCTACAGGGGCCGTCGCGAGACAATAGCACAAAATCCTAATTTTTGTAAAATTTTTTTAAATCATCTACCGTTAAAAACAGTAAGAAGTCATTTTAAAAACATTGTTAAACAGAATGGATCGACATCGAAATCAAGTTATACAAACAAAAATCCGGTATAATAAACCAAAGCTTAAAATATTTCAAAAACCCTAGGTTTACCATGGATGCAAATACAAATATGAATATATGTTTAAACCTTCAAAAAATCATGAAAATATGATCTCTGGTATGGATCTATGCATATAAGTTTTTAAAACAGGGTTTACACGATCATAGAAATCCGATTAAACCAAATAAAACTCATTTAAATTATTAGAAAAGTACTAGATCTATCGTAGAGTATAGATTCATGTTTAAAATTAAAAAAAATCATAATATTATATGCATAGGTTCGGATCTATGCGTATAAGATTTGAAATGAGGCTTAAAGATCGTAAAACATGATTTTCCACTTTAAAAGAATTAACCTAAACGTGGTATATACGTAAGCATAATTATCTATTACATGAAAATTACAAACCACCTTTTAAAAACAACTTAACATCTTGGCTATATCATAAGATCCCACATCCTTTAAAATCGTATGAAAATTCCAATAAGAAAACCTAAGAAAGCATAATCTTCCAATATAATCGTGCGAGACATAATGCCATCATCAAGCTTACAAAAACATCATTAGATCATGATTAAAACATAGAAATCCCAAATCATGCAAAAACACTTAAGAAAAGAGAAGAAAACTATCATTTTGTTTGGAAAAAACCTTAAAAATGAGATTATATCAAAAGAACACAAAAAGGGAACCATTATAACTTAAATACTCTTCAAAAACTCTTCGAAAGACTCACCAAAACTCCCAGATCGAACCCTTCCTGAGCTCCTCAAGAACATGGCCGAAAATGAAGAAGAAATATTATTTAGGGTTTTAGTTTCTATGGTTCCAATGCCAAAGGAGAGAGAAAAATGTGTTTCAATACAAGCTAACACGTGGGGGACAAAATATGACACCAATAAAACCAATTAATGAAAATACGACTCGCAATTAACGCATTTGTTCTTTCAAAAAACGGACCAATTTCAAACTCAAAAATTTTCCAGATCGACGGCTCTATTTGAGCCCGTCGCATGCATGCCCGATGGCTCCACTATGAGCCGTCGCCCAATAATCCCAACGGCTCCTTAAGGATATGCATGCCCTTTAACCCGACGGCTCCTTAAGGATCCATCGCCTAGGTGCCCGACGGCACCTATAAGATCCGTCAGGCCCTGCCTGACCCGATTAAAAGTCACAGTCGTTACATATACGATCGCAACTTTCAATTTCTTAAGCTTTCTTGTTGGGTTTTCGTTTATTCCATGGTCTTTAATATGATTTAATCAATTTCGGATCTGATTATAACTAGGGTGCTATGATATTTAGATTTTACAAGCTTTTCATGTAAAGAAAAGAATATGCTTGAGAATATATTGTGTTTAAGGTTATTGTTTAAGTAGAATCATGTTTTTGATCCTTTAAAGCATTGTTTTAAAACCTTGTACGTTTAGATCCAAACCGATAATATGTTTTCATGATTTTAAAGGATTTGGACAGAGATCTATAATGTATTTGTTCCCATGATAGAAGTTTCAATGAGTTTGATTTTTGTTTCAAACGGATTTCGATATATGCGATTTGATTTTAAATAAGTTTTCTCACTGTTTTATACCGTTTCGAAACGACTTACGTTTTGTTTTCAATGAGAAATGTTTTAAAGAATTTTTATAAAAATAAATTAGGGTTTTTGTGTTCTGCCTCGGGATGGCCCTTGTAGGAGCCATCGGGCATGTTTGGGACGGCTCCTTGAGGGCTGTTGGGTCTATTAAGGGACGGCTCCAGTAAGAGCTGTCGGGTTTTGCTTCGGACGGTCCCTCTGGAATCTGTCGGGTAGGTTAGTGACGGTCCATATAGGAGCCATTGGTTTCTGGGTGTACGGATACATCGAGTTCCGTACGGGTTGTATGTATTTTGATCGATTCATATCATTTCTTATCAGATTAGACTCCAAGGCTTGAATTTGGTTTGCGAATCGTTGGACCGAAGGTGAGTGGGTCAAGTCTCTATGTATCTTTTAAAAACGACCTAGATTTATCATATTCACATCATGCATATGTTATGAATACAATTGTTATCTTGAGTATGGAATTACATGAGCATGACATCATATCTTGAGACGTTATTTTACGTATGAACTATATATTGAATATTATGTTATTCCTGCATGCAAACATGTGAATTGTGGAGGTTATCTTGCATGCATATCATTCGTCTGCGTGACATTGGTCTGCATGACTTAGTCCAGTGGGATCGTATCTGCGTGACACTCGTCTGCGTGACGCCGTCTGCTTGACGATTGGTCTGCGTGACCAAGCTCTAGATGGAGCACCTTTCGCTGCGTGCCAAACGGGCATGCATGTCCGTTGCATCATACGCATCATGTAGACAGTATGAGATTGTGGTTATACCTCTAAAGAGATGCATTCTGTTTTATCGCTATATTTGTTAAAACTATATTCTGTTGGTTCAAATATTTAGAATTATTTTGAAGGTTTTACTATTATTATTATTATTATTGGGACGCTAAGGTCCATTCACTGAGTATGTGGTAGCTCACCCCTCTTTTATCAACATTTTAGAGTAACCGTTGTCGATCGTCGTTCGTTGTGGGCGTTGGCGATTTAGTTCTCGTTTATTCCGTTGCATCGTGGGTGTTTGAATAAGCCTTCTTCTTGGCATGTAGTGGACGTCTTCCCCAACTGTTTGTTGAATTGCCAAGGTGAAAGAGAAGGTGAAGGAGTGCATGGAAGAGGTGGTGTATGAAGAAGAAGTTGATCAAGGTGAGTTGTGTGTATTGTATTATTGGTTTTTCCTCCCTCTCCTCCTCCCCAAGTTGATTCCCCATGTTTCTCCCCCCTCCTTTGGATCTGCCATGAAGAAGAGATGCAGTGGAAGAGATGGTGGTGGTCGAGGTGGTCGAGGGTGTGCTTGCGAGCCCCTACATCTCCCCTTCCCTCCCCCTCTCCTTTTGGAGAGTTTTTCCTTTTCTTTAAATTGATTTTTATGGCTTTAAAGGTTGTTGGGGAGTCATGCATGCTAGGTAGATGTGTTTAGGTGCATGTGGGGGGCTTGGATGGGGGTTTGGGGTGCTCACGGCGGGCGCTCGCGTGGCTACGTGTGAAGCTGCCTGGGGCTATGTGTGATGCTGTCTGGGGCTGGTTTGGGTGTGCTGAAGTTCAGCACGCTCGGGTGTGGATCCAGGGGCTCGGGTAGGCGTGCGTGTGTGCATGCTTGCATGCGTGCGAGCTCGTATGTGTGCATGCATATGCCCTTTGTCCGTTTAGTCATTTTTATTTTACTGTTGTGTAGTTTACTCACCCTCTTATGATGCCTTACCTTGCAGATCTCGTTGGATGGGATGCGTGACGACTCAGGATCGGTGAGTGGTTTGATTCTAACTCTTCGGGAAGCGCTCGATGCACGTAGTCATGCATCGCGCATCAATGGGGCTTCTTTGCACCTCTAATATGTTAGATATTGCAGGCTAGGGTTGTATAGCTCGTATATTGTGTAGAACCCCTATTCTACCTTATACTTGCCTATGTATTGTATAGAATATGTTATGACTTAGCTAGTTTTGTTCGAAATACTACCCCTATTATTAGTAATATCCAACATGTTTAACCTGGGTTAACAACGGGGAACATGCATAATATTCCTTTGATTTAGGACTTGAGGATGTAGTATAGTTGTTGCACCCATCTTGTTGGGGCAAAACTATGACCAACTTTATGAGAGGATGAGGCATTCCCTCTCTCTCGCCCTTCCTCTTTTCATGAACGGAGTAAGTAGATGTAGTTCCTACTTCACTCAGGCTTGCTTGGAATTATTGGCATGCGCATGTTGATGCGTGAGATCGCGCTTAACTCTTCCCTTCTAGGTTGGTGCTATCCAATGCTTGTTAGGTTGCATCTTGTGTGTTTGCATGATTGATGTCATGTATGCCTGTTATCTAGGTCATCCTTGGGTAATAAATTGTATGTTGTATATATATGCTGGTATTGCCACGAACTTTGCTAATGTGTTTAGACAGGTGTACGACCTCTTATGATGTCATACCATGGCGTTGATACTTAGAATAAAATGTCTTGATCGCATTCGCATGTGTCGAGAGTTCTTCCCTTCATCGACTCCATGTAGAGACTGCCCGGCGTAGTAAAGTCTGGTGAGGTGCTCCCAGGTACTACCCATAATGTGTGTTGGTGTACCCATACGGTCGAGGTAGTGATCATGGGCGACTACCCGGTAGAGGTTGGAACCCAGTGAGGTGCTCCCAGGTACTATTGTGGACGCTTGTTGGTTCGTCCACATGACAGAGATAGTGTCACGGGAGGATACCAGGTAGTAGAGGCCACACCGGGAGAGACTACCGGATGACGAGTGGTGTAGAACAGTCGACCTCATCCCAAAAGTCCTATGTCACCCTGTGAGGGTGGTGATGAGAGTGAGGTGGGCTCGAGTTGATACTCGACCCACCAGCTTTAGTAGTTGACTTTCCCATAGGGTTTGCATTGCGAACATGTAGTGGTTCCTCCCAATATTGTCGTATACCGAAGCCCCGATGTTGAAGCTGCCCTTACAGAGGACTCCCACTTGTTGTTATTTCCAATGCGTTCGACATATGTACTGATCATGAGAGTGTACCAGGTGAGGCTACATGATGGTGGGCCACCATGGGTGGACCCCCACCTGTTGGTACCATCGACGTGGTCGACAGTATACTGACCATGGGAGGCTCTAGGAAGAGGCTGTCCGGGAGAGTGCTAACAGCTGACGAACGGTTTAGAACAGAAAGTGTTATCCCTAAAGCCCCTAGGGTCACCCCTGCAGGGGCTAGGGTGAGGGCGAGTGTGTGTTGCGCCACGTCGTTACGTGACTCTTATACCCATCGAGTATACTCTGGGTATGCTGCTCCTAACGCTTGAGGTATCGAAGTATATCTCTACCTCATAGCGGATGGACCCGTTGTAACTGTTACGCGTAACACCAAGTGTTATGGTTAACAATTGTTCCTCCCTGTGAGTCCCAAAAGCCTCCCTCTTGGGAGTGAGGGCGTGGTATGGTCGCGCCGTTGCGTGACCTTGTTTATCCGTTGGGTTTTTACCCTTGTTTTTCCTTGAAAGGAATTTTCCTTAGTGTTGAATTGTTGTGTTGGTATTTGGTTTCCAACCACTCACTGAGCTTATAGCTCACCCCTCGCGTAATATTTTCTTTTACAGGGGCGTTGTTGAACATGGAGCTGGAGCTTCCCTGTGGTGTGGTCTTGCGTGCGTGGAAGCGTCCTGTCTGGCAGATTGGCGAGTGTGAGGCTTTCAGCAGTCCTAGAGCCATGTATTTGTAATCGTGCATGTTGCACCAGTAGTATTTTATTTGGGCTAGACTTGGCTCTCACAGGACAGTGATTGTGTATTCGAGTGTGTAATAATATTTTTGGTTTACAGAGTTATTGATAATTTTATGCTTCCGCATTTCAGTTAAGTTATCAGTTGTCATTGCTTCATTAGCCTTGTATATTATTTATTAGAGTTATTGTTGACCTCTTGTATGATAGCTGATACTTTATATTATTGCCACGTCTCGGGGACTATCGCCCTGGGGCGTGACAAAAGTTGGTATCAAAGCCTGGTCTTGTCAGATCCTAAGTCCAGTTGTGTAGATGAATCGTAGGATTGTCATCCGAGTACTCTGGTTTTAAAAGTTTTCTTTGGTTGCTGACATGCCTCCTCGCATCCGTGGACGTGGACGTGACCACCCCTGGACCCCCTTAAGTTGTTGACTGGGTCGACTAAATAGGGTCAGTTGATGGGTCCCCTGTTGTGGGACTAAGGATTGGGTAGGAGATTCCAGCCTGGTTGTGTCATTCTGATGGACTTGTTGTGATTTCTAAGGTTGGGATCGTGTCTCGATATGGATCTTCGTTCTTGTGCATCGGTATTGCTGGTAACCATGGAGTTCGCGTGCGGCGCCAATTTCAAGTTTTGAGGATGTGGCATGTTGATCATTAATGAGCAATGTCTTCTTCCGTTTTCCTACTTGGGAATAAGGGGTCTTGCAGGGTCATCATCGAGCCGGGGCTAGGGTGCTCTGTGTTCCTTGTTTGGTTGTCAGGTCTGTCGGTATCGAAAACCGTGTGTGTGGGGGTTCTTCGGGGATTCGGATCCGGTGCGCGCCTTGGCGGGCTCGATCGGATCGTCTCTTGGAAGGGTGGAGGGGTGACGTTCCTGGTTGAGGCACCCTACAACGGCTCAAGAGGATTCACGGGTATATGTGATCGCCAGCTGCTTTCTCGAAAGGCAAGAAAAGTTGGGTCAGATTTGATCGCATATGTGGGGGAGTTTGTGGGGTCTTCGCTCTGGGATACGGATATACCGTTCGCATAAGTGAAAAACTGGTAATCCTGTTCTACTTCTGGTCTGGCTAGAGGAATCTTGGGTCAAGTGAGGTGTAGATATGGGGCGGCTAGTGGGTTTGAGCCGTCGGGTATGGGGCGGCTAGTTTAAGTTAGCCGTCCGGGGCCTGGGTTGACCTGGGCAGAACCTGGGTAGGAAAGGGGTTTGGTGTTTGGCAAAGGTTAAACCTGGTTTAACCCGGGTCTTAGAGAATTGATTGGGAGGATGGATTTGGGTAGGGAAATGGGTTTCTCTCACAAGTGGAACTCTCTCTCTCTCTCTCTCTCTCTCGCAAAGGGTTTCAAATGGTGGGTGTGGGTTTATGATTTATGGATTGTTGGATTGAGGATGATTGTGAATTGTGGATTCAAGATGTGTTAGAAATGCTTTGGACCCCCTCTATTTATAGTAAAAGAGAGGCAGGGGAGTGTCCAATGGGTAATAAAATAATTTGGGTAATAGGGTGTTTGATTTGACTCCCCATTGATTCTTTGTTCTTCTGTCAGAGACCAGGTGAGGGGCGGCTAGTTAAAACTAGCCGCCCAGGATGGGACGACTACTCTCAAGTAGCCGGCCCCTTCATGACTTGTCAAATGTCCCATCTCTGACAAGCGGTGGCTTGGGTCGGTCAGTAGGAGTGAACCGGTCGAGATGGGGCGGTCGAAGGCCACAACCCGCCGCAATGATCAGCATTTAATGCTGCTTTATGTCCCATCCAGGGAAGCGGCTAGCTAAAACTAGCCGCCTGGGATGGCCCATGTCCACGGTTTTTGGTTCTTCCTAAGTGTTGGGTCAGGGTTTTTGGTTTTGGATTTTCTAAGATTGTTTTCTATTCAAAGTCCAAAAAGTGGTCGTTTCCAATATTACTTGAAGTAATTCTTTTCTATGGACGGTCAAAATTAGGATATCTACAATTGTCCCCATCAGACATAGTCTTTGTGTGAAACAAAAAGACTTTGACCGATGATAAGGAAAGAGACCCTTATTTTGACTGGTCCAACCTTCAAGAAGTTTAGGTTTTGACTAGAATTTTCAACCGAAAAGATGATCCAGGTCGAAGGCGGGAAAAGTAAATTGGCAAGTGATCCAATCCTCGAGCGGGGTTCTTAGCCATCATGCACGTAGCAGCCCAGCGTCAATTTCCTCGTGCCTACCGTACTCATTCTTGGGTAGCTCAGCAAAGAGGGGATATCACTGACAGAAAGCAAGTAAAGTATTTGAGTTGGTGAATGGATCATCTGAAGGATAAAAACTCTAGAAAAACCAGAACTGAAGAAATTTGAGTTTGAACGGTACTGAAAATGTGATAAAACTTTCAAGAGAGTTGTATTTGATCAAGTAGGTTTTGGAAGTGAACGAATACATGATTGTTCGGTTCAGAAAACTTGGAGATAAGTTTCGAGGAGCGTGGTCATGAGTAGTGACATGAGGTTTACCCCGCGCCAATATCGACTAGAACCATATCTACTGGATACCCTTCAAGGTCAACTATTATGCATAGGGTAGAGGTGTTGACGACCTTGTCATGGATTTACTCCTTGGGTCTAAAGGTTATCATCGGTCCTAGACCTACAGAGGCAAGAGCTACTGGCACACCTAGGGTTGAGATTTGAGGGTCAACTTGGACTCTACAGAAATATCCTTAGGGCCTGCTGGTGATGTTCCGAGGTCCCGATCTGTTAGGCCTGTGTCATTTAGAGTCTTATTTTTCGATCGGAGTCGGTAAAATTTTAGTTTTTAACTATCTGCTGGAGTTTGAGGAGTCTAATTGAAAATCTAACTGCATATTATGGGTCCTGATACTGTTTAGTATTGCCCATAAAATTTTCATTGAATTTCGATAACATTTTTAGAATTAAGCAGTTTTGATTGATATTAGGATATGATTTTGTTAAATTCCAAGATGAAGAGGTTAAAATTCGATATTATCATGAGATGTTCAGTTTTGAGTTAGCTTTCATACAAAAGTGGAATTGAATCAACTAGATTCATATATCAAAAGTTATGGGTATTTTTTCGATTATACCCCAGGGATGAGAAATCCTGGCAACAGCCCTGTTTGAAGTTTAGCCTAGCTTTTGGAATAGCTGAAGAGATTATTTGATATGGATATAAAAATGAAAGTTGTAGATAATCTTCGTGGCTTTCTAATGGCATTAGAATCGTGCAATTCGGAGTTGTATTGAAAAAGTTATGACCGTTATAGTTAGGATGTTCAGAGTTTTTAGTCCGCGGACAGCTTGGTCATCCGTCCCTCTTTTGGCTATAAATCCCCCCCAAAACCCACGACTTTGGGCTCTCTCTTCTCCTCTTTTTCTTTTTGGTCCAGCCCCTTGGTGTGTGTTTGATGCTTGATTTGGAGGGGGAAGTATTGGAGGAAGTGAAGGTGAGTTGTTGTTGTTGTTGTTGATTCTTTCTCTCTTCCCCCATCTTTTGCTCTCTTCCTTCCCCTCTCTAACTAGTCCTCCCTCCCATGTGTTTGTGTTTATGCCACAAAGAGTAAGAGAAGGAGTTGATGGTGGAGCAAGGAGAGGAAGTGATTCAACCTTGAAGTGAAGCAAGAAGAGGTGGTGGTGGTGGTCGAGGGTGCGCTTGCGAGCCCCTACGCCCCCATCTCCATTTGGTGAGTTTTCCCCTTCTTTTGGTGGTTTTTATGCATGTTAGAGTGCTTGAGGAGTCATGCATGTGAGGTGTTTGGGTTTGGTTGCATGTGGGGGGCTTGAGAGGGGGTTTGGGTGCATGTGCGGGTCTACACGCGGACGCGCGTGCACGGGAGCTCGCACGGGGGGCGCCAGGGTATGCGCGCGGGTACGCGCACGGGATGCCCGGGGCTGTGCCCGGTGCTCCTCGGGGATGGGTGCGGGGCTGCCCGGGGCCCGAGTTAGGCGTGCTGAGGGTCGACACGCTCAGGTGGGTGTCCGGGGGGCTTGTGCATGCTTGTATGCATACGTGCTTGCATGCGTGCGAGCTCGTATGCGTGCATGTCTTTATCCTTAGTATTCCTAATTAATTCTAAGTGTTTTTATGTGGAAATACTCATCCCTATTGATACCCTTACCTTGCAGACCTCGTTGGATGGGATGCGCTTCGATCCGAGTATCGGTAAGTGGTTCGATTCCAACCGTTCCAGGAGCACTGGATGCCCGTAGTCGTGCATCGCGCACCCATGAGGCTTCTTTGCACCCTTAATATGTTAGATATTACATGCTAGGATTGTATAACTCATATATTATGTAGAACCCCCTATTCTACCTTATACTTGCCTAAGTATTGTATAGAATATGGCATGACTTAGGTAGTTTTGTTTGAAATACTACCCCTGTTATTAGACTTATCAAGCATGCTTAACTTGGGTTAACAATGGGGTACATGCATAATATTCCTTTTATTTAAGACTTGAGGGTGTGGTATAGTTGTTACACCCATCTTGTTGGGGCAAAACTATGACCAGTTTCGAGAGAGGATGAGGCATTCCCTCTCTCTCGCCCTCCCTCTTTTCATGAACTGAGTAAGTAGATGTAGTTCCTACTTGACTCAGGCATGCTTAGAATTATTTGATATGCACCTATTGATGCGCGAATCGAGCTTAACCGTTGCCTTATGAGTTGGTGCTATCCAACGCAGGTTAGGTTGTATCTTGTGTGTTTGCTTGATTGATGCCATGTATGCATGTTTATGTAGGACATCCTTAGGAAATAATTGTATGTTGTATATATATA
>CM060863.1:20829266-21178467 GCA_030737845.1 Acorus calamus | reverse complement strand
GTTGGCACCGATAGGTGAAGGTCTGGCTACGGGTAAGGAGATGTTATCAGTTTTCATTAAGGCTTTGAAGATGTTTCCTAGGGTTTCCGGGAGGGGTGGATAGCAATCCCTTTTACTCAGCCATCTTGAGCCATAGGAGGGGAAGGTGTAGCCTCTTTGTTGGGGCTTTGTGCGGGCTGCCTAATGTTTGAGTTTTGTGCTCTTGGGGGAGCAGAGTAAAAAGGAGTCCCAATTTGGGTTTGGCCCTGGATTATAGGACTCTAGAGTGGAGAATTTTAGACTGTGGGGTTCTGTCGTGTCGGCACGGGGGCGGGTACCGATCGGGGAGTGAAATTTTGATTAGCTTGCCAAGGCGGCGCATATTCGGACGAACCGGGTGTGTACTATCTCGGAGCTATTCCTCGATCTAGAACTCGCGCTCCGTTCGGGTAGAGTGCCGATATCTGGGTAATCCCCTCTACCATGGGAGTTTACGCCTTATGTGATGGTTGTCCAACCCTATGGTTGATAGGTGGGGATTGGGTTTGGACTACTGGGGTGGCACAATGGGAAATCATGTAATGGCGGTCAATCAGAAGTTGGTACGCAGTACAGTCTCCATACGAAAGGCTTGTTCGATGTTCTGGACTCACACTCTGCTACATCATGTCAATTTCTTGACACTCCGTGAGTTACAGGTCAGTTCGGTGGACGAGTGTGCGTCACCGAGACACGTACTATTTGAATTCCTCCCTAGGCCTCATTCGTTCTACGGTTAGGTCTGAAATAGAGGGGTCCTAATCCTCTAATAACCGTAGCGGCCTATGAACTTCTCACTTACAGTCAAAAAGTTTGACAAATTATCTATGGGGAGGGTGAAGAACCATTGTAGTGCTTCTCCTTCCAGTGGTTTTTGAAAGAGAAACACTAACAGAGGTTGGTTATCTAGAAATGGCCAGACCTCTAGATAAAAAGAAGTTAAGTGAACATCTAGGTCTCCACGACCGTTGTACCGGTAGAATTTTTGGATTTTTAACCCTTCTGGTAAGTGGACTGACGGGATTTGTCTCAAATTGTGTAGAGACATGTGTTTGGGGACAGAAGGACCAATCTCGAAGAGGATCCTCCGGATGGTTTCATCCAATGTTTCTCCCCTGGGAGGGATGTTGGGAGGGATGTCTGCCAGTCTCGGGTTGGAGGTGGCCTGGTAAGGGTTTGGGGTAGAAACAGTCGGGAATTTTGGATTCACGGGGGAAAGGGGGGCGAATGAAAAGATGCTCAGATTGATGGAGCAGGTGGGTGTGGATGGGGTTTTGGGAGTAGCCTTGGGGGTTTGATGGCTAACAAACTGTGTGGCCTGACCCTCTTTGTCATCTCTCTCCTCTACGAATTTATCCTGGGAGTAGGTTTCCATGGTTGAATATGGAAAATAACGCAGGAACGAATGAATGCAGATGTAAAGCAGTAAATGAGGCAATAAAGTGTGCGCAGCTGTGTGCGGCTTAAAGCAGTAAATGGGTTGTGGTCAAAGCAGTAAGGGGTGCGTAGCTGTGTGCGGCTTAAAGCACTCGGTGTCGAAAACCGCGTGTGTGGAGGTTCTTCGGGGATTTGGATCCAGTGCACGCCTTGGCGGGCTCGGTCGGATCGTTCCTCGGAAGGGTGGAGGGGTGTCATTCCTGGTTGAGGCACCCGACAGCGGTTCAAGAGGATTCAGGGGTATGTGTGATCGCCACCTGTTTTCTCGAAAAGCAGGAAAAGTTGAGTTGGATTTGATCGCCTATGTGGAGGAATTTGTGGGGTCTCCGCTCTGGATACGGATATACCGTATGTAGAGGTGAAAAACTGGTAATCCTATTCTACTTCTGAGCTAGCTAAAGGAGTCTTGGGTTAAGTGGGGTGTAGATATGGGGCGGCTAGTGGGTTTGAGCTGTCGGGTATGGGGCGGTTAGTTTAAGTTAACCGTCCGGGGCCTGGGTCGACTTGGGCAGAACCTTGGTAGGAAAGGGGTGTGGTTTTAGTTAAAGGTTAAACCTGGTTTAACCCGGGTCTTGGATAGTAGATTGAGAGGATGGATTTGTGTAGGGAAATGGGTTTCTCTGACAAGTGAAACTCTCTCTCTCTCAATGGGTTTCAAATGGTGGATGTGGGTTTATGATTTGTGGATTGTTGGATTGAGGATGATTATGAACTGTGGATTCAAGATATGATAGAATTACTTTGGACCCCCTCTATTTATAGTAAAAGAGAGGCAGGGGAGTGTCCAGTGGGTAATAAAATAATGGGATTTTTAGTTTTAAGTCCCCAGAAACTATCAAATTTAGCGATCGATCCCTCACTTCTTCATATTTTGATTTTAGTCCCTGCATTTAAATGATAATTTAGGAATAGGTCCCTCCCAGGGACTAAAAAACAAACTTAATAATTTAGGAATAAGTCCCTCCCAGGGACCTATTCCTAAATTATCATTTAAATGCAGGGACTAAAACCAAAATATGAAGAAGTGAGGGATCGATCGCTAAATTCGATAGTTTCCGGGGACTTAAAACTAAAAATCCCTAAAATAATTTGGGTAATAGACTATTTGATTTGACCCCATTAATTCTCTGTTCTTCTGTCAGAGACCAGGTGAGGGGCGGCTAGTTAAAACTAGCCTCCTAGGATGGGGCGGCTACTCTCAAGTAGCTGCCCCCATCATGATCTGCCAAACGTCCCATCTCTGACAAGTAGTGGCTTGGGCCGGTCACTTGGAGTGAACCGGCTGAGATGAGACGGCAAAAGGCCACAACCCGCCGCAATGATCAGCATTTAATGCTACTTTTAGTCCCATCCAGGGAAGCGGCTTGGGGTCGGTCATGGGGGCGGATAGCTTAAACTAGCTGCCCAGGATGGGGCGGCTACTTCCAAGTAGCCGCCCCTGTCCTGGGTTTTTGGTTCTTCCTAAGTGTTGAGTCAGGGTTTCTGGTTTTAGTTTTTCTAAGATTGTTGTCTATTCAATGTCCAAAAGTGGTCGTTTCCAATACTACTTGAAGTAAATTTCTTTTCTATGGACTGTCAAAATTAGGATATCTACAGGAACGTCTTATTTTGGGACCTCATGGTGCCCTCTCAAGAGGTTCTTTTCCCTAATCAGGAGATATCTTTGAGAAATCCATTGGATGATTGCCTTTCCCTCTCACTTGGAAGGTGCTGTAGCGAGTGGTGATGTGTACGATCGAGATTAGGTGCGTCCTTTTGCAGCTTGGTGAGAGATTACCTATGGACTGGGTTTCATAGCCACATCTGGAGTAGCTTCGATATATCATCGTGCGTTGTAGCTGCCCGGTAGAGGTCGGAGCTTTGTGAGGTGCTCCTAGGTACTATCAATGACGCTTGTTGGTGTGCCCATATAGTTGAGATAGTGGACGTGGGAGGCTACTAGGTAGAGGCCACACCGGGGGGAGGGCTACTGATTGATGTCGAGAGCATGGACTCCCCGTGATGAATCTGCCCATTGAGTGCAGGATGCTGGAGTTCCAATGGTTATAGTTGGGAGGCCTGTCGGTGGCGGCATGTGAAGCACAGTTCGTGGTACTGTCGCGTTTTGCCCCCACATGAGTCGTAAATGAGGAGGCGCGATGCCAGCGTTCGTTATGGGACTCAATTACCATGACAGGTAGATGATGTTGCATAGGTGTTGTTAGGAAGCAACGACCTCCTGTTGCGCGTCTTGCGGATTAAGTGCGATCGAGCGGCTTACCTAACGTGTCAGGGTCAACATGAGTGCAAGCCATGCTCGAGGAGCAGAATTTGGATTTAATCGTTCGAGGAGTTGTTCTGGTCTCCCTGTGGGGGGTTGAAGATCAAGTACCCCTTGCTGCGAAATGATGATCTATTTGACTAGCTCTGGGAGCCAATGTCTTCTCCTAGATCGATTTTCACATTGGGTACCACTAATTAGAGATCCAGGAGTTAGGCATCCACAGATGGTCTTTCGTGAGGTTAACGAATGCGCCGGATGCCTTCAAGGATCTCATTAGTTTTATTTATGCCTCCATGGACCACTTTGAGGTAGTCTTCTTTGAGGTTACTGGTGGCGCGATGTGAAAGGCATTGTCGATTTTGTTTCCCTTGTTGGCATGTCCTCAGGTGAAGTTTGAGAATCATCATCGTGTTGGAAAGCGGCAGTCCATCGAGATTCCTCAGCGGACGTGTTAGTGGATTATCATGGATGGTTGCAGGCTCGCTAATGTCATGCTTGGGTCACGACGCCATTTAGGCGACCATTGATTGACTGACTAAGTCTGCGATTCCCTCCCAATCTGACTGACTAAGTCTCTGGACGCTTTGGCTCAGGTATTCGCTTCCGCGATTGTACGTCTTTATGGCACTCCAGTCGGGGCTATTTCGAATTGAGACGCGAGGGTTACTTCAAGGTGCTGGTGCAGCCTTTGGCAGGCTTTTGCACGAGCCTCCCTTTAAGTACAGCATTTCGTCGTCAACGGACAGCTGGGCAATGAGGATGATTTAAACTTTGGAGGATGCTAAGTGCCTGCATGCTTGGCTGTGGAGTAGTGGGAGAGGCATCATCCATTTGGTTAGGTTTGCCTACGAGACGACTGCCATTCGACCATCCAGATGGAATTGTGAGGCCCTCTACAGGTGCGGTTTTATACCTCCCTTGTGTTGGGATGGTTGGAGAGCACAAGTTGGAGAGGCCGCAAATTAAATCATTGACCTTGCGGAGGCAAAGATGGTTTGTATGTACCTCTACACCACCTTGAACCGTCAGAAGGGCTACGCATGTAATGCCCCCATACCCCAGACTCCATTTTGAAGCTTTGATTGTTGTGCTTGTGTCATTTGGAACCATTTTGGTTAAGCCTTGGTCATTTCTGGGACATTTGGAGCCTTTTCTTTTTTCGATCGGAGTCGCTAAAATTTTAACTTTTTAGCTATCTGCGTGAGTTAGGGTACTCCGATTAGAAATGTGATTGCTTATTATGGGTCTTGGTACCAGTTGGTACTGCCCACAAAAATTTCTTTGAATTCCGGTAACGTTTGGAAAAATATGCAGTTCCGAATTGTATCCGAGTTTGGTCGTTACTAGTTTCGTTGGAGGAATAGTGTGAGATATTTTGGTGAATGAGATCACCCTAGGCAACCTTACCCCCCTTTGCTTAAGTGCTAAGTAACCCATTGGTTATTTTGTGTGTGAGTGGGTGAATTTAGCCTTAAGTGCACCTCCCTCTTTTCCCTTATGTTCACCCCCCCCCCAATTGGAGTTTTCACTCCTTTCTCTCTCTCACGTTGGCATTTTTTGGGGCCTCTATTTCACTACCCACATGTTTGTGGAAATGCCACAAAGAGTTGGAGAAGGAGAAGGTGGTGGTGCAAGTGGAGGAGTTGATCAAGGTTAGTGTATGAGCATGTGTTGATGTTGTTTCTTCTTTCTCCTCCACCCCTAGCTCCCCCTCACTAGTTTTCCCCTCCCCTTTGGATTAGCAAGAAAAGGAGAAGCATGGAAGAGGTGGCGGTGGTGGTCGAGGTGGTCAACGGCGTGCTTGCGAGCCCCACATCTCCCCCTTCCCTCCCCCTCTCTTTTGGTGAATTTTTCCCCTTCTTTTTCTGGTTTTTAAGCATATATGGGGGAGTTTGGGGTTGTGCATGCTAGGTGTTTGTGTTTGGGTCAGTGTGGAGGGTGGTGTGAGGGGTTAGAAGTGGTTGTGCGCGCGCAGGTCTGTCCGCGTGAGTGCGTGCGCAGGCGTGCGCGTAGGAGGGTGCTAACGGGCGCGCAGGCGCGCGCGAGCGTCTGTGCGGGGTGTTGGCAGAGACTGGTCAGGCGCGCTGGTGATGCGCGCGGGTGTGCGAGTCTGGGCGCGCAGCGGTGTGCCCATGGGCGCAGGGGGGGTGCGCGTGCGCGTACGCGCATGCGTGCACGTGCGGGGGCCACGCGTGTGGCTGCCCGGGGTCCGGTTTGGGCGTGCTGAGGGTCGGCACGCTCAGGTGGGTGTCCGGGGGACACGGGCGTGCGTGCGTGAGTACGTGCTTGCATGCGTGCGAGCTCGTATGCGTGCATGCCTATGCCCTTTGCCCATTTAGTCATTTTAATTGTATTGTTGTGTATTTTACTCACCTATATTGATACCTTTACCTTGTAGACCTCATCGGAGGGGATGCACGTCGATCCGGATATCGGTGAGTGGCTCGATCCAACCCTTCAGGATGCAATCGATGCACGTAATTATGCATCGCGCATCCATGGGGCTTCCTTAAACCTCTATTATGTTAGATATTTGCATGATAGGTTTGTATGGCTCATATATTGTGTAGAACCCCCTATTCTACCATATACTTTCCAATGTCGGGTATTCATTTATGAATGATTGTATTGCATGCGCCCTTTTGATTGAGTTTTCCTTGTGTATTTGTATGTATGTATAGAATATGGCATGTCTTAGGTAGTTCTTATTTGTATACTACCCCTATTATTAGACATATCAAGCATGTTTTAGTGTGGGTTAACAACGAGGTACATGCATAATATTCCTCTAATTTAGGACTTGAGGGTGTGGTATAGTTGTTGCACCCATCTTGTTGGGGCAAAACTATGACCAACTTCGAGAGAGGATGAGGCATTCCCTCTCTCTCGCCCTCCCTCTTTTCATGAACTGAGTAAATAGATATAGTTCCTACTTGACTCAGGTTTGCTTGGAATTATTGGCATGCACCTATGGTCACGCGGATCGCGCTTAACCCTTCTCTTCTAAGTTGGTGCTATCCAACGCATGTTAGGTTGTATCTTGTGTGTTTGCATAATTGATGCCTTGTATCATGTGTAGGGATCCATGCTTGTTAATGTTTCATGTCCCATGCTAGTATAACATTTGATTCCTACATGCTCCTTTTTGCCTGAGCATGCCTTACCCTATTTATGAAAATACACAAGTGTAAGCATGTTTTTAATTGATATTATAACCCTGTTGTTATACTTATTCAAATACCTTCGTGATAAATTTCTTGTATATTTATTATGTATGATTATATGCTTATGATTAAGCATTGTTTCTTGCTAATGAGCTTTAGGCAAGAGTATGACCACTTATGGGTCATACCTTGGAAATTGACACTTCGAATGAAATGTCTTCCCCGCATCTGAGTTATGCGCCCTAGAGGGAATTCATGAGAATTCGTTGCACTTAGTCGGCGTCTGATGACTATGACGACGGATCCATAGGGATTGTTTTCGCGTGTGTCGATTGTTCTTCCCTTCGTCGGCTCCGTGTAGAGACTGCCCGGCCTAGTAAAGTCCGGTGGGGTGCTCCCAGTCGCGATTCATGACACTGTGAGGCTACTGGTAGAGGCTGAAACCCTGTGAGGTGCTCCCAGGTACTATTCAGGACGCTTGTTGGTGCACCCACATAGCAGAGATAGTGGACAGGGAGGCTACAGGTAGTAGATGCCACAACGGGAGAGACTACCGGATGACGAGTGGTGTAGAACAGTCGATCTCATCCTAAAAGTCCTATGTCACCCTGTGAGGGTGAGGGTGAGGGTGTTGGTGAGGTTGTGTTGGGCTCGAGTTGATACTCGACCCACCAGCTTGAGTAACTATCTTTCCCATAGGGTTCGTGTTGCGACATGTGGTTGTTCCTCCCTGTGAGTCCCAAAAGCCTCCCTCTTGTGAGTGAGAGCGGGGTCAGGGTATGGTCACGCCGCCGCGTGACCTTGTTACATGTTGGGTTTCTACCCATGCTTTTCCTTGATGGATTAGCCTTAGTGTTGAATTGTTGTGTTGGTGTTTGGTTCTAGCCACTCACTGAGCTTGTAGCTCACCCCTCGCGTACTATTTCTTTTACAGGGGCATTGATGGGTGTGGAGCTGGAGCTTTCCTGTGGTGTGGTCTTGCGTGCGTGGAGCATTTCGTCCGGATGATTGGCGAGTGAGAGGCTTTAAGCGGTCCTAGAGTCATGTATTTGTAAATCGTGCGTGTTGCACCAGTTATATTTTATTTGGGCTAGACTTGGCTCTCACAGGACAGTGGTTGTGTATTCGAATCTGTAATAATATTTTTGGTTTACAGACTTATTGATATTTTTATGCATCTGCATTTCAGTTAATTTATCAGTTGTCATTGCTTCATTAGCCTTGTGTATTATTTATTGGAGTCATTGTTAACCTCTTGTATGATAGCTGATACTTTATATTATTGCCACATCTTAGGGATGCCTGGGGCGTGACATTGATACCGGTCGTTACCTCAAACTTTCCATGAAGCACGAGATATTTAAAAATATAATGGGGTTTATTTAAAATCAAACCGATAAAAAACATTACCATGATTTAAACATAATTCATCCTAAACACGGATGATTACATGCGAAATAAACTTAATTCAACATCCGACTGTTTTTGCTGAAAGGGACTAAGGAAAACTATATGCCAAATAAAGGCTTATTCAACCACCTAAATGCAACCGAAATAAAATGCAGCTTGATCTCCTTCACCGAGATCAACGATCACCAATGACTACCCTTAAAGTTGGGGAAAGAGGGGTGAGCAACCACACACTCAGTGAATAGACTTTTGAGATCCCAATAATAATTGATATCAAATATAATCTTTAATAAAATATCATAAGAAACAATTTGCAATATATAATAGTATAATTTCTTCAATATCATAATTTCCAATAAAACCATAACTAAAGCAGAACACCTTCCAATGCATGATCACAAATAACTGTCAAAACTCATGATGCGTATGAATGCAACGGACACGCATGCCTGTTTGATGGCACCTAGCCATCTACAACACCTAGCCGTAAGGATTTCGCATAGGAAATCGTGTCACCTAGACACATGTCACATAGACATAAATCACCTAGACTTGGGTCCATTCTGAACCAGGGTCACCTAGACCTAGCCACCTAGGCTGCGTCAACTAGACGAATGCGATGCATGCATTATCAACACATATTTTTCTTTTCAATAGAATGCATGCGACAGTTTCAAATATAATAACATTTTCAAAACAATACATAATAAGGCATCAGCCTATATAATGCGACATGCTTGAGTTGTACATAAAATAGCATTTAAAATCATTGATAAAAATCATTCAAAACTACGTAGGAGATGAAACCCACTCACCTTAAGGTCCAACCACAATCCAAAACAACTCCAGTAGGTCTAAGGCAACCTAACCTGACCTGTAAATAATACAACTAATCATAACCTGTATATACTGTATGAAACCCGAGCATATCCGAAGACACAGAACCCAACGGCTCCCATAGGGACCGTCACAGACCCTCCCGACGGCTCCCATAGGGGCCGTCCAAAACAAAACCGACGGCTCCTACAGGGGCCGTCCCGAAACAAAAACAAAAAACCCTAAAAATCTTTTAAATCATCTACTATTGAAAACAATAAAGAGTCATTTTAAAAACATTGTTAAACAGAAACGGATTGACATTGAAATCAAGTCATACAAACGAAAATCTGATTATAATAAACCAAAGCTTAAATAAAATATTTTGAAAACCCTAGGTTTATCATAGATGCAAATATTAATAAGTATATACGTTTAAATTTTCCAAAAACCATGAAGACACATCATTGGTTTAGATCTAAGCATATAGGGTTCAAATAAACAAGGTTTTAAAGATCAAAAACACGATTTCTACTTAAGATTAATAAAGCTAAACATGATGTATAATTATACATATTCATTCTAAATCATGAAAAGCTTAAAAACGTAAAAATATCATGATACCCTAGTTATATAACACTAGATCCAAAAACTAAATTTAAAACATCATAAGAGCGTATAAATCAAATAGGAAAACTAAGAAAATATTTTAAACCTTGAGTATATACACGTAAGACCAATATTACAACCAAAACACGTAAAAACATCATGAAATCATAGTCATATTATGGTTAAAACATAAGAACCCAAAGTCATGTGAAAGCACTTAAGAAACAAGAAGAAAACTATCATTTTGTTTAGAAAACCCTTAAAAATGAGATTATATCAAGAGAATACGAAAAGACAATCATTCTAACTTAAATACTCTTCAAAAACTCTTTGAAAAACTCACCAAAACCCCTAGACCGAACCCTTCTCGAGCTCCTCAAGAATGTGGCTGAAAAAGAGAAGAAGAAGAATTTGAAATTCTAGGGTTCCTATGCCAAAGGATGTTTTAATATTAGAAAACACGTGGGGGACACAACGCCAATAAAACTAATTAACGCAAATATGATTCGTAATTAATGCATTTGTTCTTTAAAAAAATGGACCAAATTCAAATTCAAATTTTTTTCAGATCGACGGTTCTAATTGATTCCGTCGCTCACTTACCCGACGGCTCCACCAAGAGCCATTGCCCAACAATCCCGATGGTCCTTCATGGATCCGTCGCCTACTAACCCGACGGCTCCTCATGGATCCGTCGCACAATTGCCCGATGGCACTTATAAGATCCATCAGGGACTGCCTGACCCGATTAAAAGTCACAGTCGTTACAATGCAGGTCAACGTCGCCAGGACTTTACCTTCGGGTTTGACGATCAAGTTTTAGTGAAGATGTCCCGGTTTAAGGGCATCCTCAGTGTTGACGTTCGGGGCAGGCTGAGTCAGCCCTTCTTCAGACCGGTTATTTTCCTTGAGGGGATTGGGGAGGTGACCTGTCCTGAAGCCTTGCCCCCGTGGCTGACTCGTGGCCAAGACGTGTTCCTCGTCTCGTAGCTGAGGCGCTATGTCCACGATCCTGCTCATGTCTTCTTATTCGAACGACTCATCCACGAGCTGGATATTATGTTCGTGGAGCAGTGGATCGAGATCAAGGAGTAATGTGAGAAGAGACTCCACTCCCAGACCATTCCCTTGGTTAAAGTGCGTTGGTATTCCGGTAACATTTTATAAATTATGCAGTTCCAAACCATATCCGGGTTTGGACGTTACTGGTTTGGTGGGTGGCATAGTGTTTAGATATTTGTGTAAATGAGATCACCCATGGCAACCTTACCACCCCTTGCTTAATGGTTAAGGAATCAATTGGTTATTTTATATGTTAGAGGGTGAGTTTAGGTTAGCTTTACCCCCCCCCCCCCCCGCATTTTCCCTTGTGCTCAACCCCCAAAGAGTGAGTTTTCACTCCTCTCTTCCTCAACGTGGTCCTCTCTTTGAGTCTCTATTTCCCTCTTTCACACCCTTCACAAGTGTGTTGAAATGCCAAGGTGAAAGAGAAGGTGAAGGAGTGCATGGAAGAGGTGAGGTACGAAGAAGAAGTTGATCAAGGTGAGTTGTGTGTATTGTATTGTTGAATTCTCCTCCCTCTCCTCCTATCCAAGCTGATTCCCTATGTTTCTCCCCCCTCCTTTGGATCTGCCATGAAGAAGAGATGTAGTGGAAGAGATGGTGGTGGTGGTGGTCGAGGGTGTGCTTGTGAGCCCATACATCTCCCCTTCCCTCCCCCTCTCCTTTTGGTGAGTTTCCCTCCTCTTTAAATTGATTTTTTTGGCTTTAAGGGTTGTTGGGGAGTCATGCATGCTAGGTAGATGTGTTTGGGTGCATGTGGGGGTCTTGGGAGGTGGTTTGGGGGCTTGGGCGCGCGGGTCTGCACGCTGGAGCGCGTGCTGGTGTGCGCGGGTGCAGGCATTCGGGTGTGCACGAGAGAGCGCACGAGTGCGCGCGTGGGTGCGCACGAGTCAGTGCACGTGTTTGAGTGCGGGTGCGCACGGCGGGCGCGTGCGTGGCTGCCCGGGAGTGTGTGGGATGCTGCCCGGGGCTGGTTCGGGTGTGCTGAAGGTCGGCACGCTTAGGTGTGGGTCCGGGGGGCTCGGGTAGGCATGCGTACATGCATGCTTACATGCGTGCGAGCTCGTATGCGTGCATGCCTATGCTCTTTGCCTGTTTAGTCATTTTAATTGTATTGTTGTGTAGTTTATTCACCCTCTTATGATGCCTTACCTTGCAGATCTCGTTGGATGGGATGCGCGACGACTTGAGTATTGGTGAGTGGTTTGATTCTAACCCTTCAGAAAGTTATCGATGCACGTAGTCGTGCATCGCGCATCCCTGGGGTTTCTTTGCACCCCTAATATGTTAGATATTGCATGCTAGGATTGTGTAGCTCTTATATTATGTATAACCCCCTATTCTACCTTATATTTGCCTATGTATTATGTAGAATATGGCATGACTTAGGTAGTTTTGTTTGAAATGCTACCCCTACTATTAGTAATATCCAACATGTTTAACCTGGGTTAACAACGGGGTACATGCATAATATTCCTTTGATTTAGGACTTGAGGGTGTGGTATAGTTGTTGCACCCATCTTGTTGGGGGAAAACTATGACCAACTTCCTGAGAGGATGAGGCATTCCCTCTCTCTCCCCCTCCCTCTTTTCACAAACTGAGTGAGTAGATGTAGTTCCTACTTGACTCAGGCTTGCTTGGAATTATTGGCATGCGCCTGTTGATGCGCGAGATCGCACTTAAATCTTCCCTTCTAAGTTGGATCTATCCAATTCATGTTAGGCTGCATCTTGTGTGTTTGCATGATTGATGTCATGTATGCATATTATGTAGACCATCCTTGGATAATAAATTGTATGTTTTATATATATGCTGGTATTGCCATGAACCATGCCTAATGTGTTTAGACAGGTGTATGACCTCTTATGGGGTCATACCATTGCGTTGACACTTAAAATAAAATGTCTTCACCGCATCTGAGTTATGCGCCTTGGAGGGAATTCATGAGAATTCATTGTGCTTAATCGGCGTCTAATAACCAATGACGACAGATCCATAGGGATTATATTCGTGTTTGTTGAGTGTTCTTCCCTGCATCAGCTCCGTGTAGAGACTGTCCGGTGTAGTAAAGTCTGGTGAGGTGCTCCCAGGTACTACTCATGACGCGTGTTGGTGTACCGATACGGCCGAGGTAGTGGTCATGGGAGGCTACCCGGTAGAGGCTGGAACCCTGTGAGGTGCTCCCAGGTACTATTCATGACGCTTGTTGGTGAGCCCACATGGCAAAGATAGTGGTCACGAGAGGCTACCAGGTAGTAGAGGCAACACCGGGAGAGATTACCAGATGACGAGCGGTGTAGAACAGTCGATCTCATCCCAAAAGTCCTATGTCACCCTATGAGGGTGTTGGTGAGGGTGAGATGGACTTGAGTTGATACTCGTGTCACTCCCTAGGGTGGCCGTCCCCGAGACGTGGCAAGTCTATATATGATATCAGTAATCCATACACGAGGTCAAATAAAGACTCCACAATATCAAAGGCTATAAACAATAACAAGTAACTGACATCAAACGACTAGGTCTGTAATTCAAAGACATATTTACAGACTAGAGTATACAATCAACTGCCCTGTGAGAGCCAATATATACAACAAAAGACATCAACAATCCATAAATCGTGCATTGGCACAAGTAGAATACATACAAGGAAAAAGGGGATGCTGATGGCCTCTAACTCGCAAGATATCCAATGTGAACGTTGGTCCTCTACTCGTACCGTGCCTCTCGAAGCTCCTCCTCGGATCCAGATCAGCAACAATTGGAGAAAACATATGCGAGGGGTGACCCACACGCTCAGTGAATGGAACAATTCATGCATCATAACACATATAACATTCAAATAATCATTCAAGTCCCTGATCCTCACCCCGAAAGGTGACATAGGATTTTTGGGAGCAATACCCTCACCCTCACCCTCCCTAAGGATGACCTAGGCTTTAAAAATTGCACAAACTGGCAGATCGAACCAACGCCGACCCATTACACCCTCACCCTCACCCTCTCCTCGGGGTGACATAGGCTATTGGGAGGAATCCAGATTGTTTCTACACCCTTGGTCCACTAGTAGCTCGTATCCAAGGAAGCCCATACCTGGTATACTTCCATGATCAGCACATCCTCACAAATCGACAGCACATATGGATGGGGGCCCTCTGTCAGGCCAGCTGTCTCAACCAGGAAGTCCCTACGCGGATCCAACAAAGGAAAGAAATCAATCTACACTCGCGAATAAGATCCCCTTGGATCCGTCGTCATCGGTGGCTACGCACCGTAACGGTAATGAATTCTCAAGAATTCCCTCCAAGGCGCATAACTCAGATGCGGGGAAATTCAATCATTCGTAAAGTCAATGCCACGGTATGACCCCATATGTGGTCATCCACTTGCCTAATTTCATTAGGCAAGATGCTTGGCTCTAAGCATAACTATTTCTTATATACCATACATACTATCAGACATGGAATATTAATTATAGGCCGTCTTGAATAAATAATACTACATGCTTATAATATTGTTTAAGACATGTTTGCCCTATGCATATACATATAAGTTTAATAAAATCAAACTAGGTAGGGACATGCATAGGTCGGGGTTATAACAGGGTATCTAGGCATTTATGGCTCCTATACATGATACGTGAAAGTATAATCCCTAGCATACAATATTTACATGGCATGGTACATTCTTAACAAGATAGATAACAACATGCATACATACAACAAGTTTATTTGCAGTTATTGTGCCCTAGGGGAGGGCGATGCACGTCGACGTGCAATCGAACGCCTCCCAACTGGGTTGGACTGACCCACTCACTGCAACCCGGGTCATTGGGTGACCGTTCGTCAAGATCTGCAAGAGAAGGGCATCAAATGGGGTGAGTATAACCACATAAAAACATTTAAAATAACAAAAATCAATGCGGAAGGGCAAAGACACGCGCACATACGAGCTTGCACGTGCATATGCACGCATGCCCGAGCCCCCAGCACCCTTCCCAGCCTCCCGGCACCCCATGCGCGCGGCCCAGCACGCGCACGCACGCGCGTGCACGCCCCTAATGCACTCCCCGCGCGCCCAGGCAACCCTCCGCGCCCGCACGTTCCCGCGGACCTCCCGCGCCCGTACGCGCACGATCGCGCATATGCGCGCGCCACGCGGACCCTGCGCGTATGCTCACGTACGTCTACGCGTATGCACGCGTGTGCCCCTATGCGTCCGCCTGCGCCTGCCAGCGCACGCACGCGCGCGGATAAGCCCGCACGCACGCCCAGGCCCCTTCCAACTCCCTCTCAGCCCTCACACTCACCCAAACCCAAGTACTTAGCATGCATGACCTCCCCAAAAGCCCCTCAAGCAAGAAACACCAATAAAAAGGGGGAGGGGAGCTCACCAAAGGAGGGGGGAAGGGAAAGGAAGATCCTTCGATGCCCTTGGCGCACCGAAACCACCACAACCGCCTCCACTAGCACCACCACCTCCTCAGCCACCTAATGGATGAAATAGGGGACAAAAAGGGGGTAAGAGAGGTTGCTAGAGAGGAGAGAATCAACAACTACTCCACTACACATGTATACAAACCTTCTTGCACTCTCTCTTGTGCCTCCTCTTCTTCTTCTCCACAAAACCAGCACACACACAGCACCAAATCAGAGAGGGAGAGGAGACGTGGAAGTATGAGTGAGAGAGGGAGAGGGAGCTTCAATGCTCCAATTTGGGGGGAGGGGGGTAATGAGAAGGAAAAAGAGGGGGGTGAATCCAAGCTATACTCACCCACACACACACCAAATAACCAAAGCATTACTAATCCCTAAGCAATGGGGGGGTGAGTTTACCAAAGGTCACCATAACTACCCAAAATATCTAAATATTATTCAACCCAACAAACCAGTAACAACTGATATCTGGATACGGTTCAGAACTGCATAATTTTTAAAACGTTACCAGAATTCGATGAAATTTTTATGGGTAGTAAGAAATGGTACCATGACTCATAATATGCAGTTAGATTTTCAATCGGAGTTCTCTATCTCACGCAGATAGCTAAAAACCAAAATTATAGCGGTTCCGATCGAAAAAAGAAAATTTCAAAAATGGCCAGAATTGACCTAAAGGTTACCAATAGGCCAAAAAGTTATACATATATAACATTCTTCTCCCCTTAGGAAATTTTGTCCACAAAATTTTATACAAAAACATCTAAGAAGGAAAAAGGCGTGGATATGTGTCATGCATGGCGTCCTCGCGCTCCCAGGTGGCCTCAGCACCCGAATGGTGTTGCCAACGCACCTTAACCAACTTAACGGTCTTGGTGCGGAGCCTCTTCTCGCGTTGGTCCAGGATCTCGATCAGCTGCTCCACAAATGACAAGTCTGGCTCGAAGACGAGCGGTTCAAACGGGATGACGTGATTGTAGATACCCCAATTTTGACCGTCCAGAGAGACATAAATACTTCAAGTAACACACGAAAATATCCCACAATTGGACATCTAGTGGAGAACCAAAGTTCAGGAAACCGGAAACCCTATCCCTGGCCCCGGACCTAAACCGGAAACCCTAACCCTAGCCCCGGACCTAAACCTAAACCCTAACCCTGGCCCCGAACCTAAGCCAAAACCCTAAACCTAGCCCCGGACCTAAAAATCCAAAACCCTAGAACCCCAAGTCCCTAGCAAGGGGCGGCTAGCCATAACTAGCTGCCCCACACCAGGCGGCTAGTTTACACTAGCCGCCCCCCTGGCCGACTTTGGACCAGCCCCCTAGATGGGACATAAAGCAGCATTAAATGTCGATCATTGCGGCGGGTCATGACCTTTAGCCACCTTCTCATGGCCGGATCAAACCAAGTAACCGACCCAAGCCACCGCTTGTCAGAGATGGGACGTTTGGCAGGTCATGATAGGGGCGGCTACCAGGAAGTAGCGCCCCATATTGGGCGGCTAGTTAGAACTAGCCGCCCTTCACCTGGTCTCTGACAGAAGAACCAGAGAATTAATGAGGGGTCTAATCGAAGCCAAACCACTCCATTACCCCCGGGATATTTCCTTGCCTCTCTTTTACTATAAATAGAGAGGTCCCAAGCCCAAATACAACATCACCAAAAAATCCACAACAATCTTCAATCACCAATCCACCATCCTCACTTGACCAAACCCTTCCACCACTAGAAATCCCAAGAGAGAGAGAGAGAGAGAGCCCCTTTTGTGAGAGAAACACCCATTCCCTACATAAAATACCCTCTCATCCCACCCTCCAGAAACCCGGGCTAAACCTAGCTTAGCCTCTGTCCAAAACCAAACCCATTTCCTACCGAAGTTCTGCCCAAACCAACCTAGACCCTGGACGGCTAACCCTAGCTAGCCGCCCCCTGGCCGACGGATAAACACAACTAGCTGCACCCTATCCACACCCCTTTGTCCCAAGACTCCTCTAGTCAAGCCCCGGAAGCAGAATAGGATACCTGTTTTTCACCTCTGTGTACGGTATATCCGTGTCTTAGAGCGGAGACCCCACAAACTCCCCACGTAGGCGATCAAATCCGACCCAACCTTTTCCTGCTTTTAGAAAAAGCAGGTGGCGATCACACAAACCCCTGAATCCTCTTGAGACGCTATCGGACGCCTCAACCAGGAACGACACCCCTCACCCTTCCGAGAAGACGATCCGACCGAGCCCGCCAGGGCACTCACCCGATCTGAATCCCCGAAGAACCCCCACACACGCACGCGCTCACCGCGCACCCTGCCGGGATCCGCTCCGACACACCGACATCGGAGGCCTTCCCGACGGTACCGACAAATCTGGCGATCACTGTGGGACCTCCCTCGTGAAAAATAACAAAAGGTAATCCTCTTCTGCCCCCTTTTACAAGCTTGACTAGAATGCTATCAACCCTCTAGGAAGGTTAGAATTTTCGACCCCTCGAATCAGTTCCTTCTCTAATTCACATCACAACATCATTTACCGCTTTGTAAGCCGCACACAGCTGTGCAATCCTTTACTGCTTTGTAAGCCGCACACCGTTGCGCAATCCTTTACTGCTTTGTAAGCCACACACAGCTGCGCAATCCTTTATTGCTTTGTAAGCCGCACACCGCTGCACAATCCTTTATCGCTTTATTTACTACTTTATATCTGCATTCGTTCCCTTAAATCATTTCACACGCATCATGGAATCCCGCATGGAGGATGAGATACTAGAGGAAAGAACCCACCAAGAAGGTCAGGCCACGCAATTCCTGACCCATCTAGAGGAAAGGATGACCAGTCTAGGATACCAATCTGTAAAGGACATGTTTCATGACCTCGCCGACTACCGCCAGGTCAAAACCCTAAGACAGGAGGTCCCTGTCGAAACCCCTAAGGCCATTCCCAAGACCCCATTCACGCCCAGTCACTCGGTCAACCCGAGCGTCTTTTCATTCACCCCCCTTTCCCCCGCGAAACCAATATTCCCAGCCGTTTCCACCCCAGGCCCCTACCAGGCCACCTCAAACCTGGGCCGCTAGGCAGCCCTCCCCGGGGAGAAACACTGGACGATACCATCCGGAGAATTCTCTCCGAGACTGGTCCCTCAGCCCCCAAACACATGTCTCTACATAACCTGAGACAAATCCCGTCAGTCCACCTACCGGAGGGGTTCAAAATCCCCAAATTTCACCGGTATAACGGTCGTGGAGACTCAGACATCCATTTAACTGCCTTTTATCTAGACGCACGCCCGTTTCTAGATAATCAACCTCTGCTAGTCTTCCTCTTTCAAAAATCATTGGAAGGAGAAGCACTACAATGGTTCTCCACCCTCCCTATAGATCACTTGTCAAACTTCTCGGCTGTAAGCGAGAAGTTCTTGGAGCGCTACGGTTACCAGAGGATTAGAACCCCCTCTATTTCAGATTTAACCGTAGAGAGAATGAGGCCTAGGGAGGAATTCGAACAATACGTGTCTCGGTGGCGCACACTTGTCCACCGGACCGGCATGCAACTCACAGAATGTCAAGAAATTGACATGATGTTACAGAGCCTGAGTCCAGAACTCCGTACGAGCCTTTCATACGGAGACTGTACTACATATCAGCTTCTGATTGACTGCCACAACAGGATTTTCCGTTGTGCAGCCCTAGTAGTCCAAACCCAGTCCCCACCTATCAGCCATAGGGTTGGAGAACCGCCTCGTAAGGCACAAACCCCCACGGCAGAGGGGATTATTACACAGGTATCGGCACTCTACCCGAACGGAGCACGAGTTCCTGATCGAGGAACGGCTCCGAGACAGTACATGTCCGGTTCATCTGGGTATGCACCGCCTCGGCCAATCAACTAGAACTTCACTACTCGATCCGTACCCGTCCCCGTGCCGATACGACAAAACCCCGCGACCCATGATTCCCCAATTCAGGCCCCCTCAATCCAAAACCAGGACCAAAACAGGAGACCCTTCTACCCTATCTCCCCAAGAACGCAAGGTATAGCCCCTAGAGAACCCGCGCGCATCCCCCGTGATAAGGCTGCACTTCCCTCTTTCTACGGCCTAAAATGGTCAAACAGAAGAGATAGCTACCCTCCCCTTCCAGAAACCCTAGGGAACATCCTCAAAGCCTTATTAAAAGTCAATGGCATTTCCTTACCCATAGCTAGACCTTCACCTATCGGTGCTGACCCCACCCGTTTTTGTCAATATCATCGACATCACGGCCACACCATCGAACAATGCTCCTCGTTTCGAGACATTGTCTACAACCTTGATGAAGAGAGGCGCTTAGACTGGGCCACCATCAGGGGACTCAAAGACAACCTAGCTACAAAAGCCCTAGAAGTCAAGCCAACCCCAGAAACTCCCAACCCTGTAGAAACCACAACTCAAGATCCAAGGACAGCCACGAAGGCTCCCTTGGAAGAACCAGAGAGCCTAAGCTATGAAAGCGTCTATACCATAAAAGACGCTGAGCACGAAGAGTCACCCAGGATCATCCCAGGTGGCTTAATCTTACTAGCCTCTTCCCCCGTCCTACCAGTCCCCTCCCCCATTCTCCCCAAACCCACAAAGCTCTCTCTCCCTAAAAAACTCCAACCATTATCCCCTTCACCAATTAATGAAAGCCTATACCCATTAAAACAAAACCCTCGAACCACCATTGACGCACTGAACCATCATACTACTAGAGCAGGCAGAATTTTCAACACTGTACCCTCTTACAGACACTCCCTGCCTGAAACAGAGACTGAGGAGCCCCACACCGGAGATAAGATCGACATCCTAGACCAACTCCGAAAAATCCCCGTGAAAATTTTCATTTTAGAGCTAATCGAAACCTCAGAACACCACCAGCAGGCTCTAAAAATGTTCCTAGAAAGAATCCAAGTCGACCCACAAATCTCTGCCCTAGGCGTACCAATAGCTCAAGCCACCGCAGGATTAGGGCCCATCATAACCTTTAGACCTAAAGAAGAGATTCACGATAAAGTCGTTAGCACCTCAACCCTATGCATAACGATTAACCTCGAAGGATACTCGGTGGATAAAGTTCTAATTGACACCGGGGCGGGAGTAAACCTCAAATCACTACAAACCTTCGAGCACATTGACGGACGCATAACTACACTCTTCGAAATGGACACCCGTATATTTTCCTATGACAAAACGGCTCGTCCCGTTCTAGGCTTTAAGGACTTCCGATTAAAGGTAGGGCCGCTAGATACTAGTGCTAAAGCATATGTCCTAGAAATGGATTCAGATTATAATATGATCCTAGGACGCAAATGGCTAGCATCCATAAAAGGGGTCTCCTCTCATCTACACCAATGTTTGAAATTCCCCTTGAGGGGTCGAATAATCAAAATACAATGCAATCAAAGGACCTAAATCAAGGTTCGCCGATAATGAAACCGTCACTATAAAAACCAGTAGCCCAAAACCCATAGAAGCCACCATCTACATTTTAGATTTTCTAGCCGATTGGCTAAATCCCCGGAATACTCTCCCCGCTACCTCAAAAGCAAGCCACCCTAGGCTTGAGAACCCTGACTGGCATATCTTGGGGATCATGGGTTACCTTCCCGGGGAATCCCTGGGACACAAAAATGGGATCTTGGACCCCATCGAACTTCCAGCATGGCTAGATAAGAAAGGCATTGGCTCGTCCAAGCATCGCCCTAAGCTAAAAGAAAAATGCGATTGGAGGTTGTACGAACATTTCATAAGAGGAATAATCATAGAGCCCGCCAAAGAGGTCACATGCCCCTACCCCCTGGACCCTATCCCGCAGACAGAACCAGACTGTCTCTCTGGCTCCCTAGAGTGGCTGTTCCCACAGCCTGATAAACACCTAAACACACACTCACCGCCAGACGATAAAACTCCAGCTGACCTAGCCTCCTTTTCTTGCAGTGCTCAAGCATCGCAACAAAGGTGCGCCAGCTGCTGGAGAAAAGTCGGTTGAAGCACTTCCATCAATCCAGTAGATTGTAAATAATAAGTGTCTTTTCTGTTCAAAAAAAAAAATGGAAACCAAAACCCTTGGATCCCTGTTCGACAAGGATGATTTCACCCCAGCATGGCACCCCTTCAAAGATGACTCTGATCTCCTGAATAAACTACAACGTCTAGCCAGTCAGGTTAAAAATCCCAACCCTAGTACCTCGTCCAAAATAGTCAAACCTACTAGGAGTCAAATTCCTGGCCAGACCATTAGCAACTTAGAAGGGTATGGCAGGGCTATGTTAGGTTTAGAAAACTTTGAAACAATAGCAGTTATAGAAGAACCAGACCTAGATAACATAGAGAACCCAGACGACGGTCTAGGAGTCTTCGAAATCTGTGATGAGGACGATGAAGAAAAAGGGGACCTATCTGAAGAATTCAAGCAGAGCCTTCAAAGGTTCGATGAGAAGACGGAAGAAGCAGATGAGAAGATAGAGGAGCTAAACCTAGGGACAAAGACTGACCCCAAAATCATTTCAATTAGCGCAGGACTAAATCACAATGAAAGGGAGGGCCTAGTTAAAATATTACACGAGTATAAAGACGTCTTCGCGTGGTCTTACAAGGACATGCCCGGACTCGATACCTCGTTAGTCGAACATCACTTAATTTTAGAACCAAACGCAAAACCAGTAAAACAAAAACTGAGACACCTTCATCCCGAGGTAGCTTTAAAAATCAAAGATGAGGTAGACAAACTCCACCAGGCCAAATTTATCCGGGTAGTTTTTGTCACGCCCCAGGGCGGCCGTCCCCGAGACATGGCAAATATATATATGATATCAGCAATCCATACATGAGATTAAATAAGGACTCCGCAACATCAAAGGCAATAAGCAATAACCAAGTAACTGACATCAAATATATATACAAATAGCGGAAGCTCAAACAACTAGGTCTGTAATTCAAAGACATATTTACAGACTAGAGTACACAATCAACTGTCCTGTGAGAGCCAATATACACAACAGAAGACATCAATAGTCCACATACCGTGTGCACGCCTCGCTCGCTCCTGCGCGCCCGCCTGCGCTCGCGGACAGACCCGCGCACGCCCAGATGCGCCCGACTGCCCGCCTGCGCGCGCACGGGCGCGGACAGGCCCGCGCGCGCGCCCAGACCCTTCTAACCCCTCCCCCACCCTTCACACTGACCCAAACACAAACCCCTAGCATGCATAACCTTTCTAACACCCCCAAAACATGAAAAACAATGAAATGGGAGGAGGAGAGCTTACCAAGTGAGGGGGGGAAAGGAAAAGGGGAGGTTCGGGGCTTCTCGTGCACCACCGGCCAACCCAACCACCACCACCACCACCACCACAACCCCTCAAGCTCCTCCTCAGCCTTCTAAATGGCTGAAAAACAGGTGGGGAACATGAGAGAAGAGAATGAGAGAGAGAGACAACCATAACCACAAACACCAACACCAATACACACCTTCTACATGCTCCTCTCCTTTGTGCTTCTTCTTCTCCTTCCTTTGCTTTGTTTTTCACAACAAAACACACAAAAATCACACAAAGAGGGGCTGGTGAGGAGAGCCACGTTAAGGGAGGGAGAGAAGAGAAAATGAGAGTGAAAACTCACATTTGGGGGGGGGGGGGGTTATGGGAAGGAAAAGGTGGGGGGTGAACATAACCCTAAACTCACCCTCTAATCAACCAAATAACCAATGGTTTCTTAACCATTAAGCAAGAGGGGGGTGAGGTTACTTAGGGTCACCATATGCACATAAATATCCCAACACTATTCCACTTATCGAATCAGTTTCGAAAAAAACCCGGATACGATTCGGAACTACATAATTTTCCAAACGTTACCGGAATTCAATGAAATTTTTATGGGTAGTACAGAATAGTACCAGGACCCATAATATGCAGTCAGATTTTCAATAGGAGCACTCAAGCTCACGCAGTTGGCTAAAAGCCAAAATTTTAGCGGCTCCGATCGAAAAATGAAAAATTCGAAATTGGCCAGAAATGACCCAACGGTTACCCATAGGCTAAAAAATGGCACAAATATAACAGTTTTATACCCAAAATGGGTGGCAAATATTGTTCCAGTGTCCAAGAAGGATGGGAAGATCTGGATATGCATCGCTTCAGGGACCTCAATCGAGCGTGCCCAAAAGATGACTTCCCACTCCCACATATTGACCTCCTTGTCGACAACACGGCAGGATATGAGATGCTCTCATTCATGGATGGCTTTTCTGGATACAACCAGATCCGGCTGGCAGAAAAAGACCAAGAAAAGACTTCCTTTACCACACCCTGGGGAACTTACTGCTACATAGTGATGCCTTTCGGGCTCAAAAATACGGGTGCAACATATCAAAGGGCTATGACCTCAATATTCCATGATATGATGCACAAGCTAGTAGAAGTATATGTGGATGATATCTTAGTCAAATCTAGGACTCGAATAGGACACGCAGACATACTTAGACAAGTGTTACAGAGATGCAGGGAATATTCACTCAAAATGAATCCAAAGAAATGTCGCTTTGGGGTCTCCTCTGGGAAACTTTTAGGATTCATGGTAAGTAAGCGGGGAATAGAAATAGATCCGACCAAGGCAAAAGCCATCGCCCAAATGCCCCCACCTAAGAACCTAAAAGAATTGAGGGGGCTCGTAGGAAGGTGGCAATTTATTAGGAGATTTATTTCGCAACACGCCGAAAGATGTCGCCCCTTTTACAAACTGTTGAAAGGAGGAGTCAAGTTTAATTGGGATAGTGAATGCCAAAAGGCCTTTGATAATTTAAAAACGTACCTTCTTAATCCCCCAGTCCTTTCGGCTCCAGTACCCGGACGACCCCTGCTCCTCTATATAGCTGCAACTAAGGAAGCCATTGGTGCGGTACTTGCACAACACGACGACATGGGAAGAAAGGAAAAGGCCATTTACTACCTGATTAAAACCCTGATTGAGTACGAAAAAGCCTACCCTCCTATAGAAAAGACTTGTCTAGCATTAGTATGGGCTTCTCAAAAGTTGCAACAGTACTTTCTTGCCCACAAAGTCAAATACTTTGCCAAAATGGACCCAGTAAGGTTCCTATTCGAGAAAGCCGTATTAACTGGACGCTTAGCCCGATGGCAAGTACAGTTATAAGAGTTTGACATCACGTATGCCACTCAAAAATCCATCAAAGGGCAAGCCATCGCTGACCACCTCGCTCAACTACCCCTCCCTGATTACGAACCAGTAAAAACTGACTTCCCGGATGAAGAAATATTTGCGCTTATTGAAGAAAAGGATAGAGAGACATGGACGCTATACTTCGATGGAGCGGTCAACCAAAAGGGAAAAGGAATAGGAATAGCACTAATCTCCCCCGAAGGCGACATTATCCCACAAGCGTTTCAGCTTACGTTTAAAGCCACCAACAATATTGCCGAATACGAGGCCCTGATAGCAGGTTTGAAGGCAGCCCTAGCCCTAGGAGCTAAAAATTTAGACATCGTTGGGGACTCCCTCTTAGTAATCCGCCAAACTCTTAAAAAATATCAGACTAGAGACCCAAAACTGAAGTCGAACAGAGAACTAGCCATAGTCCTGCTAAAACAATTCCGTGAGGTTACTCACATTTTCATACCCCGGACCGGCAATATTCTTGCAGATTCTCTAGCCTCTTTAGCCTCATCGCTCATCTTTCCCTTATATAGGACATCTGAAACAGTCACTATCCAGAGACTAGAAACACCTGCCACCGAACTCGGTGACTATAAAACTCAAAGTCTCCTAAAAATGAACCGGGCCAACAAAAATGCTAGTACCACGGAAATCCTAGCCCTTGAACTAGGAGATATAGACGACGGAAACCCCTGGTACTTTGATATTAGAAACTACCTTAAAAACGGTTCATTCCCAAGCTACGCTACCAGTAATGACCAGAAAATAGTCAAAAGGATAGCAGTCAAATACTGCCTCCGAGGGGGGATACTCTTCCGAGCCTCCTTCAATGGGGAACTACTTAGGTGCTTGGACGACGAAGAAGCATATACCATTGTAGAAGAAGCTCACTCCGGAGTATGCGGAGGACACGTCAACGCCCAGATGCTAGCGAAAAAGGTATTAAGAATGGGCTACTATTGGCCCACGCTTGAAGGGGACTGCAACAAATACGTTAAGCGTTGTATCCAGTGTCAAACTCATGCCAACAAAATACACGCACCAGCATCTTCTTTACATCCCATGACTTCACCATGGCCCTTCTCTATGTGGGCATTAGATGTGATAGGACCATTCCGGGACACTATAGAAAACACTACCCAAAAAGCTTTCATCCTCACCGCTACAGAATACTTTACCAAATGGGCTGAAGCCGAGTCCTATGTAGTAATTAAAAGCTCTACCCTGGCTCGTTTTGTCCGCACCCACATCCTTGCACGGTTCGGTACCCCCAAAGCAATTATAACTGACAATGGTCCCCAGTTCATCTCCCAAGAATTTCAAGACCTATGCAATAAACATCATATAGAACTTCATCATTCCACGCCATATTATCCACAGGGGAATGGACAGGCAGAGGCCACCAATAAAACCTTGCTCAAAATTATAAAGAAAAATTGGTAGATGCCCTCTGGGCATACCGAACCTCCATTAGGACACCCACTGGTCAAACCCCCTATTCACTCACGTTTGGGGCCGAAGCAGTAGTACCTTACGAAATCCTCGTCCCATCCTTAAGAATAGTACTAGAAGAAGACCTCCAAATTGAGGAAAGGAGGGAGGCACTCCTACTACGCCTCGAACTACTAGACGAGAAAAGATTAAGGGCGGCAGACCATGCCCAGGCCTACCAAAGAAGGGTGGCAAGGGCATTTGAAAAGAAGGTAATAAAAAAAAATTTGAAATCGGGGAATTAGTACTCAAGCAAATCAAGCCATCAAGACAGCCTCACCCAAGAGGAAAGTTGCAACCCACATGGGAGGGACCCTATGTGATCACCCATGCCTATTCCGGGAATGCCTACCGCCTGGTAGATGCCGAAGGAGTCGAGGTTCCAGGTTCGTGGAATGCACTTTATCTAAAGAAATTCCATGCATGAATAGCTTTCAATACTTAAGAACTATTATTCTTCCTTCCTGCGATTTCCAGCGTTTAGTACTTGATGATAGAATTATAAGACTCTCAAAGATAAACTCGTATCTATTTGAACACATCTCCGCCAAATCATGCCGTTTCCTTCACACACGTATAACTGGACTAGATTCACCTGAAAGAAGAGAAATTGCCTACCCCGTAGACTGGGACAATTTAAAACCCCCAAAGCAAAACATCCCTTATTTCCGCCCCACTCGTATTAACCCTAGGTCAAAATGAAGAGTTACCTAGACCTGGCATATGTCCCAAAACTGGCTCTGGCACTATACAAACACTTCTAGAGGGGAAGCATGAAAAGAATCAGGGTGAAAAACAGAAGAGCCCCCCCTCAAATCAAAAAAAAAATCAGGCAATGAGAGGCCAACAAAAGAAAAATAACACCCAAGTGAATGGGTTAAACTCTCTATTTTAGCAGGCTTTCACGCCTTTACGCACGGTATACGCTAGACAACGGCTATACCAGTACACATCCAAACAACGGACTGTACTTTTCACCCAAAATAAAGAAGTGATAAAAAGAAGAAAGCCAGAGGAACCTAGAAAGTAAGACATGTGCTAGACTGGGTCAATTCTAAAATATTGCCCGAAAGGAAGATATTTCTCTTACCCCATTCCCCCCCCTTTTATTTTCGCAATGGGATTCTAAATTGAACTACGTCCACCGGGACCAAAGATAGATCATGTCCACGTTTACAAACTACACACACTCACATGAGTTCACTTAGAAACTTGCTTATCCAAGGGAAGCTTATTTGACTCGACTCTTGGTACACTCATGGATTTTTCAGCATGTTTAGAATAATACGATTAAGCATTTGAAACCCATGAACCTAGAAAAATCGACACCTAAGGCTTATACCATTCAAATACAATCCTGGTTTGGACATAGGTGACCACAAGGGTTCCTCCACAGGGACTTGATGGCATCTTTTACTTCAGAAAATCGAGAACATTACCCTCTCACGTAAGAAACCATTGAAGAACTAAAATGCCCCCTTATGCCAACTATGCTTACGCATAAGCTTGCATTTTCCTTTTCCAAAACACCTTGGCATCCGATTTTCTTGGAATATTAAAGTTGACCCCCCGTGCCTAAATATTAAAATTGTCCCCACTCATTTCGTGCCCTTACCGCACATGCCTGAGAAGAAATTGTCCCACCTTTACACACACTTGAGAGTTTTTCTCACGCACTTGGAATCCCTTCCTTGCATACTAAAGCATGGTCTCCCGCACTTTACTTTCTCGCATTATCTTTTTCCATTTCACCTTAAGATGGATTGTAGCCCTTAACAATTCAAGCAAGAAAGAGCTCGAAAGTCAGTGCAGGGGCACAATCCGAACAGATTTAACACTTAGTCCATGGAAGGAATGTTTTTATTGGCCCCGAAGGTTGAAACGGTCACAAAGACTTTCAGCGGCAGCAGCAGACAGGAGCAGCAGAACCAAATTGCCCCAGGCAAGGGGCGGCTAAACTCGACTAGCCACCCCTGCCCTTTGTCTCAGGTGAGCATATCCCAGGCAGGGGGCGGCTAAACCTAACTAGCTGCCCCTCACTGGGTGGCTAGTTTACACTAGCCGCCCCTTGCCTACACCCGTTTCAGCTATGTCAGTCCATGTCCAATCAACTCTTCAACACTTCTTTACCTATTGAGATCAATGCTTCCCAAAACCTGCATGTACACATTTCATACACATATTCATACACAAAACCTGTATGGATACCACGCTAAAATAATTATATATCAAAACCCTACACCCATCCATGAATTAAACATATAAAAACACCAAAAAACACCCACCCACGAAATAAAGGAAGCTCTTTAAATACCTAAACATCCATGCAAATTATTCTAAACCATGCATACAAATGAGAAATTAAATTGTCCCACCAAAACCATAAACATAGATTGTTTTTCTAAACCTAAGAGAGCATAAAAAAAAAGAAGAATCTTTTCCTCCAAGAGCTCCAAAACTCCAAAGTCTTGAGCTATACTTCACTGAAATAATCACCTGAATCAAAACAAAAGAAGAAAAGCATGAATTCCTCACACATATACCGTTCTTCTACCTAAAACCAAGACATAAAGAAGCTATACCTCGGCGTATCGTCATCCGCTGGAGGCTGAGTAGGAGGAACAGCCTGGCTTGGCTGAGAAGGGAGCGGTGGCCGAGGAGAGGACTGAACCTCTGGAACGTCAGGAGCGGCAGGAGTCTCTCGAACCGAGGACGCAGCCCTCGCATATATCCCACGACTCCGAGACGCCGAAGGACGAGAAGCACGGTTGAAGGAGGCCCCGGTAGCCAAGGAGGCCGAGAGAGAATGGTCAGGTTCAAGCGGAAGAAGGTCGAGGTCCGCCTCGGTCATAGAGCCCCCTCCAACCAATTTCCCCATCTTAGTGGCCTCCCAGAGACGGATCTGCTACATATCTCTATCTCTCCTCTCCAATCTCTGTCGGAGGTGACTCTCCATCCCTCTGGCCCGATCCTCAGCAGCCCTCAACCTCTCCTCCAACTCCCGCGCCCTCGCCTCCGACGCCCTGAGCGCCTCTCGGTCCCTATCCCCGGCCGCTTGCAGAGAACGGACTAAGTCTCCCATCAAACCTCTGGGAACACCCGCCGAAGCCTCCAACTCCGACACCCTCATCTGGAGGGAGTCCCTCTTGAGGCCTAGGGTGATGAACTCCTCCTCTCTCAAGGCCACCATGAACCTCAGCCGGTCCGCCTCCTCCTCAGCCCGAGAAGCCCTGCCCCTCGCCTGGCCCAACTCCATCCGTATGGCCGCCAACTCGCTTCGGGCCACACCCAATTCCCTCGTCAGTTCGAGCTCCTGCTCAGAAACCACGGAAGGAGGAGGGACGGAAGAAGAAGAAGCACCGTCGGCCCTCGCTCTCTACAGAGCATCCACCTGAGCCTCGAGGACCCGAACCTGGTCCTGCAAGCATCCTCTCTGTGCCCGCAAGGCCTCTATCTGCCTGGCCCGCGCTTGGAGGTGCTCATTGGCGGTTTTGAGCCTCTTCTCTATCTCGTTCAGCTCAACCTACAAAAACCAACATCAGTCAGAAATTACTGAAGGAGAAGAAAAGAAAAGAAAAGAAAAGAAAAGAAAAGGAGAAAGACTTACATAGGCGTCCGGGATCTCCTCCTCCATAGTCCCAAGGATGCTGGCATATTCCTGGCGGTACCAAGCCATATACTCCTCACTGCTAGTCACCTCGGGACGACGCCCCACCAAGACGCCTCGGCCCATCCATCCCGCCACATACGTAGCATAATTCCTCGGGAGATCCGTGTCCCGAGGAATCCCGGCCACCAGAATCGAGGGGCACCGCGGCAGAGGATCGGGCACCCACTGGTGGTACCCAAGCTGGCGGACAACCCGGCTGATCGCATGGAACACGACCTCATTGAAGTAGATCAGCCAAACATCCTGCGACAACTCCTCAAGGACCTCCTCCTCCATATAGGGCCTCCACATTATCTATGAAGCATCAAAAGATAGGAAGAGCGCTTAGTCAAAAGAAAACCAAATACAAGCCAAATAAAACTCGAAGAAAAACTTTTTACCTCTTCCTCCGTCAAGACACGGAAGGCCTCCCGGATCTGAGCGAGGCGATGCAAGCACGAAGATCCCCGGGGTGCCCATCTCATGGCCCAAGGTTGAACACGATCAAAAGGGCACCAGGGTCGGGCGGTCAATCGCGAAATGCTCATACCCAAAGACCTACCCAAACAAAGATGGGAATTATCAAAATCAAACGAGTCAAACCGGTAAAGAAAACACCCTCTACTCACACATACCTGGAGAAAGGGAGCAAAACCGCCAAGGTTCTTTCCTCCCGCCCTCTTGACCTTCTTCGAGAGCTCCGAGAATAGATGGGCAAGCATCGCCGCTCCCCAGGCGTATCGCCCCATGCCCTCCAGGTCCCTCATGAGCAAGAGAGAGTGAGAGAAAACCTTGTCAGAGGCCGTCGAGAAGAGAACCCGGCCGAAGAAGTAGAGGAAGAACGCTCTCAACTCCCTCCGTGCCCTCTGTGGGCATGCGGCCACCTCTCTCTCCTCGATCATCACCCGCCGCCTCTCGAAGCTAGCTGCAGCTTCACCCTTCTGACGCTCTGTAAAGGAGCCAAGGCCGTATTGCCTCGACAACTGTCCAAGGGGGATCTGGTTCAGTGTCCTCACACGCTCCACATAGTCCCATTCCCCAATCAACTCCTGGAAAAGTGCCTTATAGTCAGTGAGGGTGGCCGCGATCACTGCCTCCCCAGACACCGGAAGGCCGGTGATCCGATAAACGTCCTCGAGGGTCGGCATGACAGCACCAGTGGGAAGAATGAAAGCACAACCCTCCGGATCCCACCTCTCCGCCAAAGCTTCCACGTAAGGTTGGTGAACATGGAATGGCTCGATCAGGAAGAAGGAACGGAAGCCCGATCCATCCACCAAGCTCCTCTCCACCTGCCCCAGGGCATCGTACCACCTCTTCGTCCCATGCCACAGAGCCCGAATACGGCTCGGTCTCTACAAAACAAATGAAGGGAACATGGGTTAGTTTAAAAGTAGTCGAGAGGTAAGAATCCAAGTCTACAAATTCATTTAGAAACCGTGCTTAGCAAGATAAGCTTTCATATGCTAAAACAAAAGCATGAAAAATAGAAGACTTCATGCGTAGGCCCACCTTCAGTTATTCACAAAACACGTTTCATATGACTACCTGTTATACCTTCTTATCCCACCGTGGTCATTACTTACATACCTTCTCTATTTTACCGTTTAGCATGAATATACACCTCTCACGAACCCACTCCAAGCATGTAAAGGAGCTTAGACCCGTAAATTGCATATACATACTGTCTCTTACTCCACCATGATCGAATACATATGAATATATATATTCTGAAAAATATATATGCATACAAAAGCCACAACATGCAAGCATGCTAAGGCGTGTCATTTCCCTTCCCTTGTACGACAAACATGGATGCACATATGAAAAATTGTCCCCTTCTTTTGTTCCAACACAAACCCATATTCGCATGCTTATTATCCCACCGTGATCTAACTATACATGCAAGCATGCATGTTAGAAACATATATCACTCACTATTACCTATTCATGCTATTAGAAACACACATATATAAATATCACATACACACATAAATAAAAGGCTAAGACTAAAAGGTTAGGCACATACCACGGCCCGTGTGGACCCAGGAGCGTCCACCTCAGCCTCGTCGGGATCATCCATCCCGTCGTCATCCCCCTCCTCGTCCTCCTCGAACACGGCCTCCTCGGCCCCAACACCAACACTGGCTTCCGCGGCCCCCATGCCCACACCCTCGACCTCCCTGGCCTCCTCCCCAACATCGGCCTCTCCAACCTCCGTGCCCGCCGCGCCACAGGCTAAGCCCTCGAAAACACCCATGGCCCTTCTCTCCTCCTCTGCTGCCCTGGCCTCTATGGCCTCCCTATCCAACATCCCAATAATGGCGTCCAATGACGCCCTCTCACTCTCACTTACCCCCTCGACCACTGCCGGTCGATCCCCACGCCTCCTCTTGCGTGTGTAGCCTATCATAGTACTCCCAACCTCCGGGACAGCCCCCGAAGACATACCCATGCCTCTAACCGCACCGGTATCCACTAACGGCACCTCCGCCGCACCCACGGCCTCCCTCACGACCTCCTCCTCCACCCGATCACTTCCCGATGAACTAGACCCCGAGACAGCCCTCTCTGCTCTCGAGAAGACCTGAGGCGCTTCATCATCGAAGCCGTCCTCTTCCCCTTCGTCATCTCCTCCGATTTCACACAAAAGGAAAACCCCAAAGAAAATCTAGGGCTCCGAAATCAAGAAGAAAGGAATGATGGAAGGCAAAAACAAAGGATTCAAGGTGTTTTAGAATCAAGGTTTTCGGTTTAAAATGAAAAATAAGAAGAGAGGATGGAAGAGAAATCGTTTTAAACGTATGGGGAGAGAGAGGGTCTTTTCGGTTATAAGGGACCCAGTTATGGGGCGGCTACCCGCGAGTAGCCGCCCCCTCTCGGGCGGCTAGTTACAACTAGCCGCCCCTCCCAGTTTTTCTCTTTTAATTTAAAAACCCCTTTCCAATCTTTTCAGCCCTAAATTGCAAGGTTCTCCATACCAAACAACCATGTATTGGCTTATTTCCAGACATTACTTGATCAAACACGACTTTCCCGAAGTTTCGCCGCACCTTCAGTACCACTCAAATTTGAATTTCTTCAGTTCTGGTTCTTTTCCAGAGTTCTTATCCTTCAGATGATCCAATTCACCCAACTCAACTTTTACTTGCTTTCTGTCGGTGATATCCCCTCCTTGCTGAGTTTTTCCAAGCACGGGAAAGGTAGGCATGAGGAAACTGACGCTGGGCTGCTCCGCGCACGATAGCTAAGAACCCCGACCGCGGGTTGGATCACTCACCATTTACTTTTCCCCGCCTTCCACCTGGATCATCCTTTAGGCTAAAAATTCTAAGTCAAGACCTAGCCTCTGATAGTCTAAATCAACTCCCCGAATAGTACTGTTCGTATCGGCATAACTTCTTGAAGGTCGGGCCGGCCAAAATAGGGGTCTCTTTCCTTATCATCTGTCGAAGTCTTTCCTGCTTCGCACAAAGACTTCGTCCGATGAGGGACAATTGTAGATACCCCAATTTTGACCGTCCAGAGAGACAGAAATACTTCAAGTAACACACGGAAATATCCCACAATTGGGCATCTAGTGGAGAACCAAAGTTCAAGAAACCAAAAACCCTAACCCTGGCCCCGGACCTAAACCGGAAACCCTAACCCTAGCCCCGGACCTAAACCTAAACCCTAACCCTGGCCCCGAACCTAAGCCTAAACCCTAAACCTAGCCCCGTACCTAAAAACCCAAAACCCTAGAACCCCAAGTCCCTGGCAAGGGGCGGCTAGCCATAACTAGCCGCCCCACACCAGGCGGCTAGTTTACACTAGCCGCCTCCCTGGCCGACTTTGGACCAGTCTTCTAGATGGGACATAAAGCAGCATTAAATGCTGATCATTGTGGCGGGTCATGACCTTTGGCCGCCCTCTCTTGGCCGGATCAAACCAAGTAACCGACCCAAGCCACCGTTTGTCAAAGAAGGGACGTTTGGCAGGTCATGATAGGGGCGGCTACCAGGAAGTAGCCGCCCCATATTGGGCGGCTAGTTAGAACTAGCCGCCCTTCACCTGGTCTCTAACAGAAGAACCAGAGAATTAATGAGGGGTCTAATCGAAGCCAAACCACTCCATTACCCCCGGGATATTTCCCTGCCTCTCTTTTACTATAAATAGAGGGGTCCCAAGCCCAAATACAACATCACCAAAAAATCCACAACAATCTTCAATCACCAATCCACCATCCTCACTTGACCAAACCCTTCCACCACTAGAAATCCCAAGAGAGAGAGAGAGCCCCTTTTGTAAGAGAAACACCCATTCCCTACATAAAGTACCCTCTCATCCCACCCTCTAGAAACCCGGGCTAAACCTAGCTTAGCCTCTGTCCAAATCTAAACCCCATTCCTACCGAAGTTCTGCCCAAACCAACCCAGACCCTGGACGGCTAACCCTAGCTAGCCGCCCCCTGGCCGACGGCTAAACACAACTAGCCGCCCCCCTATCCACACCCCATATCCACACCCCTTTGTCCCAAGACTCCTCTAGTCAATCCCCGGAAGCAGAATAGGATACCTGTTTTTCACCTCTGTGTACGGTATATCCGTGTCTCAGAGCGGAGACCCCACAAACTCCCCACGTAGGCGATCAAATCCGACCCAACCTTTTCCTACTTTTAGAAAAAGCAGGTGGCGATCACACAAACCCCTGAATCCTCTTGAGACGCTATCGGGCGCCTCAACTAGGAACGACACCCTTCACCCTTCCGAGAAGACGATCCGACCGAGCCCGCCAGGGCACGCACTCGATCTGAATCCCTGAAGAACCCCCACACACACACGCGCTCACCGCGCACCCCGCCGGGATCCGCTCCGACACACCGACATCGGAGGCCTTCCCGACGGTACCGACAGTGAGCAGGATCGTTGACGTAACGCCTCAGCTGCGAGACATGGAAGACGTCATGGGCTTGCGCCAACTGTAGGGGCAAGGCTAGGCGATAGGCCACCTCTCCAATCCGCTCCAGGATGAGAAACGGCCCAATAAAAGGCGGACTCAGCTTGCCCCGCACACCGAAACGGAAGATGTCCTTTGATGGGGACACCTTCAGAAAGACATCGTCACCAACCTCGAAGGCGAGCTCACAGCTTTGAGTGGTCCAGATACGCTCACGAATCGTCTTGACGTTCTCTGAGGTCTGGTGAACGATCTCTGGCCCCTCCAACTGGCGCTCTCTGACCTTGTCCCAACACAAGGGAGACCTGCAGCTGCGACCATAGAGTGCCTCATTTGGTGCCATCCTAATATTGTTGTTGTAGGCAAACTCCACCAACGGAAGATGCCTCTCCCAACTACCCCCGAAGTCAAGGATGCAGGCCCGCAACATGTCCTCGAGGGTCTGAATCGTCCTCTCCGACTGGCCGTCCGTCTGCGGATGAAAAGTTGTAGTGAAGTGGAGGTTCATACCAAGAGCGTGCTGGAGGCTACGCCAGAACCTCGAAGTGAACCTTGCATCCCTATTAGAAATGATGCTGACCGGAGTGCCATGGAGACGAACGATCTCTGAGACAAACAACTGTGCCAGGGTGTCCGGAGAATCGGTGAGCCGGATGGAGAGGAAATGAGCGGTCTTAGTCAGTCGATCAATGATCATCCAGATGGCATCGCGACCCGAACGTGACTTCGGCAAGCCCGAAACAAAGTCCATAGTAATCTGCTCCCACTTCCACTAAGGAATCTCAGTGGACTGCAGCTTCCCCGCAGGACGCTGATGCTCCGACTTCACCTGCTGGCACACCAAGCAACGGGCAACGAAATGGCCAACATCCGCCTTCATCCCGCGCCACCAGTAGCCACGACGAAGGCCCTTGTACATCTTCGTGCCACCAGGATGCACTGTGTACCTCGAACGATGGGCCTCATCCAAGATCTTCTGCTTCAGCTTTGCATCGTCAGGAATACATACCCGGCTTCTGAACCGCAGGATTCCATCCTCGTGAATCTGGTAATCCGGTCGCTCGCCCCTGTGTCATGCGGATCTCATCGAGGAGAACGGGCTGCACCACTAGCCTGGCCAAGAAACCACCAGCAGGCGTCTCCTGAACACTGATCCAGCAAGCAGCCTCCTCTAGAAGCCTCCAACGACGTATAGCCAATCTAAAAATACGTTTGGATGGAGGAATTTGGTTATTCAGAACAGATATATAACGTCCCCGTATCCAAGGCTCCATTTTGAAGCTTGAATACGGTCTGTTACCATAAACTCACAATAAAATACGGGAACACATTTTGTTTTATAAGACATAAAAGATTTATTTAATGATGCCAATTAAAACATAACCAGGATCTAAACATAATTCATCCTAAACGCGGATGATTGCAAATGAAATAATTTTCTAACACAAACATCTAACTGTTTTTGCTGAAATGGACTAAGGAAAACTGCATGCCAAAGGAAGGCTTATTCAACCACATAGATGCAACAGAAGATAACATACGAACAATGATCTCCACCACCAAGATCAATGATCACCAACGGCTACCCTGAAAGTTGGGGAAAAGAGGGGTGAGCTATCACGCGCTTAGTGAATGGACCTTAAGATCCCAATAATAATTGATATCACAAAATATTATTCTTTGATAAATATATCGTAAGAAGAAACCATTTGCAATATACAATAATATGATATTTGCAAATATAATAATTTCCCAATAAATCATGACTTACAAATCACCTTTTACATTGCATAATCTCAATAACAATAAATCTCATGATGGGTATGAATGCAACAGACACACATGCTCGTATCCCATGGCACTTAGCCATCTATGGCACCTAGCCGCAAGGATTTTGCACTGGATATCAGGTCACCTAGACACATGTTGTCACGCTCCAGGGCGGTCGTCCCCGAGACGTGGCAATAATATAATATCAGCTATTATAAACAAGAGGTCAATAATGACTCCAATAAATAATACACAAGGCTAATGAAACAATGACAACTGATAACACAACTGAAAAGCGGAAGCATAAACTATCAATAAGTCTGTAAACCAAAAGTATTATTACAGACTCGAATACACAATCACTGTCCTGTGAAAGCCAAGTCTAGCCAATAAAATACAACAAGTTCCACACGCATGATTTACAAATACACAAGACTAGTATTGCTGACAGCCTCGCACTCGCCAATCCGCCAGACAGAACGCCTTCTTGCACGCAAGACCACTCCACAGGGAAACTCCAGCTCCACGCCCAACAACGCCCCTTTAAAAGAAACAGTACGTGAGTGGTGAGCTACAAGCTCAGTGAGTAGTTGAAAACCAAACACCACTTAAACAATTTAATATTAGGCAATTTCCTTTTTATAAAAAATATGGGTGGAAACCCATTGGATAATAGGGTCACGCGATGGCGCAACCCACCTCACCCTCACCCTCACTCCCGAAGGGAGACTCTTGGGACTCTTGGGGAGAGACCAAACCATTTGTAAAGGAGATGCAGAATTACATGTCTACACAACACTATTGGATCATCTACATAGAGATAATTGCCCATCGATGTCTCTCAACATTGATACCTAACTAGCCCCAATAACTATGGGAATGGATGAACAAATGAATGAGTCACGTAGCGACGTGACTCAACACATTCCCTACCCCCGCCCCCGAAGGGGAGCTCCAGGGAGACCCGGGGACAAACGATGGTTAACCATAACACCATGTGTTACTGGTTAACAAGACACAACACATCCATCTGCTACGAGGTAGAGATATACATCGATACCTCAAGTGTCAGGAGTAACAAACCCAGAGTATACTCGATGGGTATTTGGGTCATGTGATGACATGACCACAACTCATCCTCACCCTAGCTCCCGGAGGGGTGACCCTAGGGACTTTCGGAATGAACTCAGTTGCTCTACACCCATCGTCATCCGGTAGCTCTCTCCCGGAGAGCCTCTACCTGGTAGCCTCTCCATGATTGCTATCTCTACCATATGGGTGCACCAACAGATGTCATAAATAGGGTCTGGGAGCACCTCACAGGACAACTACAAACCGGGCAGCTTCGACACGGATCCGACGAAGGGGAGAACGACTTCAAGTTCGAAATATCACTTGGTGGCCTTCTCCCGCACAGCCTCTACCTGTCGGCCTTCCACGTCAGTACATTCGCTAGATGTGTACCGCGGTACGCATCGGTAGCACCTACTAGTGGTGGCACCATACAGGACAGCTTCTATGTCGGGTAGCTTCGACTCATGACGATGTCAGGAGGAAGAACCCTGCGTTCGCAATGCGAACCCTTGGGAAAGCCAACTACCTTTAGTACTTATATATATACCGATGATATCGAATACTATTGTATTCCCAAATTGAGGTGTCACTCAGACGCGAGGACTACCTCTACACTCGTGTAGAGAAGCCAAGGGCATAACCCAATAGGCGGTTCAGACACACGCCTAGCACGGGTAGGCCCAACTTAATGCCGTAGCTATCAGTTTAACAAAATCGATGCCACGATGAATTCTTCAGAATTCGATACGAATGCATCACTCGGATGCAAGGGGCGATAAAATCGCTAGCGCTTTAACTAATTAGAGATAGGCCCAATTAGTTAGCATGCGCATGTATATATATGAGGAGAATCATAACGTAATTATATGTGCCACATGCACGATAATATATTAAATATCTATAGGGGTACTCCCTAACATGTATTTACATCATAAATAACAAATCATACAACATGTATACGAGGTATGGCCTACTTAAACATGCTTATAAGGTCATTAATCATACAATCATACAAAATATATCATAACATTCATTGGTTATCACCAATTTAAGAGGAAAGGGTCAAGCGCGATCTCGCGCACTAACAGGTGCATGCCAATATTTTCAAGCGAACCAGAGTTTAGTAGGAACTACATCTACTTACTCAGTTTACGCAAAGAAGGAGGGTAAGAGAGAGGGAAAATCTCATCTTCTCTAGAAGCTGGTCGTAGCTTTGCCCCAACAGATGGGTGCAACAACTATACCATTCCTCCAGTCTAATCATAAGGGAATATTAATACGCATCCGGTTATTAACCCAAGGTTTAACATGCTAGATATTACTCATATAGGGGAGGGAGTATTACAATACTACCTAAGGCATGCATATTCTATACATTCATAAACTCATTCGAAAATACATGCCCGAAACACAAGGGGCGCATGAAAACACAGTTATTCAAACACGAATACAATACATATGCAAATAGGATCATTCAATATTAATACAATACGTAGGCACATACGTGTTAGAATAGGGGGTTCTATCCAGTATACGAGCCTTACAGTCCTAGCATGCAATATCTAACATATTTGGAGTGCAAAGATGCCCCATGGATGCGCGATGCACGACTACGTGCATCGAGGGCATCCCGAAGGGTTGAAATTGGACCACTCACCGATACCCGGTTTGATGAGCGTCTAGAGGCAGCACGCACGCGAAGCATCACCCGGGATGCGCAGGCAGAGCAGGGCGTGCTAGGCATGCCGCCGGCACGCTGGGAGCAGGCGCCGGGCACACTGGGAACAGGTGTCGAGCACGCTGGGAGCAGGTGCCGGGCATGCTGGGGACAGGTGCTGGGAACGTCGCAGGACGCGCTGGGCAGAGTCGCTGGGCACGCTGGGAACAGGCGCTGGGAACACTGTCGGACGCGTTGGGCAGAGTCACTAGGTGCGCTGGGAACAGGTGCTGGGTACGTTGCCGGACGCGCTGGGCAGAGTCGCTGGGCGCGCTGGGAATAGGCGTTGGGAATGTTATCGGACGCGCTCGGCAGAGTCGCTGGGCGTGCTGGGAACACTGCCAGGCACAGACAGGGTCTGCTGGGGCACACATGCTAGTGCTGCCAGGGCAGCAGGTGCTGGGCATGCTGGGCACAAGTGCTGGGGCTGTTGGGCACAAGTGCTGGGGCTGTCAGGGCAGCAGACAGGGGCATGTTCGGCACAAGCAGCACACACAGGGCAGCATGCATGCGGGTAGTACGCCAACACCCGTACACCGAAGCAACTAAGCACACACACACACACCACATAAACATAAATACAAACACATGGCATGCACCACCTACCAACACACCCAATGTGCCAAAAAACTAGAGAAAGAAGAGGGAAAAGCTTACCAGGAGAGGGGGAGGGAAGGGGGAGGTGTGGGGGCTCACAAGCACGCCCACGACCACCTCAACCGCCACCACCACTACCACCATCTCAGCCTTCGCATCCCTTCTTCATGCTGATCCAGAGGGGAGGGGGAGTTAAAGGAGGAGGTGAGTAGAGGGAGGCCAAACAAGCACAAACACATCCACCTCTACTTGTTCCTTCTTCATCCCTCATTTTTTCTCTTTGGTGCATAAACCCAAACACTTGGGGGGGGGGGCTGATAAGAGAGGGGAAAAGGAACTGAGTAAGGGATGGAGAAAGAGAGGGAATCAACAACAACTTCAACAACAACTAAAACTCACCATACACACACACTCCTTTTTGTGCTCCATCCTCTCCAACACCTTCACTTCCTCCACCCAAACAACACACAAAGAGAGGCTGGATCGGAGAGCAAAAGTGGGGAAGAGAGAGCCCAAAGTCGTGCATTTGGGGGGTATTTATAGCCAAAAGAGGAATGAAATGACCAAGCCGTCCTCGGACTAAAAACTCTGGACATCCTTCACTAGAACGGCCATAACTTTCACAATATAGCTCCAAATTACACGATTCTAATGCCATTAGAAAATTAAGAAGATTATCTACATCCAGATCAAATAACCTCTTCAGCTATTCCGAAATCTAGGCTAAACATCGAACATGGCTGCTGCCTGGATTTCTCATCTTTGGGGTTTACTCGGAAAAATACCCATATCTTTTGATATATGAATCCAGTTGATCAAATTCCACTTTTGTATGAAAGCTAGCTCAAAGCTGAACATCATATAATACTATCGGATTTTAACCTCATCATCTTAGATTTTAACAAAATCAAATCCAAATGCCCAATCAAAACTGTATAATTCCAAAAACGTTATCGGAATTAAATGAAAATTTTATGGGTAGTATTAAATGGTACCAGAACCCATAATATGCAGTTATCTTTTTCAATCAGAGTCCTCAAACTCCAGCAGGTAGCTAAAAACTAAAATTTTAGCGACTCCAATCGAAATTAGGACTCTAAATGACACAGGCCTAGCACATGTCACCTAGACATATCACCTAGACTTGGGTCCATCCTGAACCGTAGTCACCTATACTAAGCCACCTAGGCTACGCCACCTAGACGAATACGGTGCATGCATGATCAATACGTATTTTCATTTCAATAGTATGCATGCAACAGTTTTCAAGAGAATAATTTTTTTCAACAAAATACATAATAAGGTATCAGCCTATAAAATATGACATGCTCGAGTTGTACATAAAATAGCATTTTTAAAATCATTCATAAAACCCTTGAAAACTACATAGGAGACGAGACTCACTCACCTTAGGTCCAACAAGTCCAAAACAACTCCAGTAGGTCTAAGGTATCCTAACCTGACCTGAAATGATACGAACTTATAACAATACGTACATACAGTATGGAACCCGAGGGTATCTGAAAACACAGAACCCGACGGCTCCCACAAGGACCGTCTCGGACCAACCCGACGGCTCCCATAGGGGCCGTCTGAAGAAAACCCGACGGCTCCTACTGGGGCCGTCCCTTAACAAGCCGACGGCTCCAATGGGAGCAATCCCGAACATTCCTGACGGCTCCTACAGGGGCCGTCCAGGAATAAAAACACGAAACCCTAATTTATTTTTTTGTAAAAAAAATCTTTAAATTTTTCTATCGTTGAAAACAACTCACGAGTCGTTTTAAAACATTTGTTAAACAAAAAATGATCGACATCGAAATCAAGTCATACGTATGAAATTCGATTAAAACAAATAAAAAACTTAATTAAAATATTCTCAAAAACTCTAGGTTTGCCGTAGGCATAATAACTAATAGGGATCTACCTTATACATATTTAGAAACCATGAAAAACATGAATAGGCTTGGATCTATGCATGTAGGGTTCAAAACAAGATTTAAACGATCATAATAATCCGATTTCTACCTTGAACAGTAAAACTAACATGGTATACATTAAACATATTCAATTCTTACATGAAAGGCTTATAAAGCATCTAAAATATTGTAGTATCCTACCTATAACATCAGATCTGAAAACTCTATTAAATCATTTTAAATATCATGCAAATCTAATAAAAAAAACTAGAAAATATTCAAACTTTGAGTATATACATGTAAAACTTAATATTAGTACTAAAACTTGTAAAACACCATGAAATCCTCATCATATCATTATTAAAACATAAGAACCCAAAATCATGTGAAAACATCCAAGAACATATTAAAATAACATCTATAGGGAATCATTATAAACCAAAAACTCTTTAGAAGACACACCAAAACGTTGTATAAACTCCCTTCCCGAGCCCCCCCCCCCCCCCAAAGACGTGGCCGAAGGGAAGAAGAAAAATAAATTTTAGGGTTTTGGTCTCAATGCAAAGGGAGAGAGAAAAGAGAGATTAAATACCGAAACCACATGGGGGATAAATTACACGACCCATCAAACCTGAATCATCTCAATTAATGTAATTGTTCCATTCCAAAAATGGACCAAAATTCAAATTCAAAATTTTGTCCAGATTGACGGCTCTTATTGAGTCCATCGCTCGCATACCCAACAACTCCATTAAGAGCCGTCGCCCAAATCTGACGGTTCCTTTGTGATCCATCGCCCATGTGCCCGACGGCACCTATAGGATCCGTCAGGCACTGCTTGACTCCCTGGTATGGTTTAGACCAAAACTTGACCTATACACATCCGATTTACGATCTGTAAGAAGCGTTGAAAAGCCAACGAAATGAGGAATCTAACGCTGCCAAATTATTTGAAATTCAGAATACTAAACATACCATAAATGCAGGTTAATTATGCCCTAAAAGTCAAAGTTGTTACAAGATAATTATACAAGAATATATAACAATTCCACATGAATAGGAGATTTTCTGTTTGATTGTGTTTCCATTTATTCTCATTAAAAAATGTGATAAAGTATATGTTGCTTGTTTGAAGAATAAATGAATTGGATAAGTGATGGATATGAAGTTTATACTTTCTAAATGTCATTTTAGAGGCATGTATAAGGTGATATAAGCTTAAACCAAGGGGACCTAGGAAAAGTTACACTCGCTTATACCTGCTAATACTGGCATTGTTATAACAGTTTATACCCCTTAAACAAATAGGTGTTTCCTCCTATCCATTCTTATTCTACCTTATAACGGCCTTATACCTCCATCCAAACAGGGGCTACTTGTCTTAACTTATTGGTCACATAATTTGGGAGGACATATCCATAGATTTTATGTTGGGTCTTCCTTGTACCCAATGAAGAGTAGATTCTATGTTTGTGGTGGTTGTTCATTTCTCCCAAATCGCCCACTTCATCCCCTGTCGGAAAACCTCATATTACTTTTGACCGTGGTATAATGTTTCTTAACCATTTTTAGGTGACTCTAAGAAAGATGTTTGACATCTCATTGAACTGCAGCAGTACTACATACCCACACTCTATTGGCCAAATGGAGATAACAAACTAAGCAGAATAGATACGGATCGGATAAGCCCATATTCATATCTGTATCCAAACTAAATATCCAAAAACATATCTGTATTCGATATCCAACATATATTTAAATTGGAAAAAATATTGAAAAAAACTCCTACAAATTAAAAATACCCAAATAAGTCACTTTTTAAAATTATGCAAAACAAGGTCTCATTTTACAATTTTAGAAACTAAAAAGACTAACGTACCCTTATGTAATTAATTCTTTAAAATGTTTATCATCATTGTTAAAATATTTCACAATTCTTAAATTTGTTAAAGTATTTCATACTTCTTGGCTGCTTTAGCATAGTTTTAAGAAGAAGACTTTCTAATTTCTATCTAATCGAGCAAACTTTTAGCTAGTATCTCTGCTGGGAAGCCCCTAATATGTAAACTTTTAAAATTTGGACATGATCCGGAGTTGTACAAAAATTTGGGAGGGTAGATCCTTATTCCTCTAAACTATATGGATTAGTAGTAGCTAAATAAAATGATACATGATTAAATGAAAGGATAAACATTGATATTGTCACGACCCAAGGTGGCCGTCCCCAAGACGTGGCATATATATATAAAATTAGCTACCAATACCGGATGTCAACAAAGACTCCAACAACAACATACAGGGTGGCAAGGCAAAGATAAATGATAGCTAACTGAAAAGCGGAAGCATAAAATGCCAATAAGTCTGTAAACCAAAAATATTATTACAGACTAGAATACACAATCACGGTCCTGTGAGAGCCAAGTCTAGTCCAAATAAAATACAAATAGTGCAATACACACAATTTATCAATACATAAATGACTTTAGGAATGCTAACAACCTCGCATTCGCCAACCATCAGACGGGATGCTTCCACGCACGCAAGACCACACCACAGGGAAGCACCAGCTCTACGTCCAACACCACTCCAGTAGAATAAATAGTACGTGAGGGGTGAGCTATAAATTCAGTGAGTAGCTGGAAACCAAACCAAACACCAAGGCAATTTCCCATCAAGGAAAACATAGGTGAAAACCCAATAGATAACAAGGTCATGCGGTGGCATGACCAACCACACCCTCACTCCCGTAGGGAGACTTTGGGACTCTTGGACAGAGAACTAAGGTTAGCCATAACACATGGTGTTACTGGATAATAGTTTACAATGAGTCTAACAACTACGAGGCAGAGATACACTACGATACTTCAAGCGTTCGGCGTAACATACCTAGAATATACTCGATAAGTATAAGAGTTACGTGACAACGTGACTCAACTTACCCTCACTCCCACCCCCGCAGGAGTGATCCTAAGGACTTTGGGATAAAATTGGTTTCTATACACCCTTCATCATTCTTTAGCCCTCTCCCGGGTAGCCTCTACCTGGTATACTCCCATGATTAGTATATCTTACCGAATGCATCGATAGTACCTACAGGTGGGGGCCCTCTGTCAGGACAGCTACAACCCGGGGTGCTTCAACAAGGATGATATTGGGATGAAACATTCAATGTTCGCAATGCAAACCCAATGAAAAATAACTGCTCTCAGTGATCACCTACCAATGCTATCGAGTACCCATGAAATCCCACACAGATACATTACTCGGATGTAGACAGTTATCTCATCTCTCGCACCGAATAAAAGCCCAAGGCATAACCCAATGAGCGGTTCATACACGAGCCTAGCACGGTAAGCCTAGCTTAATGCCATAACCACCGGCTTAATGAAATCGATATGACAATGAATTCTCTTGAATTCCAATCGTGTGCATCACTCAGATGCAAGGGGGCGATTACATCGCTAGCACTTTAACTAATAAGATACAACCCGATAACGGATCATTCCTACACCTATTACAAATAGGCCCTATTAGTCTAACATGCGCATAATCATAATAGGAGAATTCTATCGCAGTTATGTTAGGCCTGTGTCATTTAGAGTCCTAATTTCTATCGGAGTTGACAAATTTTGGTTCATAGCTACCTGCTGGGGTTTGAGGACTCTGATTGAAATTCAAACTGCATATTATGGGTCCTGGTACTGTTTTGTACTGCTCATAAAATTTTCATTAAATTCCGATAACATTTTTGGAATTATGCAGTTTTGATTTGGTATTCTGATTTGATTTTTTTAAAATCCAAGATGATGAGGTAAAAATCCGATATTATGAAATGTTCAGTTTTGAGCTAGATTTCATACAAAAGTAGAATTAGATCAACTGGATTCATATGTCAAAAGATATGGGTATTTTTCCGAGTATACCCCGAAGATGAGAAATCCAGGCAGCAGCCATGTTCAATGTTTAGCCTAGATTTCAGAATAGCTGGAGAGGTTGTTTGATCTAGATATAAACCTCAAAGTTGTAGATAATCTTCTTAGCTTTCCAATGGCATTGGAATCGTGCAATTCGGAGCTGTATTGTGGAAGTTATAACCGTTCTAGTGAAGGCTGTCTAGAGTTTTTAGTCCAAGGATGGCTTGGTCATTTCATCCCTCTTTTGGCTATAAATACCACCCCTCCCCCAAATGTACGACTTTCGGCTCTCTCTTCCCCTCTTTTCCTCTCTGGTCCAGCCCCTCTTTGTGTTTGTATTGGGTGGAGGAAGTGAGGGTGATGGAGAAAAGGAGCACAAAATGGAGAAAAGAAGATGTGTAAGTGTTGTGCTTTGTCACCGCTTCCCCCTTCTTAATCCGTTGCTTTTTGAAGCCCTCTAATGGTTTCCATCCCTTTTTGGTTCAGCCCCCCATATGTTTGTTAGAGTGCCCCAAAGATGTTGGTGATGGAGTAGAAGGAAGAGGAGGTCAAGGTGAGTTTGTTGTGCATGAGTTGTGTTGTTGGGGTGTATTCCCCCTCTCCTCCTTCTCTAACTCCTCCCTTATTTTTCTCATGTTTTCCCCCCTCCTTTGGATCAGCCATGAAGAAGGGAAGCACAGAAAAGGTGGTGGTAGCAGTGGTGGCGATCGGGGTGGTCGAGGGTGCGCTTGCGAGCCCCTACGTCCCCCTTTCCTCCCTCCTCTCCTTTTGGTGAGTTTTCCCTCTTCTTTTGTTGGTTTTAATGCATGTTAGGATGCTTGGGAGGGCATGCATGTGAGATGTTAGAGTTTGGGTGCATTTGGGGCTTAGGGAGAGGGTTTTGGAGCTTGGGCACGCAGATGCGGGCGCGCGCTGGGATGTGCGGGAGCGCACGTACGCACATGCAAGGGCGCGAGTGTGTGTGCGCAGGTTGGGCTCGCGTTTGCGCATGGTGCGCGCGGGTGGTGCACGCGGGCGCGCGTGAGTGTGCCAACGGGCACGAGGGCACGTGCACACGTGCATGCAGGTGCGTGCGCGTGCGGGGCCATGCGTGTGGCTGTCCGGGGGTTTGGGTAGGTGCCAAGGCACTCGGATATGCGTGCGTACGTGCGTTCTTGCATGCGTGCGTGCCCGTATGCGTGCATATCTAAGTCTTTGGCATTCTAGTTAAATTTTAAGAGTTTACAGTGCTTTTACTCACCCCTATTGGTACCCTTACCTTGCAGACCTCGTCGGATGGGATGCGCGTCGATCCGGGTATCGGTGAGTGGTTCGATCCAACCCTTCGGGATGTGCTCGATACACGCAGCCATGCATCGCACATCCTTGGGGCATCTTAACCCCTAAATTTGCTAGATATTTGCATGTTAGGGTTGTATAGTTCGTATATTGCGTAGAATCCCTATTCTACCCTATACTTGCATAAGTATGTATTCATGTTTGAATAATTGTGTTTTCATGCGCCCCTTGTGTTTCAGGCATGTATTTTCGAATGAGTTTATGGATGTATAGAATATTCATGCCTTAGGTAGTATTGTAATACTCTCCCGTATATGAGTAATATCCAGCATGTTAAACCTTGGGTTAATAACAGGATGCGTAACTAATATTCCCTTACGATTAGACTGGAGGACGTGGTATAATTGTTGCACCCATTTGTTGGGGCAAAGCTATGACCAGCTTACGGAGTGGATGAGACTTTCCCTCTCTTTCGCCCTCCCTCTTTGCGTAAACTGAGTAAGTAGATGTAGTTCCTACTAGACTCTGGTTCGTTTGAGAATATTGGCATGCACCTGTTAGTGCGCGAGATCGCGCTTACCGTTCTCTCCTCTTAAGTTGGTGATAACCAACGAATGTTAGGATATATTTTTGTATGATTGTATGATAATGGCCTTATATGCATGTTTAAGTAGGCCATACCTTGTATGCATGTTGTATGATTTATTGTTTATGATGTAAATCCATGTTAGGGAGTACCCCTATAGTTATTTAATATATTATCGTACATGTGGCACATATAACTACGTTATGAATCTTCTTATATACATGCGCATGTTAATTAATTTGGCCTATCCGTAATAGGCGAGGGTATGGCCCGCTGTCGGGTCGTACCCTATTAGTTAAAGCGCCAGCGAAGTAATCGCCCCTTGCATCCCAGTGATGCATTCATATTGAATTCAGAAGAATTCATCATTGCATCGTTTTGTTAAACCGATAGCTACGGCATTTAAGTTGGGCCTACCCGTGCTAGGCGTGTGTATGAACCGCCTCTTGGGTTATGCCCTTGGCTTTTCTACATGAGTGTAGAGGTAGTCCTCGCGTCCGAGTGACGCCTCCATGTGGGAATACAAGAGTATTCGATATCATCGATATATATATATGTAAGTGCCAAAGGTAGTTGGCTTTCCCATAGGGTTACATTGCGAACGTAGGGTGCTTCCTCCTGACATCGTCATGAGTCGAAGCTACCCGACATAGAAGCTGTCCTGTATGGTGCCACCACTAGTAGGTGCTACTGATGCGTACCGTGGTACACATCTAACGAATGTACTGATCGTGGAAGGCCGACAGGTAGAGGCTGCGCGGGAGAGGGCCACCAAGTGATATTGCGGGCTTGAAGTCGTTCTCCTCTTCGTCAGATCCTTGTCAAAGCTGCCCGGTTTGTAGTTGTCCTGTGGGCTGCTCCCAGAAACTATTTACGATATCTGTTTGTGCGCCCAGATGGTAGAGATAGCAATCATGGAGAGGCTACCAGGATGACAATGGGTGTAGAGCAACTGAGTTTGTTCCAAAAGTCCCTAAGGTCACCCCTCCGGGGGCTAGGGTGAGGATGAGTGGTGGTCACGTCATCACGTGATCCAAATACCCATCGAGTATACTCTGGGTATGCTACTCCTAACGCTTGACGTATCGAAGTATATCTCTACCTCATAGCAGATGGACGCATTGTGTCTTGTTAACCAATAACACAAGGTGTTATGGTTAACCCTCGTTTCTCCTCGGGTCTCCCTGGAGCTCCCCTTCGGGGGCAGGGGCGGGGAATATGTTGAGTCACGTCGCTACGTGACCCATTCATTTGTTCATCCTTTCCCATAGTTGTTGGGGCTGGTGGTTAAGTATCAATGTTGAGAGACACCGATGGGCAATTATCTCTATGAAGATGATCCAATAGTGTTGTGTAGATCAGTAATTCCACGTCTCCTTGACAAACGGTATGGTCTCTCCCCAAAAATCCCAAGAGTCTCCCTTCGGGAGTGAGGGTGAGTGTGAGATGGGTTGCACCGCCATGTGACCCTATTATCCATTGGGTTTCAAACCATGTTTTTTCCTTGAAAAGAAATTGCCTTAACATTAAATTGTTGTTGTGGTGTTTGGTTTCCAGCCACTCACTGAGCTTGTAGCTCACCCCTCGCATACTGTTTCTTTTACAGGGGCATTATTGGGCGTGGAGCTGGAGCTTCCCTATGGCGTGTTCTTGCGTGTGTGGAGGTGTCCTGTTCGGCGGATTGGCGAGTGCGAGGCTGTCAGCAGTCCTAGAGTCTTGTATATTTGTAAATCGTGCGTGTGACACTTGTATTTTATTGGTTAGACTTGGCTCTCACAGGATAATAATTGTGTATTCGAGTCTGTAATAATATTTTTGGTTTACGGACTTATTGATAGTTTATGCTTCCGCTTTTCAGTTGTGTTATCAGTTGTCATTGCTTCATTAGCCTTGTGTATTATTTATTGGAGTCATTGTTGACCTCTTGTTTATGATAGCTGATATTATATTATTACCACGTCTCGGGGACGGCCGCCCTGGGGCATGACAAGTTATGTACATGAACCACATGCACGATAACATAATAATTAATTATAGGGGTACTCCCTAACATGGATAAAAAGCATAAACAATATATATGCAACATATATAACAGGTGTGGCCTAAATAATATGCATACAAGCATATAAGGTGTACCCTAACATGCGTTGGATATCACCAACTTAAAAGGGAATGGTCAAGCGCGATCTTGCGCACTAACAAGTACATGCCAATATTCCCAAACAAACTTGAGTCAAGTAGGAACCACATCTACTTACTCAGTTCACACAAAGAGAGAGGGCGAAAGAGAGCTCATCATGTCTAGGAATTGGTCATAGCTTTGTCGCATTAGCATGGGCGCAACAACTACACCACACCTCAAGTCTTATCGCAATGGAATATTAGACATGGGCCCGTTTATTAACCCAGGCTTAATCATGCGGGATATTACTAATAATAGGGTAGTATTACTAGAAAGGACTTCCTAAGTCATGTCATATTCTATACACCCATATAAACACACAAGATACATGCAACCATGATCATTCATACATGAATACAATATATAGGCAAGCATATGGTAGAATAGGGGGGTTCTACACAATGTACGAGCTATACTAACCTAGCGTGAGAATATCTAGCATAGTATGTCTTAGACATGACCATATTACTTATCTAAATAAGTAGTATAGTCAAGGTGCCCAACGGATGTGCGACGCATGACTATGTGCATCTAATGTTTCCCGAAGGGTTGGATCGAACCACTCACCGATACGCAGGTCGTTGCACATCCAACCGATGAGATCTACAATGCAAGGGTATAAAAAAGAGGTGAGTACTTCAAACAAAGATTACCTAACTTCATATAGTTTTCACAACATGCCTAACAACTCCTTGACACACAATCAAGCAAAACTAGTATATCTGCTGCAACCAGCCCTACTATGTGATCTCCACAGCACCAAATACACGTCCAAAAATTATGAAACAAATCATACACGTTCTTTGACATGTTGGGATCATAATCCAGAAGACATCATAACCTGATTTAGCCTCTACATGGTCAAAATAAAATATTTCCATACACTAGTCAATTCCCACACGAATATGGACAGTCCATGCAAAACTGGTTATAACTTACAACACATATATCATATTGACACCAAATTTCATATATAGCATCTAGACACATAGATGATCATATTACATGGGACACAAGCCTCCAAGTATGCTTCTAGTACTAGTTCCACAAGGATCTTAAGGAGACACAAATCTGCCTTACCACAATACAAAACTATCACCATCCATGCATAAACACAAACACCTCATGTGCAGCATCACTTACACCTATCATCACCCTCCCAACAGCACCCAAATGTGCCACAAAACCAAAAAAGACGAGGGAAAGGCTTATCAAGAAAGGGGGAGGGAAGGGGGGAGGTGTGGGAGTTCTCGAGTGCAACCACGACCACCACTACCACCACCTCCTTTGCTTCTCTTCTTCATGGCTGGACCAAAAAGGGGAAGGAAAAACAGGGGATCAGCTAGAGGAAGAGGAGAGGGGAGACAAACATCAACAACAACAACAACATAAGCACACATATACACCATGATCTTCTTCTTCTTGCACCACCTCTTCCAAGCACTCCTTCTTCTTCTCTACCAAATGCACACAAAGGGCTGTACCAGATGAAAGGAAAGGCATGGAGAGAGAAATAATACAAGTCGGATGGAGAGTGGGAGTGAGAGAGAGAGTGAGAAACATTTGGGGGCTTTAATTGTGCATAAAGGTGCTTGGTTAGGGGTTTGACAAGGTCAACCCAACCAAGCTATCAAACAAAATGCAAAAATGACTTGGACAAGCACTCCCTTGCATGGACGTGCACATGCAATCTCACCCCCAATCCAGTAACGACCAAATCCGGATGCGATTTGGAACTACATATTTTTCTAAAACGATACCAAAATTCGATAACATTTTTATGGATAGTACAGAATGACACCAAGACCTATAATATATAGTTAGATTGTCAACCAGAGTACTCCAACTCCCGCAAGTAGCTAAAAGCCAAAATTTTAGCGACTCTGATTGAACTATAAGGCTCCAAATAACACAAACCTAACAGATATAGATCATTTCATAAAAAATGGGAAGTTACTTTGTCATAGAGATATAGATCTGTCACGACACGCAACCAACAAACATAAAAACCACCTCTAAAATCAAGACTCAAACAAAATAATAGGGAGATATTTAGAGACATATTATGAATAATTCTAGGATTACTTTAATGTGATCCGCCTCCATTGACACAATTCAAATGATCACACGGCTAGGATTTTATTTTTTTTAGCAGGTAGGGAGAAGGGACGGCTGGGGAGAAGGGGTTTGGTTTCGGTCATGTAGAGAAAAGATTATTTTGTAGGAAAAATAAGTTTTTAGTGTGGAATAACCTAACAAAGATTAAGCATTTAGTTACATAAGAATATATCAAACTTTTTAGTTCCTAAAATTGTAAAATAAGACTTTTTTTGTATAATATTTAAAAATGGCTGATTTGATTATTTTAAACTTTTAAGAGATATTTTTGGATATTTTTTTCTTTAAATTAAGTATCTATATCCGTTCTGAAAATCCGAATTCAAATTCGTATAATTATCCGAAATATCTGAAACATAAAATTAATATATCTAATAAAAGAAATGTGCAAAAACTAGTAATTACCTAAGATAAAACATAAATTTATAAAAATTATAAGTATATTACATTGTTTAACGTATAATGAATAATAAAAAAAAACTCATATAATCTTAAAAATATAAATATATTAATATAAAAATAATAATATAAAATAAATTTCAGATGCCCATGTTATTCAGATAGGAAACCATCATATCTGTATCTCATCCAAAATATTTCAGATACAGATATAAATTATTGAATATTGGATAAATTTTTAAATTTTTAGATACAAATTCGGATACAGGTTTTTTGTTAATTGACAGTAATATATACAACCAAAAAAAGGTCATGGGTGACAGATGTGTATCACTATCTGCGATGGCGATAAACCGTCGGCATGGGTGACGGATTTTGGCCGTCGCAAATCTTGTCACATGTCCCCACTTCCCCCACGTACCCCTGAAAATCCCAAATTGAATTTGAAAAAAAGAAAAATACGAAACTGATCCTATTCAACCCTTCAGCCCTTCCTCGCCCTTCACTGTTGGTTGCATCCCAGCCGGGTAACCCCTCTCTCTCTCTCTCTCTCTCTCTCTCCCTCCTTGTTTTCAGATTTTATTCTTTGAAATGGTTTTATGTTTGGAAAGATTCCATTTTGTTATGCACATATATTGAATCTCTTTCTCCTTTTGATAGAATGTTGGATTTTGGTATAAATTGTGTTTTTTCCAATTGTTATGAATATAATTTGAGGACTTGATCTTCAGATCTGATTCTGAATTTTATTTTAATGTTTGGATTTTCTTTTTGTTATTTTGTTGTTGAATATTATGTTCATGCTTAGAGGATTGATGGGTTGCTCCTCATACGGGATAGCAGAAGCATATATAGATGAAATGGAGGTGATGGGGACAAAAAGAAGGGGAAGTGCCTTTTCAATTGAATTATAACATGCTGTGTGGATGGGATTGTGAACAACATGAGTGCACAAAAAGTTGAATGTTAAAAAATGATTAATGGACTCTGTTTATTTCCTGTTGTAATTCAGTAATTGATCATAGAAGAAGTAGAAGCAATGGAAAGAATAGCGAAAAAGAACCATAGCAAAAGAATAGAGACATGGGTATTGAAATTTTTGAGGTTAGGCATTGAATTTTTTAGATTTGTTGTGGGTGGGTATTGAAATTTTGTGTTTGTTTAAATTTTTGAGAAAAGCTTCATTTTCAAGGAATCATTTTTTTATATTTTAATTTTTCGATCGTTCATTGCTTTAAAAACTCGATCATGTTTTCGACAATCTTAATTTTGTATTAAATTATCATTTATTTATTGGAGGGGCGAAATTTTACTTACCGGATACGGGTAGTCGAATCCGTCTGCTCCTGTCTCCTCTGACAGGTACCACTTGGTTGCCGGCGATACTCTTCCTTGAATGAACCGGACTCGAGGGCAGATCCAACGATGAGGGTCCACGATCGACTAATGGACAGGGTTTTTGGTGTGGTTTGGACTGAGGATGTCACCAATCAGGCTGCCTACGTACCCTAGTTTAGGGATCAAGCCACACGTAGTTCCTCTCTTTTTGGTGGTGTGATTTCGCATCGGAAGTGGTCTAGTGGAAAAAATGTTTTTCTCCCCCATTACTGTGGGTTGTTGCCTCAATTTATAGAGGAATTTGAATGGTGTTAGGGTTTCTGATTTGCTCCTTCCCATCGGACGGACGAGAATGCATCATTCATTAGTGAGGGGACTACAGATATAATTGCAGTATTTGGTCAATTATAAGTTGACATGTATATCCATATTTGGTTGGGATTTGGTGGACACAGTCATTGATGACTTGATTCTGTGATCTGTTTGGTATTAATGGATATTGATAGAGAATCAATGTTGATAATGACCCATAATTGCTTAAGATTCATATGGATCACCTCAATCATTGAATGGATTTGATACTGACCCGTTTATGTCGAGATCGGTTGGGCCGTCGTACTGTCAGGTCGAAGCTATTTGTCAAATTGGACTCTGGCCTGGAGGACCGTTGCTCGGTCGGTTCGGATCTAATGGGCTTAGCTATCCGGCCCACTATGCGTAGCCAGAAAATTTGGCGCCTACAGATGCCCCCTTTTTCCTACTCGATTGGGAGCTCTTCCTGTCGAATGGAAAAAATTTTGTACGAGGCGTCAGGTGTCGGGCCGCAACCTATGCCACATCAAAATGATTCATCTCGAGTTGGGGGCGTATCCCTTTTAATTTGGCAGCTCACCTTGTTTCGTCAGGAGTACTGGATGGAGGTGCCAGGTGCCAGGTTAACTGAACCGACGAGACGTCGTTTCGAGAAGGGCACACGACGGTTTATGAGGGACTTGGATTATTGCCCCGTCATAAATGGTCGCTTTGGTTCTAGGAATGGCGAGGTGAAGACGAAGAGGCGGATCTTCGGCCTATAAATTATTTGGATGACGGTGCCCCCCGCCCTTCGTCACATGTTCACCCAGAGCTTCCAATTTTTTGTTTGTTTCTCAACTTTCTTCGTTGTTCGGTCGGGATGGTGCAGGTCCCATTGTGATTGATCGTTGTTCCCTACGTGCTGCAAACCAAACTTTGGCGGCTGGTGGGATTTCAGGGGGATCTGGCGTTCACCAGTTTGTGGTGAGATGATGCTTCGGTCTTGTTTGGATGTAGGTTTTAGCCACCAGGACGGCATTAATCTGTAGAGGTTTGTCTCTTGGTAGGCTTGAGCCGTTTGTGCGACATGGCCTTTGATGATGCACTTTTTGTTGAACTTGAATCGTGGACACGACAATGGCATCGCCCACCAGACAACATATTGCCCCTGGGCTTGAACCACTAAGATGGCATTACCTTGTGGAAGTCGGTATGTTCCCCTGACTCGAACCATCAAAACGGCGTTGTCATGTGTGGTTTAGGGTGTGTCTCATCGGCTTGAACCACATGTGCGACGTTACCGTTTGGGACCAACATTGAGCCACCCCAGTCCGAACCGGTTGTGTGGCGTCACCCTATGGGGTTGGTTCATGGAATATGGGTCAATTGTGATGTTGCCCCCTTGCGTGATATGATGTCCTTTTTGTATAAACCACAAGGTGGTGTTTTTTGAAGGATAAGATGTTGTCCCCTGGCTCAAGCCGCAAGGGCGATGCCGCCATGCAGGAGTCGATATTGATCTCGCTAGCGTGAATGGTCAGACGACGTGGCTCTTGGAGATTGGTTCTGAAGTTGCCTTGAGTTTGAGTAGTTTTCACGACATCGCCGAGTGAGGCGATGTGAGCGAGTTTGGTCGCCTTAGGCTTGAGTCGTTTGTACGACGCAGCTGAATGGGACGACGTGAGCGAGTCACCTTGGGCTTGAGTCATTTGTACGACGTAGCCAAACGGGGTGATGTGAGCGAGTCACCTTGGGCTTGAGTCGTTTGTACGACGTAGCCGGGCGGGGCGACATGAGTGAATCGGGTTGCCTTAGGCTTGAGTCATTTGTACGACATAGCCAAACAGGGCGACATGAGCGAGTCGCCTTGGGCTTGAGTCGTTTGTACGATGTAGCCGGATCGGGCGACGTGAGCGAGTCGTCTTGGGCTTGAGTTGTTTGTACAACATAGCCGGACGGGGCGACGTGAGCGAGTCACCTTGGGCTTGAGTCGTTTGTACGATGTAGCCGAACAGGGCGATGCGAGTGAGCGGGGTCGCCTTAGGCTTGAGTCGTTTATACGACGCAGCCAAACGAGGCAACGTGAGCTTGCCGGGTCGCCTTAGGCTTGAGTCGTTTGTACTACGTAGCCAAACGAGGCGACGTGAGTGAGTCGTCTTGGGCTTGAGTCGTTTGTGCGATGTAGCCGAACGGGGTGACGCGAGCGAGTTGGGTCGTCTTAGGCTTGAGTCATTTGTACGACGTAGCCGAATGGGGCAACGTGACTGAGTCGCCTTGGGGTTGAGTCATTTGTGTGACGTAGCCAAACGGGGCGACGCGAGCGAGTTGGGTCGCCTTAGGCTTGAGTCATTTGTACGACGTAGCCGAACGGGGCAACGTGAGTGAATCACCTTAGGCTTGAGTCATTTGTGCGACGTAGTCGAACGGGGCGACGCGAGCGAGTTGGGTCACCTTAGGCTTGAGTCATTTGTACGAAGTAGCCAAACGGGGCGACATGAGTGAGTCGCCTTGGGCTTGAGTTGTTTGTACGACGTAGCCAAATAGGGCGACGGGAGCGAGTTGGGTCGCCTTGGGCTTTAGTCATTTGTATGACGTAGCCGAATGGGGCGACGTGAGTGAGTCACCTTGGGCTTGAGTCTTTCGTACGACGTAGCCAAATGGGGTGACGGAGCGAGTCGGGTCGCCTTAGGCTTGAGTCGTTTGTACGACGTAGCCGAGCGGGGCGATTATAAGGGTAGGACCACCTTGGGGTCGACCCGATTAACCGAACGGGGTGGTAGTGAGAATGGACCACCTTGGGCTTGAGCTGCTTGCGCGACGTGGCCGAACAAGGTAGCTCTAAGAGTCGGACCACCTCGAATGTGAGTCACTTGTTTGACGTGGCCGAACGAGGTGGCTGTAAGAATTTGACCGTCTCAGGCTTGAGCCGTTGCGAGCGACAAGGCCAGGCAGAGGCTATTGTGTTCGAGCCGTCTCGGGCTTGAGCCGTTGCGAGCGATGTAGCCGATGAGAGGCAAAGAGTTCGTACCGTCTCGGGCTTGAGCCGCTGCGAGGGACGTGGCCGGCGAGAGGCAGAGAGTTCGTACCGTCTCGGCCTTGTGCCGCTACGAACGATGTGGCCGGTGAGAGGCAGAGAGTTCGTATCGTCTCGGCCTTGAGCTGCTGCGAGCGACGTGGTCGGCGAGAGGCAAAGAGTTCGTACCTTCTCGGGCTTGAGCCGCTACGAGCAACGTGACCAGCGAGAGGCAGAGAGTTCGTACCATCTTGAACTTGAGCCGCTGCTAGCGACGAGGCCGACGAGAGGCAGAGAGTTCGACCGGGTACTACTACTGCGATTCCTTTTGTACTGTAGACAAGGAGGATAGATTGCACGTATCCTGCACCCTCTTTTACGCATGTAGGATCGAACTGTAGTTGTTATCAGTTTGCAAAGAACCAAGAGCATGTGAGGTAGGAGCAAAGTTTGTCGACATGACCCTGATGGCATCAGCTCGGTCGAAGAGACGTAATAGAGCATTTGAGATCTAATAAATAATAATGCATTGAAATCGACACTCATAAAACATTCATTTGACATTTTAGAGCAGTATTATGCATGGTAAAGGAATGTAAGAAAGTTTAAGATGGTTTAAGAGACATTATTTATAAATGCCGTTTTGCTTATGAATAATATTTTCTCAAGTTACGGTATTCCAAGGGTTTGGAATATTTACCTTCCGCAGGCCGATGGTGCATAGACGGTATGCCCCCTTGCCGTAAGCCTCAACCACTTCGTATGGGTCTTTTCGAGTGGCCTTGAGCGTATAGTGTGGGCTTTAAATGGACACCAATGTGGCATGCTGAGGTGACGATTTACAGTGGGACCGAGAAAGTGTATAGGTGTCAATTTGCAAAAAGAACGAGGTAGCGTGCCCGTATATCGATCGGCACAGGTGATCAAGGAGGTGCCTCAAAGTGATGACTGATACATAGGAAACCGAGGAGGTGCGTCGAGGTGATGACCGAGAGTGTTAGTGAAGGACAATTGGGAAAGTAGAAGAAAGGGAGTCCATGATCGATTATATTGTTGTAAACTAAGTAAAATACATACACATAAGTATACATAGGAGTATAAACAAAACACACAAGACATATAGAGAAGAGAGATAGAGAGAGATTTCTTATTCTTCACTTGTTGGTTGGTTGTAGAATACATGAGAGACCCCTCTATTTATAGGGTGCATAGAGGAATCCCAAAGGTGAGGAGTTACAAGTCCATAGAGGTGAGAGGTAGATAGTGGGGTGATTAATAGTGGGGGTTATAGAGTTAAGTGAGAGAGGTTATGGAGTAGAAGAGTGGGGGAGGTTATGGCTAGGAGGAGTGGTGGGAATCCACTATATTTACAATACTCCCCCTTGGATGACCACCACGCGAAGATAATTGCCTCATTAAAACCTTGCTTGGAAAACCTAGTGAGAAAAAACCAAAGTGAAGGAAAAAGAATACAATGTAACTTAATCGTATAATGATGTATGTGTTTATCACTGCCTTGTTAAAACCTTGCCAGGAAAACCCATTGGGATAAAACCTAGGCGAAGGAAAAAGAGTACAGTTCACAAAATGTCATAAAAAATTACTCCCCCTCATAAGTACAAGATTTCAAGAATTTTGGTCGCTAACTCGTCGCATCCCGATGTTATACACCAGCTTCTTGAATGTTGACGTCGACAAAGTTTTAGTGAACAAATATGCAAGATTGTCCTTTGACTGAATTTGTTGAACATCAATTTCATGTCTATTGTGGAGCTCATGAGTGTAAAAGAATTTTGGAGAAATATGCTTCGTTCTGTCACCCCTGATATATCCCCCTTTGATTTGAGCAATGCATGCTGCATTGTCTTCATAAATAGTTGTTGAAATATCTGTAATGAGAGATAGTCCGCATGCAGTACAAATATGATAAACCAAAGACCTTATCCACACGTATTCCCGACTTGCTTCGTGGAGTGCAAGAATCTCAGAGTGGTTAGAAGACGTGGCGACCAAAGTCTGTTTCGTAGATCGCCAAGAGATCGCTGTGCCACCGCAAGTGAATACATACCTTGTTTGTGAGCGAGCCTTGTGAGGATCTGAAAGATATCCTGAATCTGCATAACCCTTCAGTTGTGTACCATTATTGGAATCCTTTGCATAAAATAGACCCATGTCTGATGTTCCACGAAGATAACGAAAAATGTGCTTCACACCATTCCAATGCCTTCGAGTTGGTAGAGAGCTAAATCTGGCCAATAAATTAACTGAAAATGCAATGTCAGGTCTAGTGCATTGGGCCAAATATAATAAGGCACCAATTGCACTAATATATGGTACTTCAGGACCAAGAAGATTTTCAGCATCTTCTTTTGGACGAAAAGGGTCCTTCTTTGGGTCAAGTGACCTTACCACGATAGGAGTACTTAATGGATGACATTTGTCCATATTAAAACGCTTCAGGATTTTTTCAACATATGTTGTTTGACGAACAAGTATCCTGTTTCAACTTCGCTCAATCTGCAGGCCGAGACAATATCTTGTTTTTCTAATATCTTTCATTTCAAACTCCTTTTTTAGATATTCGGAAGCATTTTCGAGCTCTTCAGGAGTCCCAATTAGATTAATATCATCAACGTATACTGCAATAATGGCAAATCCGAGTTCCGTTTTCTTAATAAATACACAGGGGCATATTGGATCATTGACATATCCTTCTTTTATTAAGTACTCACTAAGACGGTTATACCACATTCGTCCAGATTGCTTTAATCCATACAAGGATCGTCTTATCTTGATTGAGTACATGTTTCATGATTTTGCTTCAGGCAATTTTAGTCCTTCAGGAACTTTCATATAAATGTCGGTATCTAATTTTCCATATAAATATCCAGTAACTACATCCATTAGATGCATGTCAAGTCCTTCTGAGACTACAAGACTAATTAAATACCGAAATGTGATTGTGTCCATCACAGGAGAATATGTCTCTTCAAAATCGATCCCAGGTCTCTGCAGGAAACCCTGTGCCACAAGACGAGCTTCGTATCTAACAATCTCGTTTCTTTAATTTTATTTTCTTGCGAACACCCATTTACATCCTACTGATTTAATACCTTCAGGGGTTAGGACTATTTATCCAAATACTTGGTGTTTTGCAAGTGAATCAAATTCTGTTTGAATAGCAGCTTTCCACAATTTTTTCATCTGCATTCATCCACTGAACGTGGTTCTGAATCATCATATGAAATGATTTCTGTAGCTACTACAAAAGAGAATATATCATCAACAAGCACTTGCTTTCGATCCCACAATATTTGTGAATTTGCATAATTTATGAAAATTTCTTCATTTTCATGTACTTGATCTTCATGCTTTTCGAACAAAGTTAATCACCTAGCGCGGTGGTTGAGTTGCACCCTTTTTCCTACGGGAGGTCATGGGTTCAAACCCTAACAACCCCCTTATGGGCATGTTTGCCTTTAGTAGACCTGTTGTTATATTTACCCCTTGTGGGCCTTGCTACCAAAAAAGAAAAAAAAATACATTTTCGTTGTTTTGCTCGGCAAAAAGGAGACATGAAATTAATGCCGAGTTTTTGTCAAATCTTCACTCTCGATACTACTGCTGCAGGAGCACATTCGAGGCATGAAAAGTAGAATATGTTTTTTCTAACATATCCTCGTCTGTCACCTTTTCACCACACAACTTTAGTTATGAACTAATTTTAAAAAGGGCAGAATTACAATCAGCAACAGATTTGAAATCTTGCAATCGCAGGTGCATCCCATCATACCGAGCTTTGGGGAGGATGACAGTTTTTTGGTGATCGTATCGATCTTTCAAGCTCTCCCAAAGGGTAAGAGGATCTTTCACCGTGAGGTACTCACTTTTGAGATCCTCATGAACGTGGTGGCGAAGGAAAATCATTGCTTTTGCGCGGTTCTGCAGGTGTCGGTGTCGAGAAAGGGTCCTGCGTGTGTGGGGGTTCTTCGGAGGGTTCGGATCGGATGCGTGCCCTGGCGGGCTCGGTCGGATCGTCTTCTCGGAAGGGGTGACGGTGTGGTTCCTAGTCGAGGCGCCCGACAGCGGCTCAAGAGGATTCAAGGGGGTTTGTGATCGCCACCTGCTTTTTCTAAAAACAGGAAAGGGTTTGGGTAGGATTTGATCGCCTACGTGGGGAGTTTGTGGGGTCTCCGCTCTGAGACACGGATATACCGTACACAGAGGTGAAAAACAGGTAATCCTATTCTGCTCCCGGGCTTGACTAAAGGAGTTATGGGACAAAGGGGTGTGAGTATGGGGTGTGTATAGGGGGGCGGCTAGTTGGATCTAGCCGTCTGGTCAGGGGCGGCTACTAGGGTTTAGCCGTCCCAGGTCTGGTTTGATTTGGGCAGAGGTTTGGTAGGAAATGGGTTTGGTTTTGGGCAGAGGCTAAGCTAGGTTTAGCCCGGGCTTTTGGAGGGTGAGATGAGAGGGTATTTTATGTGGGGAATGGGTGTTTCTCTCACAAAAGGGCTCTCTCTCTCTTTCTCTCTTGGGATTTCTAGTGTGAAAAGGGAATGTGAATTGTGGGATGTTGGTGTGGAATGGTTGTTTTTGGATTTCTTGATGATGATGTATTTGGTCTTGGGACCCCTCTATTTATAGTAAAAGAGGGGTAGGGAAATATCCCGAGGGTAATGGAGTGGTTTGGCTTTGATTGGACCTCTCATTAATGCTCTGGTTCTTCTGCCAGAGAACAGGTGAAGGGCGGCTAGTGCTAACTAGCCGCCCGGGATGGGGCGGCTACTTCCTGGTAGCCGCCCCTATCATGACCTGCCAAACGTCCCATCTCTGACAAGCGGTGGCTTGGGTCGGCTACTTGGTTTGATCCGGCCAAGAGAGGGCGGCTAAAGGTCATGACCCGCCGCAATGATCAGCATTTAATATTGCTGTATGTCCCATCCAGGGAACTGGTCCAAAGTCGGCCAGGGGGCGGTTAGGGGGGCAGCTAGTGTGAACTAGCCGCCCAGTGAGGGGCGGCTAGTTAGGGCTAGCCGCCCCTTTCCAGGGACTTAGATTTTTAGGGTTTTGGTTTTTTTGGTTTAGGTCTGGGTTAGGGTTTGGCTTAGGTTTAGGGTTTGAGCTAGGGTTTGGGTTTAGGTTAGGGTTTGGGCTAGGGTTTGGGGTTAGGTTTAGGTCAAGGCTGGGATTTAGGGTTTAGGGTAGGGTTTGGGGTTAGGTTAAGGTTCAGGGTTTTCGGCTTAGGTTTAGGTCAAGGCTGGGATTAGGGTTTAGGGCTAGGGTTTGGGGTTAGGTCAAGGTTCAGGGTTTCCGGTTTAGGTTTAGGTCAAGGCTGGGATTAGGGTTTAGGGCTAGGTCAAGGCTCTAGGGTTTCCGGTTTAGGTTTAGGTCACGGCTAGGTTTAGGGTTTCCGGTTTACCGAACGTTGGGTTCTCTTATTTGTGTCCACTTGTGGGAGATTTCCGTGTGTCACTTGAAGTATTTATGTCTCTCTGGACGGTCAAAATTGGGGTATCTACAGCAGGGACTCTTGATTTTCTTTCTTTATCGTGTTGCCAAGGTTCATGGTTGATAGGTGGATTTCAGCATCGAGTATCCACAAGAGATAGTTGTTGCCCGAAATGTCAAGTGCGGTGAATTCAAGTTTTGTAAGATTCGACATGTTAGATATCATTATAAAAAAAATGAAGTAATATCACCACATGTATCAAGAATATAAAAAAATATATATATAAGCAACAAAACTTGAAGCATAATCGTTTACCTTAAATAATTTAGGTTCGGCAACAAGTATTACTAACATATTTGAATAAACCATAATAATTTTAAAAGGCATGGATTAAAATTCATACAAAAGGGATCTGCCTTCATTGAAAAAATGTGCACTATCTACATCAAATTGAAAAATACATGTGAATAGTCAGGTCTATCTGACCTTCTCAAAATCAGGTTTAAAGTCACAAATAGAACTAAATATGTTAATAGTCATTTAACATCAAATCAATATGATATCATGTCTTTCAAGTTTGTGTACCATGTCAAAATGAGTAGGTGATGGACAAATTTCAAAATTTTGATCGACTAGTATGTATGTTTTAAATAGTATAATAAGAAGAAAACATATTTGGTCTATCTATGTTCATAATGGTCTATCTACTCGTTATGAACAAAGACATTATTGAGGGCATATAATGCATATTTTTAAAGAAAAGATGGATAGATTCTGCCATGAAGAATAATGGTATAAGAGGTGATTAACTTTGTTCTAAAAACATGAAGGCATGATTTACTAAAATCACAAATGCTATTGTACAACGATTAGGCAATGAAATAAGCACACGAAAAAAAAAAACAAAAAACAGATACATGAATTCTGATCTAAGTGTAATAGGTTTACAAACAGTAGGCTTTTTTTTTAATACTATGCTATATAAAAAAAATGCATAAAGAAATGCATTCTTAAAACAAATATAACGCATGGGTATATTTCATTATGTAGCATAGAGTAAGAAAACTCATTTTTCTTTATCAAAAAAAGAAATTCATAAAATTGTCAATCATGTCGTACACAAAATATAAGATATAGTCATAATGATATGAATATCATAAATTCACCAAAAATATAAATCTTTGGGAAACTTTTTTTTTATAGAAAAAATATAATTTTATGAACTCACCAATACAAATCTTTGGAGATTTCATGAACTCACAAAATTACAAACCTTTGGAGATCTCTTTGACATCTTGAGTGCTTGAATCGAATAAGAGCTTATTCGTGCTGATAACGTGTTGTAAACTAAGTAAAATACATATACATAAGTATACATAGGAGTATAAACAAAACACACAAGACATATAGAGAAGAGAGATAGAGAGAGATTTCTTATTGTTGGATGGTTGTAGAATACATGAGAGACCCCTATATTTATAGGTTGCATGGAGGAATCCCAAAGGTGAGGAGTTACCAGTCCATAGAGGTGAGGGGTAGATAGTGGGGTGATTAATAGTGGGGGTTATGGAGTTAAATGAGAGAGAGGTTATGGAGTAGAAGAGTGGGGGAGGTTATGGCTAGGAGGAGTGGTGGGTATCCACTATATTTACAATATATATATATATATATATATATATATATATATATATATATATATATATATACGCTCGCGATTAGGTGCGGCCGCGACGTGGGCCGTCCGATCGCGGGTCCATCGCATCCAACGGTCGACGTGAATCACACCCGACCGTTCGATGCGATGGACCCGTGATCGATGGCCCGTGATCGCTGCCGCACCCACCGTTCGCCGCACCTAATCGGTTCCATCTATATATATATATATATATATATATATATATATATATATATATATAAGATGATTAGGTGCGGTGGCCGCACGGTGCGGCAGCGATCACGGGTCCATCGCATCGGACGGTCGGGTGCGATTCACGTCGACCGTTGGATGCGATGGACCCACAATCGAACGGCTGCCACACCGTGCGGCCGCCGCACCTAATCACTCAACTATATATATATATATCTGAAAGTGTACATTGCTGAGTTGAGTGACGAGTCCTGGGGATGGCCTAATGAGAAGAGTTGAGACGATGGCTTGAAGAGTTGATATGTGGAGGTGGGCCTAGGCGATGCGCCGTGAGGGCACACCACGGTGGTATGACAAGGACGCGAGCCAAGGTGACGTGCCGAGGATATGCGCCGAAGAGGCATGCCGATGAGGCGATTACCTGTGGAGGTGGTGAACCGACCTGCCGAGGTGCACTAGAGAGGAGTGCCGGTGAAGGGAACTGGTGGTTCTAGCAGATCTCAAGGAAGAAGGAGATAAAAAAAGAGAGGAACGATGACGAGTGACGTTATAGACGGTGCGCTATAGGAGGCGCACGGACAAAGAAAAAATGCGACATGAACGGTGAAGCGACTAAAGACAACAGTGCACAAATACTGTCGGAGTCCACGTGTTAGAACGACGACCCGTGGAGAGACTAAGAGAGCGACGCACTCCCCTATTTGATTACGTCAGAAGGATGAAATCGACGCATCAGTTGTTGATGCGTCGACCGTCCCATGCGGACCTGTAGGTGGAGGGCATGAAGATCTATTACACATGACGCCGCCCACCTACACCGTATTATTCATCACTGTATTTGCCTCGTATGGAAAGTTCAAATGACTCAGAAAATGATTGGTCACTTTGTTGACATCAATGTATAAATCCAGATTTTGGTGGTCGCCTATCTTTGTCAAATAGATGAAACATAGATTGATGCTTCAAAACCCAACATGGAATTTAAGACAACAACAGTTATTTTAGGACGGGGGGTGCCATTTATTTGGAGACTATAGTGATGGAGGAGTTGATCAAGCCGATGATCAATTGAATTGAATCACACCCTCTTTAATTGAATTGAATAAAAAGCTGTTTAAATGTGATTGAATCACATACCTATGACCTTCTCTTGCGGGCATTACGCTAGACCCGAGGAGGTGTACTGATGAGGTGACAAGCTGAGAGTCCGCTCGTCTAATGTAAAATATTGAGTTGTACATCCTCCTAGTTCCATGGCTTCAAAGAACTGTGAAATGATGCGGTGCCGAATGAACGTCCCTGTCACAGCGATGATCACTACAAACACCGCAAAAGGGAAGTCCTTCTATGGGTGGTCATCGAGGCCGGGCGAGGTCAGGTTCTCAAACGCGTCAGGAAGCTCGTGTATGAACCCCGTTGCGAGTATGACGACGCCTGTGAAGGCCTTGACGAGAAAGAAGAATTCCTTGTCGGGTCGGAGCACGGGCATGATTATGCTCGGTACGCGGAGGTTGATGCCGATCGCAACCGGGAGAGGGATCAACACGGGCACCGCGACCTTAAGGCACTTCTAATCGACACAAGCGCCAAGATCTTCATCGGAAGCGCCTTCGATCTGTTGCTGTCGTCGGCATCGGTGGAGCACTCATCGTGGACAAGGAGGGATAGTGACATCATGGACAACACGAGGATGGTTAGTCATTAATGTTTCTCCTTTTTTTTATTTTATTGAATGACAGAGAAAGAGAAGAAAAATATAAAGTGGGTTTATATGGAAAGATAAACTGAAATATGGAAGATCAGCCTCTGATTCGGATCGGATTGCCTGATCAGAAGTCAGGCCTCGTCGATACGACGCTGCATTTCGATGATGTTTAGTCCACTGTGGGCATCGTGCCAGGTAGAGACGATGGTTACCCTTGCATTGGCAAGGGCACCGGAGTCGGTACGATCGGAAGATTTTTTGTTGTTGGGAGGCATGGGGAAGAGCTAGCTTTTATTCCGAGTCCCACAGATGGCGTCAAACTGGAGGGGTGAAACTTTACTTACCGGGTTCGGGTAGTCGAATCCGTCCGCTCCTGTCTCCTCTGACGGGTACCGCTTGGTTGTCGGTGATACTCTTCCTTGAATGAACCAGACTCGGGGGCAGATCCAACGACGAGGGTCCACGGTGGACTAATGGACGGGGTTTTTAGTGTGGTTTGGACTGAACCTGATGTCACATCTCAGGCTGCCTACGTACCCTAGTTTTAGGGATCAAGTCACACGTAGTTCCTGTCTTTTTGGTGGTGGGATTTCACACCGGAAGTGGTCTAGTGAAAAAAATGTTTTTCTCCCCATTACTGTGGGTTGTTGCCTCTATTTATAGAGGAATTTGAATGGTGTTAGGGTTTCTAATTTGCTCCTTCCCATCGGAAGGACGAGAGTGCATCACTCAGTAGTGAGGGGACTACAGATATAATTGCAGGATTTGGTCAACTATAAGTTGACATGTATATCCATATTTGGTTGGGATTTGGTGGACACAGTCATTGATGACTTAATTATGTGATCTGTTTGGTATTAATGGATATTAATAGAGAATCAATGTTGATAATGACCCATAATTGCTTAAGATTCACATGGATCACCTCAATCACTGAATGGATTTGATACTGACTTGGTCAATCTTGGGTTTCCGGGTCGGACCCGTTTATGTCGAGATCAGTTGGGCCGTTGTACTGTCGGGTCGAAGATGTTCGTCAAATTGGACTCGGGCCTGGAGGACCGTTACTCGGTCGGTTCGGATCTAATGGGCTTAGCTATCCGGCCCACTATGTGTAGCCAGAAAATTTAGCGCCTATATTTATATATTTTATAAATATTTTTTTAGGGAAATTAATTAGAGGTCCCTGGGACCTATTGCGTAATACCCTTGACTTTTTCTCCTTTTCTTTAGGTCCCTAAGTTACTGAACGTATTATGTTTAGGTCCTTCCATCCATTTTCCATCCATTTCAAACTTTTGTCTTCCCCTTTTACCCCCAAATGCATATCAATTTCCTTATCTCCCCAACCTCACCTTCTCCTTCAACATCTCTCTCCCCCAAGCTCTCCTTCTGCCCAACCTCTCATTTTCTTTCCCAAGCAACTCAAAAATCTTTCATACCGCATCCACGAGTCCCCATTGCACTGATCTCGCCCCCCTGACTATCTCCCACGTCCCCCACGGCGTCCCTCTCCCACCTCCCGTGACCCCAACCACCAATCGCGAATCCAACCTCCCCTGAGCACCGATCTCCCTCCCCCGAGCACCGATCTCACCTTCTTGAGGTATCAATGTATGTGAATCTTGTTGAAATATTGTATTCTTCTTTGTAGATGTTGTAATCTGCCGGCCTCCATCTATTGGTTCTTGTGTGCTCGTAAAACCAAGCCTATAAAAAAATTTATTATTCGCCTTGATAAAGTACCAATGAAAAGAACATTACATTTACTGAAATCATGAAATATTTACACAGAGGACCGCTGTGCATCCGAAAACATATCCCATGGATGATTTTGGGTATTGACCCTCATTCCTGTCTGCTATGCACACCCGTTGTTTCCGAACACCCTCCATTATTTGGTTGCGGATGGCCACGGACCATGCATAGTTCCATGTGGAATTAAGATCATCCAATATTGTCAGGAGGGGCGTTGGGCAATTGTACTGCCCAATGGGAAATAGAAAGCATGCAAAGATGAAAGCTATCCACAGCCTAACGAAATCTTTGATGTCTATTGGGTTGTCTGAGTCCACCAAGGAAGACATCTTGTCTTTCAAAACTCCCCTCGTGATCATGGAATTGTTGCTAAAGAATCGACTTTTGATTTTTGACTCGGTAGCTGACGAGTCAAGCTTCGGGGTCTCACCAAATGCTGGCAGCCCTATGATCAGGGCAATGTCTTCAGCAGTGAAATATATCGATTGCCCTCCGAGCTAAAAGAAATCACCGTCCTCGTTGTAGCTGCTAACGATGACGTCCAACAACTCTGACTGGAACTGCATCTTGGGAATGTTGATCAATATATTGAATGGAGTCTTCTTCATCAACCTTCTATGGCAAGGTCTGACTGACATCCCATCCATGGCAGTTCTGTAGAAGATTGGGAAGCAACGATGTTGCACCAACATCGATTTAGGCAGGAAGTCCCTGTTATAAGGGTGTACTAAGTCTGTATAAGGGTGTAAACAGTCAGTAAAAGGGTATACACAGTCAGTATAAGGGTGTACATAGGAAATATAAGGGAGTACTAAATCAGTATAAGGGTGTACTAAATCAGTATAAGGGTGTACTAAGGGTGTAAACAGTGAGTATAATAGTATAAATAGTTAATATCAGTTTATACATTTTGCTAGGGCATTTTACCTTGGATAGCTTTCAGTTTCTTCCTCATGGTGGATGACTTTCTTCGAAGTCCTTGATTTGGTAGGAGGCTTTGAATTGGTAGGAGGCTTTGATTTGGTAGACTACTTTGATTTTGTGGGAGCTTTGATTTTGTGGATTCTTTGGGAGGCTTTGATTTTGTGGGAGGCTTGGGTTTTAGTGGATGTGTTGATGAGGAGGACCGTGTTTTCCTGGTGGTCGTAGGATCCTCCACAATGAAGAGTTTCCGGTTTCGAGGACTTCTTCGAGGTGTCAATTTGTCTGGACGAGCCATTATATGCCTTGATGCTGGTAATGGTTAACAAGAACAGTGTAATCATAAAAAACCGATATTAAATAGAATTATGATATTAGTGTACAATAAGGGTGCACATAGGAGGCATATCAGTGTACACAGAACAATATAATCATAATGAACCAACATTTGATACCTCTAGCAAACAAATCTTCATAACAACATTTCAAATAGGTATAGACATGAAAAAGGCATGAACACCTGGGCCTAGGGCTATACAATTAGAAGAGTATATTAGGATGTAAATAAGGGTGCACATAAGAGGCAAATCAGTGTATACAGAACAGTATAATCATAATGAACCAACATTTGATACCTCTAGCAAACAAACCTTCATAACAACATTTCAAATAGGTATAGACATAAAAAAGGCATGAACACCTAGGCCTAGGGCTATGCAATTAGAAGAGTATATTAAGTTGTAAATAAAGGTGTAGATAGGAAGAATAAGGGTGCACATAGGAGGCATATCAGTGTATACAGAATAGTATAATCATAATGAACCAACATTTGATACCTCCAGCAAACAAACCTCCACAAAAACATTTCAAATAGGTATAGACATAAAAAAGGCATGAACACCTAGGCCTTGGGTGTACATAGGAAGAATAACAGTGTCTCCCATACATACCAGTACAATAAAAAATTGGATAAAACATAGATAAAACATAGATTTCATTGTCTCCCATACATACCTTCCGAGCAGTCGATGTGATTCGGAGCAGGATCTGTTGCCGTCAATGCTTTTCGGAGCAGGATTTCACGCCTTCAATGCTCTTCCGAGCCGTCGATGTTCTTTGAAGCAAGGTCTGTAGCCGTCAATGATGTTCGGAGCTGGATTTCACGCCGTCGGAGCTGGATTTCCGAGCCGTCGATTTTCTTTGGAAGGTATTAGGGTTTCGCATGGGATCTTGGAGATGGTATTAGGGTTTCGCAGGGGATCTTGGAGATGGTGGAGATATTGGAGATGGAAGAGCTTGGGGGATTAGGGTTTTGCAGGGGAGATGGAGATGGTAGAGAAGGAGAGAGACGACGTTTGGGGGGAAAACGATTGGGTTTCACAGAGGTTTAATGAGGGGCATAACGGGGAGATCACACCAAATTTGGACGGCGGTTAGTGTCTGAGACCCAAACATAATACATTCAGTAATTTAGGGACCTAAAGAAATGGAGAAAAAGTCAAGGGACCTATTGTTATTACACAATAGGTCCCAGGGACCTCTAATTAATTTCCCCCTTTTTTTTTTACTATAAGTCTGTTTATCTATTGGATCCCCTTTGTTCAAATTAAATGTTTGGCTCCGTCCCTGGCCATGCTTGCGTTGTTTTTATTACAAAGTTTGAACATTTGTAGCTTATTGGGCATTGAACACAGCTGGAATTGGAAAATTCAAGCAATTGTTATAATGTTATCTTGTTCAACGATAGGCATTTGTGACAAGTGGAAAGAAAAATTAGTGTCATTTATTTTTTCTTTATAGCTCATTTTTTTCCCTCTATATAATTCATTTTAGTGATGGGCATTTGTGACAAGTGGAAAGAAATATAGAAAGACATCTAACTTTTTTATAGCTATTTTTTTTTTCATTCGTAGATCACAATACATCACATAATTTTCATCTAATGGATCGTGATTGGATTACACTTAGCTTTTCAGATCCACAATTTTTCGATGGCATCAAATCATTTATGAAATTTTCACGTGAAATTGTCCTCATAAAACAACCATGACCTTGCAAGGGGTGTCGAAAATAGTTGTAGTTGTTCAAGATGAATCAGGTTTGGCACCTGGACTCTTAGAGGTGAGGATGTAATTTCATATGCTATGTAACAACCGTGACTTTTAAGCCGTAAATTAGTCTACTTTTATGTTGTGTTTTAGCATTTTTAAATTACTGATAATTTGGCATAGTTGAATCATTTGTTTAAGTGGCTTTTCACTACAAGAGAAAGCATTCTTTGCGACGGTTTTAAACCGTCGCAAATAGTCTCCGTAACCGTCGCAAATACCCTTTTGCGACGGTTCTGCGACGGTTTAAGTTCTGTCGTATCAAACGGCGTCACACAAGATTAACAGCGGTTTTTAGCCGTCGCAAATATCTTTTATAGCGGTTTTTCTACCGTCGCAAATACTTACTTTTTACTTTAGTCGTACAAACACATATTTTGCGACGGATAAGCTAGCCGTCGCAAAAAATATTTTTATTTTTATTTTTCTGCTTTTGCGACATAGGTCTAAACCGTCGCAAATAATATTTTTATTTTTATTTTTTTATTTGAGATTTTTGAAAACTTGTAATATATGTATTCACAAGATCAAAAATAAAAATAAAATAAATATTTTGCTAGGCCTCTAAAGAAAGAAAGATCAATTTCCTCACTTATGGGAATTGAAAATGCCAAGCAACAACTCACTATCTTGAGCATAGTATAAACATCAAGTCATGTTCACATTCAAAATGGAGTTATAATATATAGCATAAATATCAAACTATGTCTACATCCAAAATAGGATTCTCTCCCATTTGTCCCCAAAGTGAACCTTGCTTGAATGAGATTGAGTGAAGTTGACTCTCCTCCGTAATAGTCATTCCTGTCAATATGCAAAACTTGTTCAATTTCAAAATTTCATGGGACGAATCTCTACAATGAGAACATAAACAAAGATTTTAATAAATAGAGTGGTGCATATTTCTGAAAGAGTAGCTGAATATTACATAAGTGGACATAGATAGCTTGTTTACCAGTAAATAAATGTACATATTATGCTACAATAATCCTTGGTCAGCTGTGATCTATCTTGACATTTAAAAACAAAATAATGTATAATTCTTCCTTTGGGGGTGGTCCACCACCTGTCTACATTTCAACACCATCGTGACCAGCATACAAACCAGAATTCTAGGCAACCAAAAGGAATCTCTACATTGAAACCTCAATTTAACAAATCCTATCTACCTATATCAGGCTCTCAATTTGTCTAGTAGATAGCTCAATTTGTTAATTTGCCACCAGTAAACTTGAAAACTATATGTTGATGAATAAAAAGATAATCAGCTAAAACAAACTTTGACTTAATTCTCAAAACTAGGAAACTTGACATCTATAAGTCCTGGTTCAAGTATGATGACTCAGTTCATTTAGAAGAGGTAAAAATGATAAGATGAATCCAATACAACCTTTCATGCATCTATCCTGAAGACAAGTAGGACAAACAATGAAGGTGACAATATTTTGATGTGAATCAAGTAACTTCCACAGCCTCTTTTGAAAAAAAATTTAGCCATATTCAGGCAATCCAAAAAGTAAGGTCCCAAAGGATTTATGGTCTTTATTTTACTTGAAAAGATAATCAGTGATACAACTCTCCATGTAAATACAAGAGTAAACTAAAGATGCAGGGACCCATAAGATGTCCAAACATGAACACCATATTTGTTTTGTATCAGAGAACCTCCTCGTAGTTCTCATAGACAGAATTGACATCATCAATTAATAATTGCAGATAACAGGGGCATTGTTTGCAAGCAATAAATATGAATCTAAGATTAATGCCAGTTGGAACAGTGATTTAAAATGTTTTTATGGTTTAACTGTATGAGCACGTGTGGTAAAAATGTACAAGTACAACCAGAAATAAATTGCATGGGAGAATACAAGTGTAGATTCAACAAAAAATCTCCCTAAATGATTTTGCATTTGGAACAAATGCCACTATTGCACCAGTTAGAATGGTGAGTATGTTGAGCTTCATATTATCAAGGAATACCTAAATGAAAACATTTCTCAAGGATGCTGAAGAAGACAAAGGCAGAAAAAATCACCTTAACTAAGAATTCCCATAGTCATGCCCTCCTCCACTCACCAACAATGGTATCATCAACACCATCCCCATTAAAGGGTGGACGGTGGAGGCTAGATAGGATCACATGAAACTAGAAAGGCACAAAATCCCATATATTAACTCTCTAGACAAAAGCAATTCTATTTAGCATGTCATAATACAAGAAAGAGAGGTCTAAGTTCATCCATGAAAGTGATTTGGATAACAAAAAAACTTACCATCTCAAAATCTTTACAATGCTAACTCGGTCGATCAAGGAGATTGTGGACGATGCGAACTACATGCATGGAGAACCTACAAACAAATTTATCATTTATTATAATATTTATAAATAATAACAAATACATAGCGGTATATGTAATCGTTTACCTGTCCACTAGTAGAAGGGTTTGCTGTCGCCACATGTGGACACTCCATGTTATCGGTATGTAAAAACTGGGCGGTTCTGCGAACTTGGTCCTGGTCCGTCTCGCGACTGATCAGGTCACCGCCCGGAGAGTCGTTCCTGAGCCGCCCGACTGCTTCTCAGAAATGACGGGGTTTGTTGTGATCACCACCTGCTTTCTCAAAAAGCAGGAAAAGGTTGAGTCCGATTTGATCGCCTACGTGGGGGGAGTTTGTGGGGTCTCCGCTCTGAGACACGGATATACCGTACACAGAGGTGAAAAACAGATAATCCTATTCTGCTTCCCGGGGGCTTGGCTAAAGGAGTCTTGGGACAAAGGGGTGTAGGTGGGGTGTGGGTATGGGGCGGCTAGTGAGTTTTAGCCGTCGGGTATGGGGCGGCTAGATAGGGTTAGCCTGTAGATACCCCAATTTTGACCGTCCAGAGAGACAGAAATACTTCAAGTAACACACGGAAATATCCCACAAGTGGACACCAATAGAGAACCAAAGGTTCGATAAACCGGAAACCCTAACCCTAGCCTTGACCTAAACCTAAACCGGAAACCCTAAAACCTTGACCTAACCCCTAGCCCGAACCCTAGCCCTAAACCCTAACCCGAACCCTAAACCTAAGCCAAACCCTAACCCAGACCTAAACCTAAACCTACCCTAAAAACCAAAACCCTAAAAATCTAAAGACCCTGGAAAGGGGCGGCTAGCCCTAACTAGCCGCCCCTCACTGGGCGGCTAGTTTACACTAGCCGCCCCCCAACCGCCCCCTGGCCGACTTTGGACCAGTTCCCTGGATGGGACATAAAGCAATATTAAATGCTGATCATTGCGGCGGGTCATGACCTTTAGCCGCCCTCTCTTGGCCGGATCAAACCAAATAGCCGACCCAAGCCACCGCTTGTCAGAGATGGGACGTTTGGCAGGTCATGATAGGGGCGGCTACCAGGAAGTAGCCGCCCCATCCTGGGCGGCTAGTTACCACTAGCCGCCCTTCACCTGGTCTCTAACAGAAGAACCAGAGAATTAATGAGAGGTCTAATCGAAGCCAACCCACTCCATTACCCCCTGGATATTCCCCTGCCTCTCTCTTTTACTATAAATAGAGGAGGTCCCAAGCCTTTCAAACATATTCAAAAACATCAACAAATCCACAAACAACCATTCCACACCAACATCCCACAATTCACATTCCCTTTCCACACTAGAAATCCCAAGAGAGAGAGAGAGAGAGAGAGAGCCATTTTGTGAGAGAAACACCCATTCCCTACATAAAATACCCTCTCATCCCACCCTCCATAAACCCAGGCTAAACCTAGCTTAGCCTCTGCCCAAGACCCCACCCTTTTCTTACCAAACCCCTGCCCAAATCCCCCAGACCGTGGACGGCTAACCCTAGATAGCCGCCCCCTGGCCGACGGCTAAACACAACTAGCCGCCCCCCTATCCACACCCCATATCAACATCCCTTTGACCCATAACTCCTTTAGTCAAGCCCGAAGGCAGAATAGGATTACCTGTTTTTCACCTCTGTGTACGGTATATCCGTGTCTCAGAGCAGAGACCCCACAAACTCCCCACGTAGGCGATCAAAATCCAACCCAAACCCTTTCCTGTTTTTAGAAAAAGCAGGTGGCGATCACAAACCCACTTGAATCCTCTTGAGCCGCTGTCGGGCGCCTCAACCAGGAACCACACCCTCACCCCTTCCGAGAAGACGATCCGACCGAGCCCGCCAGGGCACGCATCCGATCCGAATCCCCGAAGAACCCCCACACACGCGGATTCCTCGACTCCGACATAGCCGTCCAGGGTCTGGGGGAATTTGGGCAGAACTTCGGTAGGAAATGGGTTGGGTTTTGGCAGAGGCTAAGCTAGGTTTAGCCCGGGTTTCTGGAGGCTGGGTTGAGAGGGTATTTTATGTAGGGAATGGGTGTTTCTTTCACAAAAGGGGCTCTCTCTCTCTCTCTCTTGGGATTTCTAATGGTGGAAGGGTTTGAGGATGGTGGATTGGTGATTGAAGATTGTTGTGGATTTTTTGGGTGATGTTGTATTTGGGCTTGGGACCCCTCTATTTATAGTAAAAGAGAGACAGGGAAATATCCCGGGGGTAATGGAGTGGGTTGGCTTCGATTAGACCCCTCATTAATTCTCTGGTTCTTCTGTCAGAGACCAGGTGAAGGGCGGCTAGTTCTATCTAGCCGCCTAGGATGGGGCGGCTACTTCCTAGTAGCCGCCCCCATCATGACCTGCCAAACGTCCCATCTCTGACAAGCGGTGGCTTGGGTCAGTTACTTGGATTGATCCGACCAAGAGAGGGCGGCTAAAGGTCATGACCCGCCGCAATGATCAGCATTTATTGCTACTTTATGTCCCATCCAGGGGACTGGTCCAAAGTCGGCCAGGGGGCGGTTAGGGGGGCGGCTAGTTCAAACTAGCCGCCTGGTATGGGGCGGCTAGTTAGATCTAGTCGCCCCTTGCCAGGGACAAAGGGTTTTTGGGTCTTAGGGTTAGGGTTAGGGTTAGGGTTTCTGGTTTTAGGTCTAGGTCAATGCTTGGGTTAGGTTTAGGTTTAGTTTTATGGTTTCCGGTTTGGTCTTGGGCTAGGGTTTCCGGTTTGGTCTAGGGCTAGGGTTTCCGGTTTAGGGTTTCCGGTTTTACGTCAAGGCTTCCGGTTTACAAGATTTCCGGTTTCCCGAACTTTGGTTCTCTACTGGATGTCCAAAAGTGTGATATTTCCGGGTGTTACTTGAAGTCTTTCTGTCTTTCTGGATGGTCAAAATTGGGGTATCTACAATTGTCCCTCATCGGACGGAGTCTTTGTGCGAAGCATGAAAGACTTCGACCGATGATAAGGAAAGAGACCCCTATTTTGGCCGGCCCGACCTTCAAGGAGTTGTGCCAATACGAGCAGTACTACTCGGGGAGTTGATTTAGACCGTCAGAGGCTAGGTCTTGACTTAGAATTTTTATCCGAGAGGATGATCCAGGTGGAAGGCGGGGAAAAGTAAATGGTGAGTGATCCAACCCGCGGTCGGGGTTCTTAGCTATCGTGCACGGAGCAGCCCAGCGTTAGTTTCCTCGTGCCTACCGTTCCCGTGCTTGGGAAAACTCAGCAAGGAGGGGATATCACTGACAGAAAGCAAGTAAAAGTTGAGTTTGGGTGAATTGGATCATCCGAAGGATAAGAACTCTGGAAAAGAACCAGAAATGAAGAAATTCAAATTTGAGTGGTACTGAACGTGTGGCAAAACTTCAGGAAAGTCGTGTTTGGTCAAGTAATGTCTGGAAATAGGCCAATACATGGTTGTTTGCTGTGGAGAATCTTGGAATTTAGGGCTGAAAAGAGATTGGAAAGGGGTTTGAATGAAAACAGAGAAACTGGGAGGGGCGGCTAGTTACAACTAGCCGCCCGAGAGGGGGCGGCTACTCGCGGGTAGCCGCCCCATGACTGGGTCCTTTATAACCGAAAAGACCCTCTCTCTCTCTCTCCATACGTTTTAAAATGGTTCCTCTTCCCTCCTTTCTTCTTCTTCTTCGTTCCAAACCGGAAAAAACTTGTCTTGATTCCTTTGTTTTCGTCCTTCATCATCCCTTTCTTCTTGATTTCGAAGCCCTAGGTTTTCTTTAGGTTTTTCTTTGTGCGAAATCCTGGGAGATGACGAAGGAGAAGAAGACAACTTCGATGATGAAGTGCCTCAGGTCTTCCCGAGAGCAGAGAGGGGCTGTCTCGGGGTCTAGTTCATCGGGGAGTGATCGGGTGGAGGAGGAGGTCGTGAGGGAGGTCGTGGGTGCGGCGGAGGTGTCGTCGGTGGATACCGGTGCGGCTAGGGGCACGGGTACGTCTTCGGGGGCTGTCCCGGAGGTTGGGGGTGCTATGATAGGTTATACACGCAAGAGGAGGCGTGGGGATCGACCGGCAGTGGTCGAGGAGGTGGTTTCGGGGGTCGGGGGATTGGTTGGGGGTGCAACGGAGGGAGGGGCCGAGGCCGAGGGGGTGAGTGAGAGTGAGAGGGCGTCATTGGACGCCATTATTGGGATGTTAGATAGGGAGGCCATGGAGGCCAGGGCAGCAGAGGAGGAGAGAAGAGCTATGGGTGTTTTTGAGGGCTTAGCCTCCGGTGTGGCAGGCACGGTGGAGGTAGGAGGGGCTGATGTTGGGGAGGAGGCCGGGGAGGCCGAGGTTGTGGACATGGGGGCCGCGGAGGCCGGTGTTGGTACTGGGGTTGAGGCCGAGGAGGCCGTGTTTGAGGAGGACGAGGAGGGGGATGACGATGGGATGGACGATCCCGACGAGACCGAGGTGGACGCTCCTGGGTCCACGCGGGCCTTGGTATGTTCCCAACCTTTGTCTTACCCTTTTATTTATATGTGTATGTCTTTCGTGGTATAAACAGGTGATAATGTGTGATATGTGTGTCTAATATGCATGAGTAGGTAATAGTGAGTGATATGTGTGTCTAAGATGCATGCTTGTATGTATAGTTTGATCACGGTGGGATATTGTAAGCATGCGAACGGGTTCGTGTTGGAAAAAAAAGGAAGGGGACAATTTTTTATATGTACATCCATGCTTGTTGTATGCATATAAAAGAAAGAGGAGTGATACGGCTAGCATGCTTGCATTTGATACTTTTCTACCTGTATGTGACTTCGTACGTGTTTGATTGTAGTAGAGCATGGGGGAGTGTATGCATGCATTTCACGGGTCCCAGTTTCATATTGCTTAGGTGTGTTTAGGAAAGGTATAAGCATGATAAGTTGTGATGTAAGAAAGCGTGTGAGTGGTGACCACGGTGGGATATGTTGATGTTTGTCTAGTATGCGTGATCATATGGGGAGTGTAGCTTCTTACTTTCATGCTTTTGTTTCTGTATTTAGCATATGGAAGTGTCATTTTGCTAAGCATGGTTTTAAAAATAATTTTGTAGAGTTGAACCCTTACCTCTCGATTGTTTACGATGCTTTGGGGCAGGAGGAGAGGGGCTTGGTGGACGGAGCGGGCTTCCGTTCCTTCTTCCTGATCGAGCCGTTCCACGTCCACCGTCCTTATGTGGAGGCTTTGGCGGAGAGGTGGGATCCGGGGAGCTGCGCTTTCATTCTCCCCACCGGTGCTGTCATGCCGACCCTCGAGGATCTTTATCGGATTACCGGTCTTCCGGTGTCAGGGGAGGCAGTGATTGCGGCCACCCTCGCCAACTATAAGGCGCTTTTCCAGGAGTTGATCAGGGAATGGGAGTTCGTGGAGAGGGAGCGAACGCTGAACCGGATCCCCTTGGGGAGGCTGTCGGGGCAGTACTGTCTTGGTTCTTTCACGGAGCGTCAGAAGGACGAAGCTGCAGCTAGCTTCGAGAGGCGGCGGGCGATGATCGAGGCGAGGGAGGCGGTTGCGTGCCCACAGAGGGCACGGAGGGAGTTGAGGGCGTTCTTCCTCTACTTCTTTGGCCGGGTCCTCTTCTCGACAGCCTCCGACAAGGTTTCCTCTCATTCTCTTCTGCTGATGAGGGACCTAGAGGGCATGGGGCGATACGCTTGGGGAGCGGCGATGCTTGCCCATTTGTTTGCGGAGCTCTCGAAGAAGGTCAAGAGGGCTGGGGGAAAGAACCTTGGTGGCTTCGCGCCATTCCTTCAGGTATGTGTAAGTGATGAGTGTCTTCTTCTTGGTTTAGCTTACTTTGGTCATGATAATTTCCCTCTTGCTTTGCTAGATCTTCGGGTACGAGCATTTCGCCATTGATCGCCCGACCTCTGCGCCGTTCGATCGTGCCCTCCCTTGGGCCATGAGATGGGCACCCCGGGGATCTTCGCGCTTGCATCGCCTCGCTCAGTTCCGGGAGACCTTCCGTGTCTTGACGGAGGAAGAGGTATAAATTTTCCTTCGAGGTTTGTTTTGGCTTGTATTTGGTTTTCGTTTGACTAAGCTCTCTTCCTGTCTTTTTGATGCTTTACAGATGACGTGGAGGACCTACACGGAGGAGGAGGTCCCAGCGGAGTTGTCGCGGGATATCTGGCTGATCTATTTTAATGAGGTCGTGTTTCATGCGATCAGTCGGGTCGTCCGCCAGCTTGGGTACCACCAGTGGGTGCCTGATCCTCTGCCGAAGCGCCCCTCGATCCCGGTGGCTGGGATTCCTCGGGACACGAACCTCCCGAGGAACTATGTGACGTATGTGGCGGGACGCTTGCAGGACCAGGTCCGGATCCTTGAGGCTCAGGTGGATGCTCTGTCGAGAGGAAGGGCCGACGACACTTCTTCTTCCTCCGCCCCTCCTCCTTCCACGGTGTCCGAGCGAGTGCTTGAACTGATGAGGGAGTTGGATGTGGCCCGGAGCGAGTTGATGGCCACAAGGATGGAGTTGGGCCAGGCGAGGGGCAGGGCTTCCCGGGCTGAGGAGGAGGCGGACCTGCTGAGGTCCATGATAGCCTCGAGGGAGGAGGGGTTCATTACCCTAGGCCGTGAGAGGGACTCCCTCCAGATGAGGGTGTCGGAGTTGGAGGCTTCGGCGGGTGTCCCTAGGGGTTTGATGGGAGATTTGGTTCGCTCTCTCCAGGCGGCCGGGGACAGGGACCGAGAGGCGGTCAGGGCGTCAGAGGCGAGGGCGCGGGAGTTGGAGGAGAGGTTGAGGGCTGCCGAGGATCGGGCTAGAGGGATAGAGAGTCGCCTCCGACAGAGATTGGAGAGGAGAGACAGGGATATGCAGCAGGTCCGTCTCTGGGAGGCGACTATGAGGGGGAAATTGGTCGGAGGGGGCTCGATGACCGAGGCGGACCTCGACCTTCTTCCACTTGAGCCTGATCACTCCCTCTCGGCCTCCTTGGCTACCGGGGCTACCTTCAGCCGTGCTTCTCGCCCTTCGGTGTCTCGGAGTCGTGGGATATATGCGAGGGCTGCGTCTTCGGTTCGGGAGACTCCTGCCGCTCCTGATGCTCCAGAGGTTCAGTCCTCTCCTCAGCCGCCGCTCCCTTCTCAGCCAAGTCAGGATGTTTCTCCCACTCAGCCTCCAGTGGGTGACGATATGCCGAGGTATAGTTTCTTTGTGTCTTGGTTTTAAGTAGAAGATTTGGTATATGCAAGGAATTCATGCTTTTCTTCTTTTGTTTTGTTTTTAGGTGATATTTCGATGATGTACAGCTCAAGGCTTTGGAGTTTGGAGCTCTTGGTGGACTATCTCTTTCTTACTTTTGCATTTTAGGTGTCTTTAGAAGACAATTTACGTTTATGGTCATGGTGGGACAATTTAATTTCTGTTTGTATGCATGGTTTGGTATAGTTTAGCATGGATGTTTAATGTTTTTAGAAAGCCTTCCTAATCTATAGGGATGTGTATGTGTGTGGATGAATGAACTTGGTGTTTATAGGTTTTGATTTATGGATGGATGTAGAATTCTAATATATAATCATTATAGCATGGTATCGATACAGGTCTTGTGTATGAATATGTGTCTAAAATGTGTGTATGCATGTTTGGGAAAGGAATGTTTTGACAGGTATTCAAAGGAGTTGAAGAGTTGATTGAGACTGGGACTGACAGGGCAGATGGGGTAGCAGGTGAGGGGCGGCTAGTTGCGTTTAGCCGCCCAGTGAGGGGCGGCTACTTGCATTTAGCCGCCCCTTGCCTGGGTTTTTACCTGGACAAGAGGGGCAGGGGCAGGGGCGGCTAGTATAAACTAGCCGTCTCCAGGGGGGCGGCTAGTCGGGTTTAGCCGCCCCCTGCCTGGGACAATTTTCTGGTTTTGCTTCTTGTCTGCTGCCGCTGAAAGTCCTCCTGAGTGTTTTATCCTTCGAGACCTATAAAAACATTCTTTCCATGGACCAAGTGTTAAATCCGTCCAGATTGCGCCCCTGCACTGACTTTCGAGCCCTTCTTGCTTGAATCGTCAAGGGCTACAATCCATCTTAAGGCGGAATGGAAATATAAATGCGAGAAAGTAAAGTGTGGGAGACCAGGCTTTAGTGCGCAAGGAAGGGATTCCAAGTGCGTGAGTGAAAAAAACTTATGTGTAGAAGGTGGGGACAATTTCTTCTCACGCATGTGCGGAAGGGCATGAGGTGAGTGGGGACAATTCTCATATGAGTGGGGACAATTTTAAATTTTGTGGGGGCAATTCTCATATGAGTGGGGACAATTCTAATATTCGGGGGGGGGGGGGTTAACTTTAATATTTCAAGAAAATCGGATGCCAAGGTGTTTTGGAAAAGGAAAATGCAAGCTTATGCGTAAGTATAAGTGGCATAAGGGGCATTTTAGTTCTTCAATGACTTCTTTAGGTGAGAGGGCAATGTTCTCGATTTTCATAAGTAAAAGACACCATCAAGTCCCCGTGGAGGAGCCCTTGTGGTCACTCATGTCCGAACCAGGATTGTATTTGAGAGGTATAGGCCTTAGGCGTCGATTTTCCTAGGTTCATGGTTTTCAAATGCTTAATCGTATTATTCTAAACATGCTGAAAAATCCATGAATGTACCAAGAGTCAAGTCAAATAAGCTTCCTTTGGATAGGCAAGTTTCTAAGTGAACTCGTGTGAGTGTGTGTGTAGGTGTAAACCTGGACATGATCTACCCTTGGTCAAAATTTCGCTTTTCCCGGTGGACATAGCTCAATTTTGAACCCCCATTGCAAAAAAATAAAAGGGGAGAGGGTGAATGAGGTAAGAGTAATATCTTCCTTTCGGGCAATATTTTAGAATTGTCCCAGTCTAGCACATGTCTTACTTCCTAGGTCCCTCTGGCTTTCTTCTTTTTACCACTTCTTTATTTTTGGGTGGAAAGTACAATCCGTTGTTTGGATCTGTACTGGTACAGCCGTTGTCTAGCGTATACCGTGCGTAAAGGCGTGAAAGCCTGCTAAATAGAGAGTTTAACCCGTTCACTTGGGTGTTTGGCCTCTCCTTGCCTGATTTTCTCTTTTTTTGCTTTTTTTTTATTGTTTTGATTTGAGGGGGGGGGGGGCTCTTCTGTTTTTCACCCGATTCTTTTCATGCTTCCCCTCTAGAAGTGTTTATATAGTGCCAGAGCCAGTTTTTGGGACATATGCTAGGTCCGGGTAACTCCTCATTTTGACCTAGGGTTAATACGAGCGGGGCGGAAATAAGGGATATTTTGCTTTGGGGAGTTTTTAAATTGTCCCAGTCCACGGGGTAGGCAATTTTTCTTCTATCAGGCAAATCTAGTCCAGTTATACGTGTGTGAAGGGAATGACATGATTTGGCAGAAACGTGTTCAAATAGATACGAGTTTATCTTTGAGAGTCTTATAATTCTATCATCAAGTACTAAACGCTGGAAATTGCAGGAAGGAAGAATAATAGTTCTTAAGTATTGAAAGCTTTTTATGCATGGAATTTCTTTAGATAAAGTGCATTCCACGAACCTGGAACCTCGACTCCTTCGGCATCTACCAGGCGGTAGACATTCCCGGAATAGGCATGGGTGATCACATAGGGTCCCTCCCATGTGGGTTGCAGCTTTCCTCTCGGGTGAGGCAGTCTTGATGGCATGATTTGCTTAAGTACTAATTCCCCGATTTTGAATTTTCTTTTTATCACCTTCTTTTCAAATGCCCTTGCCACCCTTCTTTGGTAGGCCTGGGCATGGTCTGCCGTTCTTAATCTTTTTTCATCTTTGTTTTTGTTTGGTTTTTTTTTTCTTTTTTTTTGTTGAAAGCGTGTAGACAGATATATATAGGGGTTTGAAAGCATAAGATGGTAAACAAATCTTTCTTTTTATCTTTTTTTTTGAGAAAGCATGTAAAACATTTAAAATAGAAAGCAGGTAAAAGGTAGTATATAGCACTGAAGGGTACCTCCAGGAATGATGGTGCAAGGTGAGTCCTCTATGGAGGCTCAAATTGCAGATCTTTAGGGGAATGACACTTGAATTTTTTGATGTATCATTGGTTGTGTATTCGTTCTCCTCTATCTTGAAGCGCGTTTGATGCCTTCTCAACCATTGTTGTTCAGCGTCTATTCTAACAGCATCTATCATAATATCAAAGCCTAAATGTTGTTGAAAATGCAAGTGGCGCTTGATCTGCCACAGGCCCTTAGCAGGAAGAGAATCTTTCCTCAAAGTGGGTTCAATCGACAAAGATGCGGATATAAAAAGGCAAGTCGCATGGGGAACTATTGAATGAACCGGTGCAAGGGAACACGATTCACCATAATGTTGAGGCCCTAATGATGGTGAGGGTGAAGACTCTTTAACGGGAGTAATCAGGGGATTATAGACCATATACAAAATAATTGATTTGGATATGGCGGGGGAATCTGAAGGAAAGAGCTCCTTAGTTAGATGAGATTGCAAGTCCGGCAATTTGGATGGCTTGACTGCTCCCTCAAATTGTGCATTTTTAAATATGAGTGGTTCTGGTTCAAAGATATGCATAATTGGTTGAACCGGATCTGGATCAGTCTCAGAATCTGATGAGTCAGAAGGTGAGTCATCCGAGACCACCAGGGTAGGCTCGACAGGCATTGATATGATTTGGTCTTGAGCAGGTAGAGACAAGGGGTATTCAGATTTAATCGGTGGTAAGGCTTGGATGATGGATTGAGGTTGTGTTTGGGAAGGGTAAAATAGTTCTGATAGTTCTCCATCCAAAAACTCTTCATCATCATCAGAGTCCTGCTTGGGACATTCTATGGGTTCAATAGTTTCAGGTACTGGAGACTCATAGGTTGACGGGGGAGGAATAGCGGTGTATTTCCTTTGGGGAGGTTTCTGGGGAACAAAGGCTTCTGTCCTTTGTGCAGCAGGGGGACATGCAGGAAGAATAATGGCTGCATTGCTATTGGGTTGACCAAGTCGTGCCTGGGAGAAATAGTTCAACGGTCGGATCGGACCTCCCTTCATGGATTGAACTATGATGGGCATGGGTACTTGTTCTGTGTATAGGGGGAGGGGCCTGATAGGGTTTGGGTGTATTAAGGAAGGTGCTGGAAGGATCAGGCCACCTGAAATGATCATAGGCAGGTCTTCTGGTTCTTCCACCAGGGGTTGTGTAGCAGGTTCTAGCTTTCATTTTCCAATATGCGTTACAGGATCTGTACGTACCGAGATCTGATTCATAAAGCTTTGGAATATAGGCCTTAGTTGTGTCGGCACGGGGGTGGGTTCCGATCGAGGAGTAAAATTTTGGTTTGGTTGCCGAGACGGGGCATATCCGGATGAACCGGTTGTGTACTGTCTCAGAGCCGTTTCTTGATCAGGGACACGCTTTCCATTAGGGTAGAGTGCCGATACTTGGCTAATGATCCCTTCTACCGTGGGGGTTTGCGCCTTACGAGGCGGTTGTCCAACCCTATGGCTGATAGGTGGGGACTGGGTTTGGACTACTGGGGCTGCACAACGGGAAATCCAGTTGTGGCGGTCAATCAGAAGTTGATACGTAGTGCAGTCTCCGTATGAAAGGCTCATACGGAGCTCTGGACTCAGGCTCTGCAACATCATGTCAATTTCTTGACATTCTGTGAGTTGCAGGCCGGTTTGGTGGACAAGGGTGCGCCACTGAGACACGTATTGTTCGAATTCCTTCCTAGGCCTCATTCTCTCTACGGTTAAGTCCGAAATAGAGGGGGTCCTAATCCTCTGGTAACCGTAGCGGCCCAAGAATTTCTCGCTTACAGCCGAGAAATTCGACAAGTGATCTACAGGGAGGGTGGAGAACCATTGTAGTGCTTCTCCTTCCAATGATTTCTGGAAGAGGAAGACTAGTAGAGGTTGATTATCTAGAAACGGGCGTGCGTCTAGATAAAAGGCTGTTAAATGAATGTCTGGATCTCCACGACCGTTGTACCGGCGGAATTTGGGGATTTTGAATCCCTGCGGTAGGTGGACTGACGGGATTTGTCTCAGGTTATGTAGAGACATGTGTTTGGGGGCCGAGGGACCAGTCTCGGAGAGGATTCTCCGGATGGTTTCGTCCAGTGTTTCTCCCCTGGGAGGGCTGTTTGCCAGTCCCGGGTTGGAGGTGGCCTGGTAGGGGCCTGGAGTGGAAACGGCTGGGAATTTTGGATTCGCGGGGGAACGGGGGGCGAATGAAAAAATGCTCGGATTGACCGAGCAGCTGGGTGTGGATGGGGCTTTGGGAGTGGATTTGGGGGTTTCGACAGGGGTTTCCTGTCTCAAGGTCTTGGCATGACGGTACTAGCCATCCTTTCCTCTAGATGGGTCAGGAACTGTGTGGCCTGACCCTCCTGGTGATTCCTTTCCTCTAATATCTCCTCTTCTATGTGGGATTCCATGACGTGGAGTGGGGATGAATGCAGATTGAAAGCAGTAAATAAAGCAGTAAACGATTGCGCAGCTGTGTGCGACTTACGAAAGCAGTAAAGGATTGCGTAGCTGTGTGCGACTTACGAAAGCAGTAAAGGATTGCGCAGCTGTGTGCGGCTTACAAAGCAATAAAGGATGTTATAATGCACAGTAGAAGAGGATTTAATTCAAGGAGTGAGAAACTCTAACTTTCCTAGAGGGTTGATAGCATTCTAGTCAAGCTTGTAAAAGGGGGCAGAAGAGGATTACCTTTTGTTGTTTTTCACGAGGGAGGTCCCACCGTGATCGCCAGATTTGTCGGTATGTAAAAACTGGGGGGTTCTGCGAACTTGGTCCTGGTCCGTCTCGCGACTGATCAGGTCACCGCCCGGAGAGTCGTTCCTGAGCCGCCCGACCGCTTCTCAGAAATGATGGGGTTTGTTGTGATCGCCACCTGCTTTCTCAAAAAGCAGGGAAAGGTTGAGTCGGATTTGATCGCCTACGTGGGGGGAGTTTGTGGGGTCTCCGCTCTAAGACACGGATATACCGTACACAGAGGTGAAAAACAGGTAATCCTATTCTGCTTCCCGGGGGCTTGGCTAAATGAGTCTTGGGACAAAGGGGTGTAGGTGGGGTGTGGATATGGGGCGGCTAGTGAGTTTTAGCCGTCGGGTATGGGGCGGCTAGATAGGGTTAGCCGTCTAGGGTCTGGGGGAATTTGGGCAGAACTTCGGTAGGAAATGGGTTGGGTTTTGGCAGAGGCTAAGCTAGGTTTAGCCCGGGTTTCTGGAGGGTGGGATGAGAGGGTATTTTATGTAGGGAATGGGTGTTTCTTTCACAAAAGGGGCTCTCTCTCTCTCTCTCTCTTGGGATTTCTAGTGGTGGAAGGGTTTGAGGATGGTGGATTGGTGATTGAAGATTGTCGTGGATTTTTTGGGTGATGTTGTATTTGGGCTTGGGACCCCTCTATTTATAGTAAAAGAGAGGCAGGAAAATATCCCGGGGGTATTTTAGTGGGTTGGCTTCGATTAGACCCCTCATTAATTCTCTAGTTCTTCTGTTAGAGACCAGGTGAAGGGCGGCTAGTTCTATCTAGCCGCCCAGGATGGGGCAACTACTTCCTGGTAGCCGCCCCCATCATGACCTGCCAAACGTCCCATCTCTGACAAGCGGTGGCTTGGGTAGGTTACTTGGATTGATCCGGCCAAGAGAGGGCGGCTAAAGGTCATGACCCGCCGCAATGATCAGCATTTATTGCTGCTTTATGTCCCATCCAGGGGACTGGTCCAAAGTCGGCCAGGGGGCGGTTAGGGGGCCGGCTAGTTCAAACTAGCCGCCTGGTATGGGGCGGCTAGTTAGATCTAGCCGCCCCTTGCCAGGGACACAGGGTTTTTGGTTCTTAGGGTTAGGGTTAGGGTTAGGGTTTCTGGTTTTAGGTCTAGGTCAATGCTAGGGTCAGGTTTAGGTTTAGTTTTAGGGTTTCCGGTTTGGTCTAGGGCTAGGGTTTCCGGTTTTGGGTTTCCGGTTTGGTCTAGGGCTAGGGTTTCCGGTTTAGGGTTTCTGGTTTTAGGTCAAGGCTTCCGGTTTACAAGATTTCCGGTTTCCCGATCTTTGGTTCTCTACTTGAAGTATTTCCGGGTATTTCCGGGTGTTACTTGAAGTATTTATGTCTTTCTGGACGGTCAAAATTGGGGTATCTACACATGTGAGCTCATACCGCTACTAGTACAGCAGTTTGCAACTCGCTATGCATCTCTTCTCTTAATTGATTACGCACCTCCTCTCGAATCTCCTCTCGAATATCCTCTCGAATCTCCTTACGAATATCCTCTCGAATCTCCTTACGAATCTCCTCACGCATCCTATCCAATAATTCTTGAGAAGGCCTCGATGATATATGTGGCCGACCAAATATGTCTGTCGGGGAGGGACAAAAACCAAATGTTCGTACACGACCATGTCCATCAGGTCCCATCACTGAAGTGAAAACTCTCTCTTGAATAGGTTGTGTTTGTTCGGGCTCTGGCACATCAGAGAGTCGCTGTTCCATCTGAGACTGCAAAACATATTTTAATACATTGTGTTAGAATTATGAGTATAAAAAACTACAATTTGAATATCATATTTTGTTACAAGATAGAGATTTTCTAATATACACTTACTATGACCTCCGCTGTTTCTTCATCAGGTGCACGACCACTCGTGTCCTGACGTGATTTTACAAACACACTCATTCGATCTGTAGCATCCCCTTTGTTGGCCAACTATTGCAAGGATATAAAATACACAATTAACTAATTTAAATATCTATAATAATAAATTATTAAGTAAACTCACAAATTACCTCCCTACGTAGCTCTGCAAATGATGTCCTTCCAGTCCTGTGATGCAAGCCTTGTTGTTCACGGTTTCTTTTATTTTTATCCGCTAACACCTAAAGTTGAATTAAAAAATTATCATGAGCATCAATTAATCAATTTTTAAAAAAAATTAAGGATGATGTAATAAAAGTGCATACGGCAGCTTCCTCAGTTCCCCAATACTGAACCAATGTATTCCACTGATTGGATTCTACCCGGGGTGGAACATTCTTTATTCTCTCTTCATTCATCTTATATGCGTTGAAGTATTTACTCTTGAGGCATCCTTTCCAATCTTTCCAATATTTTCCAACAGACCGCAAACAATTGTCCTTATATTCAGCTGGAGCATTAGTATTATCCTACAATGATAATTCAATATATAAATTAGTTATACCTCGACATCTCTTAGTACATCTTCTGGCATATCGCTCTATGATACATACGTCAAAGGTACTCTATGGCTATCCCGGGCTATATAGCTAAGTTGGGATGTCAACTTCGTCGCGTTTAGACCAATCGGTTGCATCATCTCGTTAAAGTTTACATATGGACAGAGATCGAGCTGAACCTCGACCTTTCTTGCTGTTGCTTGTGCTACTTGTGCCACACATGCTAGCTCCTTATGTATAGTATTAAAATGCAAATTGATTTTAGAGATAATACACAAAAAAAATTAAAGCATAAATATAATAGGACTAAGAGTAAAACCTGAATCATTTGAAAGTGGTGTAGAAACGGTGGCCTGTGAAGCAGCTTGAGACGATTGTCAATGGGACTGGGGCAGACGCTCTGAACGAGATTGTCTATGAGGTGGAAGATGTAAAGAAGGTTGTTAGTGCGGGCGTGACTGTGGCTCGGAGGTAGAATGCAACCTCTCAGACATAGATATACCACATCCTCTCTTCCTCATCATTATTCACCTGTTAAAAAAACATATTATAGCTGAGACAATAATATATATATGTAAATAAAAAAAATTAAATGTAGTCAAATGTCATCACATTTAGCATATAAGTGAAAACATAGATTATTTAGAAAAATTAAATGTAGTCAAATGTCATCACATTCAGCCATCTCAACGTCATCTTCGCCAACAACATCAATTGTTGTTCCATCCATTCCTTGCCTCACCCAAGCAACATCCTCAGTATGAACAAATACGGTTTCATCTAATTGTTGAATACTAAATGGCTCAACTTGAGGGACCATTCTCACATTGGAAGAAAAATCCTTTGAATACATATCAAACAAATCTCTACTTGTTAAATTCACAGCAACATGCCAATTCGGTTCTACGGGGTCTTGCACATACCATACTTGCTCAACTTGGGATGCTAATATAAAAGGTTCATCGATTATTCGATTATCCTTATATAACAGATTATTGAAATTCACCAATGTAAATTTAAACTCGTCTTCCTTCAACCCCACTTGATTATTAATCCAATTACACTTGAACATGAAAAATTTCATTTCAATGGTGTAGCGAACCTCAATGATATCTGTCAACTCCCCATAGAAGGTAACATCTCCCCTACGAGGGTTATTGTCCTTTCGACTTGCATAACTCATTGTATCCGCATTGAGCATAACTCCACTATTCTGAGTGGTTCTACTTTTGTAATTGCTCTTCGTGCGAAACCGAAAACCATTGATTATATATCCCTTGAATCTCCTTGCAGAATGGTGAGGACCTATAGCCAAGCACTTGATTTCATCCGTCACATTTATATTTGTTGTCCATTGCAAAATTTCAATCTACAATTGTAATAGTTAATTAGTTCAAAATTGTTATATACGCGGTAAAATTAGACAATCTAAAAGACATACTTACATGTTCCTTAAACCATGTGTGAAATGTTTCATTGTGAATGAGGCAAATCCAATGATCTCCTTCACGAGGTATTTTCCTTTTAAGGAATGCAAGGTGTTCTCTATAAGGAATAAAAGGAACATTCAATTCAATATATCAAATAGCAATATTGATGTGATTTTGCATAAAATTTGACTTACTCTCGATAAGGTGTGATTGCATCATTGTTGACTAGCACATATCGATGAGTCTGGATGTATGTCACATCATCAAGCTCAAATTGATCTATTTTTCCTAAAGCACGACCCAAGATGTTACCGCCATCATCATTCCGGGTTGATCGATTGGATTTGGATTCCACATCAATCAAATACCTCCCGCAAAAGTTCATGCATTCTTCCATCAAGTATCCTTTAGCAATTGAGCCTTCTGGGTGAGCTCGATTTCTTACATATTGCTTTAATGTAAATAGATACCTATAAGTAAAAGGATGAGAATTACTTCGAAGATAGTTATAATTCATCACATGTATATATATATATATATATATATATATATATATATATATATATATATACGTTGTCAAATATGCAAACCTCTCAATGGGATACATCCACCAAAATTGTACAGCACCAGCAACCATTGCTTCTTCAGCCAAATGAATAGGCAAATGCTCCATTATATTAAAAAAGGCTGGTGGAAAGATCATTTCAAGATGGCAAAGAGTGATCGCAACTCGATCTTGGATATTTTGCAAGTCAGTTATGCGATTCACTTTTGAGCATAGCATCCTAAAGAAATTGCTTAATTCAATCAAGCCTTCTACCACGTTCTTCGGCAATGCCCTCCAAACGGCTAGTGGAAGTAATTGTTGGATTAAGATATGATTATCATGGTTCTTGAGACCCCAAATACTTCGCTCTTTCAAATGTACACATCGTGAAATATTGGATGCATAGCCATCTGGAGCCTTAACATGCTTCAACACATCACAAAATATATCTTTATCATGTTTACTCATGTTAAAGCATGAAGGAGGCAAGTATATCTTCTCATTCCCTTATGGTTGAGGGTGAAGTGGTTTTCGAATACCCATGTCCTCCAAGTCACGCCGAGCCTTCAGATTATCCTTTGTTTTCCTTGCAGTTCCCAACAATGTATAAAGTATGTTGTCATAGACATTCTTTTCAATGTGCATTACATCAAGGTTGTGATGAATTAGATTGTGCTCCCAATAAGGTAATTCAAAAAAGATGCTTTTCTTCTTTCAGATTTTCTCACTTTCAAAATCTCCCATCATTCTTCTTCTAAGGTCTTCCTTCTTATACTCTGATAAGACGTCATTCAATTGTAATAAAACATTAGCTCCCGATAGATGAGTGGGCTTTCATCCCCATTCTCTCTTTCCATTGAAAGACACTCTATCTTTCCTCAATTTATGATCTGCAGGTAAGAATCTCCGGGTATCCATAAAATAAAATTTTCTACTATGCCTTAGCCAACGAGATCGAGTATCCTTGTTACAACAAGGACAAGCAAATTCACCTTTTGTGCTCCATCCTGACAAATTGGCATATGCTGTAAAGTCGCTAATTGTCCACAACAACGCTGAATGCAGCTTAAACATCTGATTGCTTGCAGCATCATAAGTAAGTACCCCATCCTCCCATAATTCCTTCAATCCCTCAATCAAAGGTTCAAGATAAACATCAATTTTATTACCAGGTCCTTTAGCACCATCAATAAGCACAGACAAAATGAAAAATGGTTGCTTCATGCACAACCATGGTGGCAAGTTGTATGGAATGAGAATCACTGGCCAGGTGCTATGAGCTATATTCATCGACCTAAATGGATTAAACCCATCAGCTGCTAGTCCAAGTCTGACATTGCGGCTCTCACTAGAAAAATATGGATATCGCTCATCAAGTTTTCTCCAAGCTTCAGAGTCTGCAGGATGCCTAAATGCACCATCATCAATTCGTTTCTCGGCGTGCCATTTCATGAGCAAAGCAATTTTTGAGGACATAAACAACCTTTGCAATCTTGGCTTCAAGGGAAAATACCTTACTTGCTTGGCAGCAATTTTTTTACCCCCACCTGAATCACCCTCAATATGTTTATACCTAGAAGTCCCGCATATGTCACAGCTATCAAGAGTTTCATCACTGCCTCTATACAACATACAATTTTTGGGACATGCATCCCAAGTCTTGTAATTGAAACCCAAATCTGTTGTTATCTTATTTGCTTCATAGTAGGATTTGGGCAATATTGTTCCCTTGGGGAATGCCTCGTTCAACAACTCAAGTAACATAGTGAATGACTTGTTTGTCCAACCAGAAAGCACCTTTAGATGCAACAATCGGACAATGAAAGAAAGCGTTGTGAACTTTTCACACCCGGGATATTGTCACACCCCAGGGCGGCCGTCCCCGAGACGTGGCAAGTATATACATGATATCAGTAATCCATACACGAGGTCAATAAATACTCCACAATGTCAAAGGCAATAAAGCGAAACCAAATAACTGACATCAAATACATACAGAAATAGCGGAAGCAAAAATGACTAAGTCTATAATTCAAAGACATATTTATAGACTAGAGTACTCAATCAAACTGTCCTGTGAGAGCCAATATACAACAAAAGACAACATCAATCCACAAACTGTCCCCAAGCACAAGTAGAAATACATACAAGAAAACGGGGGATGCTGAAAGCCTCTGACTCGCAAGATATCTAACGTGAACGCTGGTCCCCTTACTCGAATCGCGTCTCAGGGAGCTCCTCCTTCGGATCCGGATCAACGACAACTGGAGAAAACATATGCGAGGGGTGAGCCGCATGCTCAGTGAATGGAACAATTCATGTATCATAACTCATATAACTTCAAACAATCATTCAAGTCCCTCACCCTCACCCTGAAGGGTGACCTAGGATTTTGGGAAATTGCGCAACCTGGCAGGTCGGACCAACGCCAACCCACCACACCCACACCCACACCCTCACCCCCTCCTCGGGGTGACATAGGCTCTTGGGGACAAGGTCGATTGTCCTACACCGCTCGTCCTCCGGTAGTCTCTCCCGGTGTGGCCCCTACTACCTGATAGCCTCCCAGGTCCCTATCACTGCAATATGGGCTCCCCAACATGCGTCGTGGATAGTTCCCAGGAGCACCTCACGGGGTTCAGGCCTCTACCGGACTAGCCTCCCGAGACTGCTACTTCAGCCGTATGGGCACACCAACACGCGTCATGAGTAGTGTCTAGGAGTGCCCCCACCGGACTTTACTATGCCAGGCAGTCTCTACTCGGTGCCGACGAAGGGAAGAACACTCGACACCCACGAATACGATCCCTAAGGATCCGTCGTCATCGGTTATCAAACATCGGTAAGCGCAACGAATTCTCATGAATTCCCTCCAGGGCGCATAACTCAGATGCGGGGAAGATATTTCATTCTAAGTGTCCATGACATAGCATGACCCCATAGGTGGTCATACACTTACCTAATCTCATTAGGCAAGAAAATATGGCCTAAGCTTGCATTTAATTCTTACAAGAAATAAAGATTAATCATGGAAGCATCTGAAATTAATTACAAGACGTAATATTTCCTAAGGCATGCTTATACTTATACCTCCTTATCTGTTTAATTAAATTAAACTAGGTGGGGACATGCATAGGTCAGGTTTATACTAACATATAACATGTGTCTAGGTATACATGGCTCCTATGCATGATACAGGGATGTATAAAACCTAGCATACAACATCTAATCATAGCATGGGTGCGTTCCTAGCCTAACAGACAATAACATTCATACATCTACAGCACATCACACGTTATACGCAGTTATGGCACCCCAGGGGAGGGCGATGCACTCCAATGTGCATCAAACGCCTCCCAACTGGGTTGGATTGACCCACTCACCACAACCTGGGTCGTCGCGCGACCACCCGCCAAAGATCTGTAAGGCAAGGGTAACGAAAATGGTGAGTAAACCACTTAACAACACTTGAAATTTACTAGAAATGCCAAAAACTCAGACATGCACGCATACGGGCCCGCACGCATGCGAGTACGCGCGTACGCACGCCTATCCGAGCACCCCGACACCTACCCGAGACCTCGGGAAGCCTCACGCGTACGCCGGCGCACTGCCCCGCGCCCAGCCGTGCACCCAGCAGCGCACCCGGACGTGCCACGCGCGCCCAAAACTCCTGCCGCACGCACGTGCACGCTCGCGCGCACGGCCCCCGCGTACTGCGCGCCCCGCGCGCACCTGCTCGCCCCTGCGCCCACTGCCCGCGATCCTCGCGCTCTGTGCGCACATGTACGCGCGCGCCTGCGCGCCCGACCAGCCCGCCTGGGCCCTTCTGCGCACGCGCACTGGTAGCCCCGCGCGCGCGCCCAGACCATTTCCAGCCCCCTCCCCATGCCCACATACACCCAAAACATAATCACAAGCATGCATAGTCCCATACCACCCCTTAACACAAAAAAAAAACAGCATTTAAGAGAAGAGGGAGAGCCTACCAACAGAAGGGGGAGTGAAAGGGGGAAAAATCCGGGCCCTCCGCGCACCGGAAGCCACTCCCAACTACTACCACCACTACCACCACCTCCTCAGCTCCTCTACTACCTCTCCTTGACTGAAAACAGGGGACAAATAGGGGGGGGGAGACATGAGAGGGAGGAGAAAGAAAAGAAACAACGACAACATCAAACACATAACCTTACTCTCCCTTGCTTGTGTGCCTTCTTCTCCAACCAACCCAAACACACACACACACACAACCAAAACAAGAAACCAGAGAGGGAGAGAGTGTGTGAGAGGGAGAGAGTGAGAAAGGGACGCCATTTACGCCTACATAACCCCTTAAAAGAAGAGAGAAAAAAAGAAATAAAAAGGGGGTGAGTTTAACCTACCCTCACCCACTCACACTCACAAATATCTCAACCTTACTTAACCCCTAAGTAAGTGGGGGGTAAGCTTACCAAGAGTCACCATAATCACTAAATATCCCAACACTATTCCTCCCACAAAACCAGTAACGAAGAAAACCCGGATACGGTTCAGAACTGCATAATTTTCCAAACGTTACCGGAATTCGATGAAATTTTTATGGGTAGTACAGAATGGTACCAGGACCCATAATATGCGGTTTGATTTCCAATCGGAGTTCTCTAGCTCACGCAGATGACTAAAAAGTCAAAATTTTAGCGGTTCCGATCGAAAAAGAAAATTTCGAAAATGGCCAGAACTGACCCAAAGGTGACCCATAGGCTAAAAAGTGACACATATATAACATTCCTCCCCCCTTAGGAAATTTTGTCCACAAAATTTAATACAAAAACATCTAAGAAGGAAAAAGATGTGGGTATGTGTCACACATGGCGTCCTTGCGCTCCCAAGTGGCCTCGGCACCTGAACGGTGCTGCCAACGCACCTTACCCAACTGGACGGCCTTGGTGCGGAGCCTCTTCTCGCGTCGGTCCAGGATCTCGACCGGCTGCTCCACGAATGACAAGTCCGGTTCGAAGACGAGCGGCTCGAACGAGCTGATGTGGGCAGGGTCGTGGACGTAACGCCTCAGCTGCGAGACGTGGAAGACGTCATGGGCCTGAGCCAACTGTGGGGGCAAGGCTAGGCGATAGGCCACCTCCCCAATCTGCTCCAGGATGAGAAACGGGCCAATAAAACGTGGACTCAACTTGTCCCACACACCGACACGGAAGATGCCCTTTTACGGCGACACCTTCAGAAAGACATGATCACCAACCTCGAAGGCAAGCTCACGGCGATGGCGATCGACGTAGCTCTTCTGACGGCTCTGAGCGGTACGTATACGCTCACGAATTGTCTTGACCTTCTCTGAGGTCAGGCGGACGATCTCTGGCCCCTCCAACTGGCGCTCTCCGACCTCGTCCCAACACAAGGGAGACCTGTAGCGGCGGCCATAGAGTGCCTCATAAGGTGCCATCCGAATACTCGAGTGGTAGCTGTTGTTGTAGGCGAACTCCACCAACGGAATGTGCCTCTCCCAACTACCCCCGAAGTCAAGGGTGCAGGCCCGCAACATGTCCTCCAAGGTCTGAATCGTACTCTCCGACTGGCCATCGGTCTGCGGATGAAAAGCGGTACTGAAGTGGAGGTTCATACCTAGGGCGTGCTGGAGGCTACGCCAGAACCTCGAAGTGAACCTCGCATCCCTATCAGAAATGATGCTGACCGGAGTGCCATGGAGAAGAACGATCTCTGAGACAAACAACTGCGCCAGGGTGTCCAGAGAATCGGTGAGTCAGATGGGGAGAAAATGGGCGGACTTGGTCAGTCGGTCGATGATCACCCAGATGGCATCACGACCCAAACGTGACTTCGGCAGACCCGAAACAAAGTCCATAGTAATCTGCTCCCACTTCCACTGAGGGATCTCCATGGACTGCAGCTTCCCCGCAGGACGTTGATGCTCTGACTTCACCTGCTGGCATACCAAGCAACGAGCAATGAAACGGCCAACATCCGCCTTCATCCCGCGCCACCAGTAACCACGACGAAGGCCCCTGTACATCTTCGTGCCACTCGGATGCACGGTGTACCAAAAACGATGGGCCTCGTCTAATATCTTCTGCTTCAGCTCTGCGTCGTCAGGAATACATACCTGGCCTCTGAACCGCAGGATCCCGTCCTCGAGAATCTGGTAATCCGGTCGCTCGCCCCGGGCGACGCCTTCAGAAAGGACCAAAAAGTGCGGATCCTGCCCTTATGCTCTGTGGATCTTGTCGAGGAGAATAGGCTGCACCACTAACCTGGCTAGAAAGCCACCAACAGGCGTCTCCCGAATACTGATCCAGCAAGCGGCCTCCTCTAGAAGCCTCCAACGACGCACAGCCAAGTGGGCGGCCATGCCCAAGGGCTGCCTACTAAGAGCATTTGCTACGACATTCACCTTACCCGGGTGGTAAGCGATGTCACAATCATAGTCCTTCAGGAACTCGACCCAACGTCTCTGACGCATGTTGAGTTCCGGCTGGGACTGCAGATAAGTCAGGCTCTTGTGATCCGTGAAGAGCTCAAACTCCTCACCATAGAGGTAGTGCCTCCAAATCTGATGATCGCTGCTAACTCCAGGTCATGGGTGGGGTAATTCTGCTCATGGGGCTTCAACTGACGCGACGCGTAAGCAACAACTTTACCGTTCTGCATCAGGACGCAACCCAAACCCAGCCGCGACGCATGAGAGTAGACTGTGAATCCACCACTCCCCGACGGAATGGTAAGAACGGGCGCTGAGGTGAGTCTCCGCTTCAACTCCTGGAAGCTCTCCTCGCAAGATGGGGACCACTCGAACCGGACTTCCTTCCGTGTGAGGCAGGTCAGAGGGACGGCTATCTTCGAGAAACCCTCAACAAACCTCCGATAATAGCCTGTCAAACCCAGGAAGCTCCGAATCTCGGTGGGGATCGACGGTCGCCACCAATTTGACACGGCAAGCGTCTTATCCGGGTCCACAGATATACCCTCACCGGAAATCACATGGCCAAGGAAGGCCACACGCTCCAACCAAAACTCGCACTTACTGAACTTGGCGAACAACTGATGTCTGACCAAAGTCTCCAAGACGGTGCGAAGATGGTCAACGTGCTCCTCAAGACTCCTCGAGTACACCAGAATATCGTCAATGAAGACTACCACGAAGGAGTCGAGGAAGGGTCGAAACACCCGATTCATCAGATCCAAGAAGGCTACCGGCGCATTCGTCAACCCAAACGGCAGTACTCGAAACTCATAGTGTCCGTACCGGGTACGAAAGGCCGTCTTCAGAATATCTGACTCCCGGATCTTCAGCTGATAGCCCGAACGGAGATCGATCTTAGAGAAGACACGCACTCCCTGGAGCTGGTCAAACAGATCGTCAATTAGAGGTAAGGGGTACTTGTTCTTCATGGTCGGCTTGTTCAACTGTCTGTAGTCAATACACAAATGCAGCGAACCGTCCTTCTTTCGAACAAACAAGACAGGGGCTCCCCACGGAGAGACACTCGGACGTGTGAACCCCTTCCTGAGCAACTCCTCCAGCTGCTCCTTCAGCACCTTCAACTCTGCTGGGGCCATCCGGTATGGAGCCCTCGATAGGAGTCTGACTGATCTCAAACTCGATCGCGCGATCCGGTGGTAAGCCTGGAAGATCATCAGGGAAAACCTCTGGATATTCCGCCACGATAGGAGTCTGACTGATATCAACCCGCAGTGGTGCATCCTCGTCCACAATGCACGCTAGGTAACCCTCGCATCCGCCCTGAAGGAGTCTCCACGCCTGGATGGACGACACGAAACCCAAAGGAGCAACGTCCCTATCGCCCACGAACTAGAAAGACCTCCGACCAGGGACGCAAAAAGACACCGACTTCGGAAAACAGTCAATAGTGGCGTGACTCACTGCTAGCCAATCCATCCCCAGGATGGCGTCGAAGTCCGTCATGGCGAGCTCGATCAGATCCACCGGGAATTCATGCTCCGAAATCACCACAGTACATCCCCGATACACAGAGCGAAGGAGAATACGGTCTCCGACCGGCAATGATATCTCCAGCATAACATCTAGAGGGGTCGACACCACACCCATTCGTCTTGCGAAAGCGGGAGACACGAACGAATGTGTGGCCCCGGAATCAAACAGCACATAAGCAGGAAACTGGGATATCATAACAATACCTCGGACCACGCTACCCGAAGCCTGCGCATCCTCAGCGGTAAGTGCTGCCACACGCCCCTGAACGAGCTACGGCTGAGGAGCAGGGGCACGCCTCGCGGGCTGTACTGCCTGCCTCCTCTGATCAATCCGGCCACCCTGTGGCTGCTGAAACTGACGTTGTGGCTGCTGCTGCTAGCACGGCACCTGCTGCGGCTGCTGCAACTGAAGTTGAGGCGCAGGAGATCGGCCAGCATCGGGGCAGTCAAAGATGATGTGCCCGACTCGCTGACAATGGTAACAGCGTCGTGTCTCCGGTCGCCTCGCCTGTGCTGGAAAGGCGGCAATGGGTGCAGGGCCTCGTGCTGGCACCACATCGACTGGAGTAGCAGCGGCCGCTGGTCGATCCACGCGGGGCCGCTTGCCCTTGTGACGCCCCGAATCCTGACTCCTGGGTGGACTCTGGTCCGCAAAAAGGGTAGAAATAGTTGAGGAAATCCCAAGGTCACGCTCAACTGTCCTCGCCCGAGACACCAGGTCGGTGTACCTCAAGAGTGCCTCCGAGGAAACGTGCACCCTGATGGCGCTGTTGAGACCCATCTCAAATCGACGGCATCTCGTCTCCTCGTCCATCACCAAGGCAGGGGCAAACCGAGAGAGTCTCGTAAAACGTGTGGAGTAGTCCGACACTGACGTGGTACCCTGTGTCAGCTGCTCGAACTCCCGCATCACGATCTGTCGCGTCGAGAACGGGAAGTACTCCGCCAAGAAGTGGTTCCAGAACCCAGCCCAAAGGAGTCGCTCCACACCCTCCAGAATGTCCACAGATCGGGTGGCCCACCAGTCAGCGGCGCTACGCTTCAACATGAACGTGGCCAACGAGACACGCTGACGGTCGGTGTAGTGCATGGTCGAGAAGATCTTGTCTATCTCCATCAACCAATGCTCTGGGGCAAGGGGGTCCGTCGCCAAGCTATGGAACTCAGGAGGATGAAGCTTCAAAAAGGTGGTGAGGCCGGTCTGATGCACACGGGCTGCTGCATCTAGCTCCTCCTCCCTCTGCTCGGGTCCAAGAACTCTGACTGCAGGAATCTCCACTAGTACAGGGGATACTTCTGGCACCACGGGTGGATCTGCTGCTAAGGGTACCTGCGGAGCCGCCTTGCGAGCTGCCCGCAGTTCCTGGATCTCTCGCGCTTGCTTAGCCAGCGCTCACATCTGAGCCTCCAGCGCCCTCGTCTGAGTCTCCAGGAGGTCCGCTATCCGAGCGTAAGCACGCTCCCATGCAGGAGGCTCCTGCGCAGGTCCTGGCCCAACAGCCGAGGACTCTCCAGTAGACTCCTCGTCTCTGGTAGGTTCGGAAACCTCCGAAGCCCGAGGGCGACCTCGTCCACGCGCCCATCTCCGAGGAAGCATATCAGCAACCTAAAGAACCAGCACAAGGATCAGAATACTCATATAGAAATCCTAGGACTCATCTCTAAGAAAACAAATGGCTCTGACAGGACCAGGCTCTGATACCAACTTTTGTCACACCCCAGGGCGGCCGTCCCCGAGACGTGGCAAGTATATACATGATATCAGTAATCCATACACGAGGTCAATAAATACTCCACAATGTCAAAGGCAATAAAGCGAAACCAAATAACTGACATCAAATACATACAAAAATAGCGGAAGCAAAAACGACTAAGTCTGTAATTCAAAGACAAATTTACAGACTATAGTACTCAATCAAACTGTCCTGTGAGAGCCAATATACAACAAAAGACAACATCAATCCACAAACTGTGCCCACGCACAAGTAGAAATACATACAAGAAAACGGGGGATGCTGAAAGCCTCCGACTCGCAAGATATCTAATGTGAACGCTGGTCCCCTTACTCGAATCGCGTCTCAGGGAGCTCCTCCTTCGGATCCGGATCAGCGACAACTGGAGAAAACATATGCGAGGGTTGAGCCGCATGCTCAGTGAATGGAACAATTCATATATCATAACTCATATAACTTCAAACAATCATTCAAGTCCCTCACCCTCACCCCGAAGGGTGACCTAGGATTTTGGGAAATTGCGCAACCTGGCAGGTCGGACCAACACCAACCCACCACACCCACACCCTCACCCTCACCCCCTCATCGGGGTGACATAGGCTCTTGGGAACAAGGTCGATTGTCCTACACCGCTTGTCCTCCGATAGTCTCTCCCAGTGTGGCCCCTTCTACCTGATAGCCTCCCAGGTCCCTATATCTGCAATATGGGCTCCCCAACATGATACATGGATGTATAAAACCTAGCATATAGCATCTAATCATAGCATGGGTGCGTTCCTAGCATAACAGACAATATCATGCATACATCTACAGTACATCACACGTTATACGCAGTTATGGCACCCCACGGGAGGGCGATGCACTCCAACGTGCATCGAACGCCTCCCAACTGGGTTGGATTGACCCACTCACCGCAACCTAGGTCGTCGCGCGACCACCCGCCAAAATCTGTAAGGCAAGGGTAAGGAAAATGGTGAGTAAACTACTTAACAACACTTGAAATTCACTAGAAATGCCAAAAACTCAGACTTGAACGCATACGGGCCCGCACGCATGTGAGTACGCGCGTACGCACGCCTATTCGAGCACCCCGACACCTACCCGAGACCTCGGGCAGCCACACGCATGGCCCCGCACGCGTACGCACGCGCATGCACGCGCGCACACGCAACCACGCCCGCCAGCGCACTGCCCCGCGCCCAGCCGCGCACCCAGCAGCGCACCCGGACGTGCCCCGCTCGCCCAGAACTCCTGCCGCGCGCTCGCGCGCACGTTCCCCGCGCACTTCGCGCCTGCGCGCCCGACCAGCCCGCTTGGGCCCTTCTGTGCGCGTGCCCAGACCATTTCCAGCCCCCTCCCCATGCCCACATACACCCAAAACATAACCACAAGCATGCATAGTCCCATACAGTAGATACCCCAATTTTGACCGTCCAGAGAGACGGAAATACTTCAAGTAACACACGGAAATATCCCACAGTTGGACATCCAATAAAGAACCAAAGGTACGATAAACCGGAAACCCTAAACCCTAGCCTTGACCTAAACCGGAAACCCTGACCTAAACCAAAACCTAAACCTAAACCTAAATCGGAAACCCTAACCCTAACTCTAAAAACCCAAAACCCTAGAACCCCAAGTCCCTGGCATGGGGCGGCTAGCCCTAACTAGGCGCCCCACACCGGGCGGCTAGTTTACACTAGCCACCCCCATGGCCGCCCCTCTGTCCGACTTTGGACCAGTCCCCTGGATGGGACATAAAGCAATATTAAATGCTGATCATTGCGACGGGTCATGACCTTTAGCCGCCCCCTCTCGGCCGGATCAATCCAAGTAACCGACCCAAGCCAGCGCTTGTCAGAAATGGGACGTTTGGCAGGTCATGATAGGGGCGGCTACTAGGAAGTAGGGGCGGCTACCAGTAAGTAGCCGCCCCATCCTGGGCGGCTAGTTAGCACTAGCCGCCCTTCACCTGGTCTCTGACAGAAGAACAAGAGAATTAATGAGAGGTCCAATCGAAGCCAACCCACTCCATTACCCTCGGGATATTTCCCTGCCTCTCTTTTACTATAAACAGAGGGGTCCCAAGCCCAAATACAAAATCCACAACACTAACAAACCAATCAACAACATCACCAAAAATCCACAACAATCTTCAATCACCCTTCCACCACTAGAAATCACAAGAGAGAGAGAGAGAGAGAGCCCCTTTTGTGAGAGAAATACCCATTCCCTACATAAAATACCCTCTCATCCCACCCTCCAGAAACCCGGGCTAAACCTAGTTTAGCCTCTGTCCAAAACCAAACCCATTTCCTACCGAAGTTCTGCCCAAACCAACCCAGACCCTGGACGGCTAACCCTAGCTAGCCGCCCCCTGGCCGATGGCTAACACAACTAGCCGCCCCCCCCCCCCCTATACACACCCCACTTACACCCCCTATGTCTCATAACTCCTTTAGTCAAGCCCCGGAAGCAGAATAGGATTATCTGTTTTTCACCTCTGTATACGGTATATCCGTATCTCAGAGCTAGACCCCACAAACTCCCCACATAGGCGATCAAATCTGACCCAACCTTTTCCTGCTTTTAGAAAAAGCAGGTGGCGATCACACAAACCCCTGAATCCTCTTGAGACGCTATCGGGCGCCTCAACCAGGAACGACACCCCTCACCCTTCCGAGAAGACGATCCGACCGAGCCCGCCAGTACACGCACCCGATCTGAATCCCCAAAGAACCCTCACACACGCACGCGCTCACCGCGCACCCCGCCGGGATCCTCTCCGACACGCCGACATTCGGAGGCCTTCCCGACGGTACCGACAAATCTGGCAATCACGGAGGGACCTCCCTCGTGAAAAACAACAAAAGGTAATCCTCTTCTGCCCCCTTTTACAAGCTTGACTAGAATGCTATCAACCCTCTAAGAAGGTTAGAGTTTCCGACCCCTCGAACCAGTTCCTCCTCTAATTCACATCACATCATCATTTACTGCTTTGTAAGCCGCACATAGCTGCACAATCCTTTACTGCTTTGTAAGCCGCACACCGTTGCACAATCCTTTACTGCTTTGTAAGCCGCACATCGCTGCGCAATCCTTTACCGCTTTATTTACTGCTTTATATCTGCATTCGTTCCCTTAAATCATTTCACACGCATCATGGAATCCAGCATAGAGGAGGAGATACTAGAGGAAAGAACCCACCAAGAGGGTCAGGCCACGCAATTCCTGACCCATCTAGAAGAAAGGATGGCCAGTCTAGGATACCAATTTGTAGAGGACATGTTTCATGACCTCGCCGACTACCGCCAGGTCAAAGCCCTAAGACAGGAGACCCCTGTCGAAACCCCTATGGCCATTCCCAAAACCCCATTCACGCCCAGCCACTCGGTCAACCCGAGCGTCTTTTCATTCACCCCCCTTTCCCCCGCGAATCCAATATTCCCAGCCGTTTCCACCCCAGGCCCCTACCAGGCCACCCCAAACCCGGGACCGCTAGGCAGCCCTCCCCGGGGAGAAACACTGGACGATACCATCCGGAGAATTCTCTCCGAGACTAGTCCCTCAGCCCCCAAACACATGTCTCTACATAACCTGAGACAAATCCCGTCAGTCCACCTACCGGAGGGGTTCAAAATCCCCAAATTTCACCGGTATAACGGTCGTGGAGACCCAGACAGTCATTTAACTGCCTTTTATCTAGACGCATGCCCGTTTCTAGATAATCAACCTTTGCTAGTCTTCCTCTTCCAAAAATCATTGGAAGGAGAAGCACTACAATGGTTCTCCACCCTCCCTATAGATCACTTGTCGAATTTTTCGGCTGTAAGCGAAAAGTTCTTGGGCCGCTATGGTTACCAGAGGATTAGAACCCCCTCTATTTCAGATTTAACCGTAGAGAGAATGTGGCCTAGGGAGGAATTCAAACAATACGTGTCTCGGTGGCGCACACTTGTCCACCGAACCGGCCTGCAACTCACAGAATGTCAAGAAATTGACATGATACTACAGGGCCTGAGTCCAGAACTTCGTACGAGCCTTTCGTACGGAGACTGTACTATGTATCAGCTTGTGCAGCCCCAGTAGTCCAAACCCAGTCCCCACCTATCAGCCATAGGGTTGGACAACCGCCTCGTAGGGCACAAACCACCACGGTAGAGGGGATTATTACACAAGTATCGGCACTCTACCCAAACGGAGCGCGAGTTCCTGATCGAGGAACGGCTCCGAGACAGTACACGTCCGGTTCATCCGGGTATGCACCTCCTCGGCCAATCAACCAAAACTTCACTACTCGATCAGTACCCGTCCCCGTGCCGACACAACAAAACCCGATAATCCAAAGTTCCCTGGTCCAAAACCCTGTAATCTCAAGACAAGGCCAGCCTAGGACCCCTTTCTATTCCAGCTTCTTAAGAAGTCAGAACCTAAGTCCCAGGCAGCCCTCTCAAAATACTTATAATGAGGTCTCCCCTCCGACATCCTATGATCAAAGACGAATGGGAAAGAGAGACTCTTACCCTCCCCTCCCAGAAACACTAACTAAAATTTTTAGGGTACTAATAGACACAAATAGTATCTCCCTCCCAGCTGCTAAACCTCCACTCCCCGGGGCCAGCAGACTGCGTTACTGTCAATACCACCAACAACATGGTCATACCGTAGAACAATGCATTGTTTTTTGGGATTTTATCTTTGATTTAAATAATGATAGGCGCCTTGATTGGGCCATGATCAAAAGCCACTTAAACCAGGGCAATTCTCGAGCCTCCAAACCACTTGGCATTTTTACTGACCCATTGCCAGGTCACAACCAATCATCCACATCTGGAGCCCACATAGTAAACATGGTCAGGAGAGGGAGACAATCATCCCCACAACCAAGCAGTTCAGAAGATGTCACTGATGACAGTCTGTCCGAAGAATCCGAGGAGGAAGAGCAGAACGAGCCCTTCCAGCTGAACCTCGACAATCATGACCTTGCCATACTCTATGGCGAAGAAGAAGATGCAGTTTTCGCCCTTCCCGCAGTCATCAACATCGAGTCTGACGAAAGCGGACTAGAAAACCCGGGAGGAGACGAAGAAGAAGAGCCATTTGAGGAGATCCCCGAAGGAGCAAGCGAAGGACCCAAAGGAGGGGAATGTACATCGGATGATCTGCATCCGGATGACAACGGGTCCTCCAAGAGTACCGACACTATCGACGGCCCCCGCCGTCCAACGACCATTTCGTTCACTGACCAAGACCTCCCAGATCCTAGACTGCGAGTCTACCCCCTACACATCCACGGACGACTTCAAATGTTGTGGCTAAACAATATCTTCGTGGATCCAGGGTCAGGAATGAACATAATGACGTGCTCCACCTACCAAAAGATACCCGGACTAGGCCGTCCTCCCGTCCAACCGGCTCACCATACTATTCAAGCTTCCAACAATACCAGGAAGACTCTCCGCGGCCCCGGAACATTCAAGCTGTCCGTCGGCCCTCTTATCTGTGAGGTAGCCTGCTTCGTGGCCGACATCGACACAAGGTACCCATTGATGTTGGGGCGACCATGGTTAGACAGCATCCAAGCTATCTGTTCCCCCCGGCACCAATGCCTTCGACTGCCCTTCTTGAGTCATATTCTGACAATCTGGGGAGAGGCGCACCTCCAGTATGAGAACAAGAACAATTGGGCGATACATAATATGTTCACACTAGCCCTACGACCGGGGAATGAGGATGAAAGTGGCAGTCCACCTGGGTCCCCTTACGACAACAACTATCCCTCAAGAGAAACGGCCAGGACCCTGCATCCACCAAGCGATCTTACGGAGCCCAACACGATCTTATGGAGCCCACGCTCCGCACCCCTCGCAATCACTGCTGTACTCGGAGGGAGGGAATTCCGGCACATTCTCATCGACACGGGAGCGGAAACTAACGTTCTTACATATTCCGCCTACCAGAAGCTAGAAGGCAGGGTCCCAAGATTGGAGCCCTCGAACGAATACATCTACGCCTTCGACAGCACGCACAAGAACGCTTGCGAACTGGTCACGCTCCCGCTAAAGATCGGCCCGGTCTCCACCATCGTTAACTGCATGGTGATGAACATTCAATCACCCCACCCTCTGATTGTTGGGAGGACATGGCTCAACAGCATCGAAGCTGTCTCATCCACCCAACACCAATGTCTTCTCTTCCCGTACCGCGGGAAAGTAATATCCATATGGGGAGAAGCACACTTTAACGAGACACGGGCCCGGAATTGGAGCGTCTGTGCCATGCGCATCCGGCTAGAGGTGCTCGCATGTTGGAAGCCAGGCTCCACCGACGAAGAACTGCTCCATCAAGGAAGGCCCTTAAAGAGACTCAGGGAAGAAGAGTTCGGGAATAGGGGACCCCCACCGAACATCAGCTGGCCAACCAAGCAAAGCCGACTCAAGGAAACAATGCGAATCCAAGAACCAGGTACCGATCCCCCGGGTAAGCTTTCGTCACACCTTGTACATATTTGTTTACAGCTTTTTCTAAAAATCCAAAATCGAAAAATATTTGTTTATCAGCTTTCGCTTTTGTCACACCCTGTACATATTTATTTACATCTTTTTCTAAAAATCCAAAATCGAAAAATATTTGTTTATCAGCTTTCGCTTTCGTCACACCCATTACATATTTGTTACAGCTTTTTCTAAAAATCAAAAGATCAAAATATTTGTTTACCAGCTTTCATCTTTCGTCACCCTATACGTATTTGTCTACCTGCTTTCCTAAAAAAAAAAAAAAAAAAACCAAAACCCAAAACAAAAATATACTGATCAGCTTTCATTCCCCAACTCTGAACATACTTTGTTTCCAGCTTTTTTTCCACTCTTCTTTAAAAACAAACAAAAATGTTTTTACAAAAAAATGTTTTCCCACACTCTCCTCCAAAACAAAAGTTTTACAAAACCGTATTTCCGGGCTTTTAAAAATATAATAAATAAAACACTTTCCCAAACTTTCTTTACAAGTTTTCCAAAAAAAAAAAAACAAAAAAAAAAAAAACATGTTTCTTCACAACGAAAATATTTTCCAAATCTGTGCTTCTTCAAAACTAAATGTTTTACAAAGCCGTACTTCCATGATTTCCACCGAAAACATTTTTACAAACTACCTTTCCATACTCCCCTTCTAATAACAAAACCGTTTTGCAAACTTTACCCCATTCTCTTTCCAAAAACATATATATTCGCCGACACAGGCCTTTTCAAAACCGTAAGCATGTATCTGTCTTTACACTTTCGAAAATATAAAAAATACCAGAAAAAGCGAAAAAGGAGAAAAGAAAAGAAAAAAAAAGAAGGGTGGCAAGGGCATTTGAAAAGAAGGTAATAAAAAGAAAATTTGAAATCGGGGAATTAGTACTCAAGCAAATCATGCTATCAAGACATCCTCACCCAAGAGGAAAGTTGCAACCCACATGGGAGGGACCCTATGTGATCACCCATGCCTATTCCGGGAATGCCTACTGCCTGGTAGATGCCGAAGGAGTCGAGGTTCCAGGTTCGTGGAACGCACTTTATCTAATGAAATTCCATGCATAAATAGCTTTCAATACTTAAGAACTATTATTCTTCCTTCCTGCGATTTCCAGCGTTTAGTACTTGACAGAATTATAAGACTCTCAAAGATAAACTCGTATCTATTTGAACACATCTCCGCCAAATCATGCCGTTTCCTTCACACTCGTATAACTGGACAAGATTCACCTGAAAGAAGAGAAATTGCTTACCCCATAGACTGGGACAATTTAAAACCCCCAAAGCAAAAACATCCCTTATTTCCGCCCCACTCGTATTAACCCTAGGTCAAAATGAGGAGTTACCTAGACCTGGCATATGTCCCAAAACTGGCTCTGGCACTATACAAACACTTCTAGAGGGGAAGCATGAAAAGAATCACGGTGAAAAACAGAAGAGCTCCCCCCTCAAAATCAAAACAAAAAAATCAGGCAATGAGAGGCCAACAAAAGAAAAATAACACCCAAGTGAACGGGTTAAACTCTATATTTTAGCAAGCTTTCACGCCTTTACGCACGGTATATGCTAGACAACGGCTATACCAGTACACATCCAAACAACGGACTGTACTTTCCACCCAAAATAAAGAAGTGGTAAAAAGAAGAAAGCCAGAAGGACCTAGAAAGTAAGACATGTGCTAGACTGGGTCAATTCTAAAATATTGCCTGAAAGGAAGATATTCCTCTTACCCCATTCCCCCCCCCCTTTTTTTATTCGCAATGGGATTCTAAATTGAACTACGTCTGCCGGGAAAGGTGAAATTTCGACCAAAGATAGATCATGTCCAGGTTTACAAACTACACACACTCACATGAGTTCACTTAGAAACTTGCTTATCCAAGGGAAGCTTATTTGACTCGACTCTTGGTACACTCATGGATTTTTCAGCATGTTTAGAATAATACGATTAAGCATTTGAAACCCATGAACCTAGAAAAATCGACACCTAAGGCCTATACCATTCAAATACATTCCTGGTTTGGACATGGGTGACCACAAGGGCTCCTCCACAGGGACTTGATGGCATCTTTTACTTCAGAAAATCGAGAACATTACCCGCTCACGTAAGAAACCATTGAAGAACTAAAATGCCCCCTTATGCCAACTACACTTACGCATATGCTTGCATTTTCCTTTTCCAAAACACCTTGGCATCCGTTTTTCTTGGAATATTAAAGTTGACCCCCCGTGCCTAAATATTAAAATTGTCCTCACTCATTTCGTGCCCTTACTGCACATGCCTGAGAAGAAATTGTTCCACCTTTACACACACTTGAGAGTTTTTCTCACGCACTTGGAATCCCTTCCTTGCATACTAAAGCATGGTCTCCCGTACTTTACCTTCTCGCATTATCTTTTTCCAATTCACCTTAAGATGGATTGTAGCCCTTGACAATTCAAGCAAGAAAAAGCTCGAAAGTCAGTGCAGGGGCGCAATCCGGACAGACTTAACACTTGGTCCATGGAAGGGATGTTTTTGTAGGTCTCGAAGGTTGAAACGGTCACGAAGACTTTCGGCAGCAGCAACAGACAAGAGAAGCAGAACCAAATTGCCCCAGGCAGGGGGCGGCTAAACTCGACTAGCCGCCCCTCACTGGGCGACTAGTTCACAGTAGCCGCCCCTACCCTTTGTTTCAGGTGAGGAAGACCCAGGCAGGGGGCGGCTAAGCACAACTAGCCGCCCCTGCCTGCACCTATTTCAGCTGTGTCGGTTCGTATTCGATCAACTCTTCAACACTTCTTTACCTATTGAGATCAATTCTTTCCAAAACCTGCATGTACACATTTCATACACATATTCATACACAAAACCTGTATAACTACCATGCTAAAACAAATATATAATCAAAACCCTACACCCATCCATGAATTAAACGTATAAAAAACACCAAAATCACCCATCCACGAAATACTTGTTTTTCTAAATAAAGGGAGCTCTTTAAACACCTAAATATCCATGCTAAATTATTCTAAACCATGCATATAAACGAGAAATTAAATTGTCCCACCGAAACCACAAACATAGACTGTTTGTCTAAACCTAAGAGATAGCATAAAAGAGGATATTTTTCCTTCGAAACGCTCTAAGCTCCGAAGTCTTGAGCTATACCTCACCGAAATATCACCTAAAACCAAAAACAAAAGAAGAAAAACATGAATTCATCGCATATATACTATTCTTCTATTTAAAACCAAGACACAAAGAAGCTATACCTTGGCGTATCGTCATCCGCTGGAGGCTGAGTAGGAGGAACGTCCTGACTTGGCTGAGAAGGGGGCGGCGGATGAGGAGAAGACTGAACCTCTGGAGCGTCGGGAGCGGCAGGAGTCTCTCGAACCGAAGACGCGGCCCTCGCGTATATCCCACGACTCCGAGACGCCGAAGGACGAGAGGTACGGCTGAAGGTAGACCCGGTAGCCAAGAAAGCCGAGAGAGAATGGTCAGGCTCAAGTGGAAGAAGATCGAGGTCCGCCTCGGTCATAGAGCCCCCTCCAACCAATTTCCCCCTCATAGTCGCCTCCCAAATACGGACCTGCTGCATGACTCTGTCTCTCCTCTCCAATCTCTGTCGGAGGCGACTCTCTGTCCCTCTGGCCCGATCCTCGGCGGCCCTCAACTTCTCCTCCAACTCCCATGCCCTCGCCTCCGACGCCCTGAGCGCCTCTCGATCCCTATCCCCGGCCGCCTGGAGAGAACGAACCAAGTCCCCCATCAAACCACCGGGAACACTTGCCGAAGCCTCCAACTCCGACACCCTCATCTGGAGGGAGTCCCTCTCACGGCCTAGGGTGATGAACCGCTCCTCTCTCGAAGCCACCATAGACCTCAGCCGGTCCGTCTCCTCCTCAGCCCGAGAAGCCATACCCCTCGCCTGACCCAGCTCCATCCGTGTGGCCGTCAACTCACTCCGGGCCACATCTAGCTTCCTCGTCAGTTCGAGCTCTCGCTCAGAAATCATGGAAGAAGGAGGGATGGAAGAAGAGGAAGCACCGTCAGCCCTCGCTCTCGACAAAGCATCCACCTGAGCCTCGAGGACCCGGACCTGGTCCTCCAAGCGTCCTCTCTGAACCCACAACGCCTCTATCTGCCTAGCTCGCGCTTGGAGGTGCTCATTGGCGGCCTTGAGCCTCTTCTCCATCTCATTCAACTCAACCTACAAAAGCAAACACCACTCAAAAAATATTCAAGCAAAAGAGAACGAAGAAGAGAAGGAGAGCTTCCAAACTTACGTAGGCATCTGGGATCTCCTCCTCCATCGTCCCGAGGATACCCGCATACTCCCGACGATACCAAGCTAGGTATTCGTCACTCGAAGTCACCTCAGGACGACGCTCCACCAAGACACCTCGACCCATCCATCCTGCCACGTACGTAGCGTAATTCCTCGGGAGATTCGTGTCCCGGGGAATCCCGGCCACCGGAATCGAGGGGCGCCACGGAAGAGAATCGGGCACCCACTGATGGTACCCAAGCTGGCGGACGACCCGGCTGATCTCATGGAACACGACCTCATTGAAGTAGATCAACCAGACGTCTCGCGCCAGAGCCTCGGGAACCTCTCCCGAGTAAGGCCTCCACGTCATCTAAAAAAGCATCAAAAGATAAGAGTGCTTAGCCAAAAGAAAACCAAATACAAGCCAAAGAAATTCAAAAAAAAAAAACTTATACCTCTTCCTCCGACAAGACGCGCAAGGCCTCTCGGAATTGAGCAAGGCGGTGCAAGCGGGAAGATCCCCGGGGTTCCCATCTCATAGCCCAAGGGAGGGCATGATCGAACGGAGCCAAAGTCGGGCGATCAATGGCGAAGTGCTCGTACCCAAAGATCTGACAAAACGAGAGGAAAACCATCACGATCAAAGTGAACTAAACTAAAAAAGACATTCACCAATCACTTACACATACCTGAAGAAATGGCGCAAAGCCGCCAAGGTTTTTTCCACCGGCCCTCTTGACTTTCTTCGAGAGCTCCGCAAATAGATGGACAAGCATCGCCACTCCCCAAGCATATCGTCCCATGCCCTCCAAGTCCCTCATCAGCAAAAGAGAGTGAGAGAAGACCTTATGAGAGGCCGTCGAGAAAAGGACCCGGCCAAAGAAGTAGAGGAAGAACACTCTCAACTCTCTCTGTGCCCTCTGTGGGCACGCGACCGCCTCTCTCGCCTCGATCATCGCACGCCTTCTCTCGAAGCTAGCTGCAGCTTCGCCCTTCTGACGCTCTGTAAAGGAACCGAGGCCGTACTGCCCCGAAAGCCGCCCCAAAGGGATCCGGTTCACCGTCCGCTCCCGCTCCACGAACTCTCATTCCCCGATCAACTCTCGGAAAAGCCCCCTGTAATCTGCAAGGGTGGCCGCAATCACTGCCTCCCCCAAGACCGAAAGGCCAGTAATCCGATAGACGTCCTCGAGCGTCGGCATGACAGCGCCGGTAGGGAGGACGAAAGTACAACTCTCCGGGTCCCATCTCTCCGCCAATGCCTCCACATATGGGCGATGGACGTGGAACAGCTCGATCAAAAAGGAGCGGAAGCCCGCCCCATCCACTAAGCTCCTCTCCTCCTGCCCCAAGGCATCATACCACCTCTTCGTCCCGTGCCATAAAGCCCGGATACGATTCGGCCCCTACAAACAAACGAAGAAGAGATAGGTTAGTTAAGAAAATCAAGAGGTGAGAAACCAACCTATGAATTCCTTTTTTAAAAACCATGCTTAGCGAAGTAAAACTTCCACATACTAAAATAAAAGACCGAAGCATGAAAATAAGAAACTACATATGACCACGCATGCAAACAAAAATATATCATCCCACCGTGGTCACCACTCACACTCTTTCTCACGGCATGGCCTATCATGCTTATGTACTTTCCCTAAACACGCCTAAAAAATATATAAAGCACTCGATCCCATGAAATGCATGCATACACTCCCTCATGCCCTACCACGATCAAACACGTACGAAATCACATACACGTAGAAAAGTATCGCATGCAAGCATATTAGCTATATCATTTCTCTCTCCTTTATATGCATATAACAAACATGGATATATATATAGAAGTTGTCCCCCTCCCTATAAAAACAAACCCATCTCAGCATGCTTACACATCCCACCGTGACTAAACTTATACACCAGCATGCCTATTTAAAACACACATACAAGTATAATACACATATACAACCAGTTCATACCAACCAAAACACATGCATATACACCAAAATAAAAGGCAAAGACTAAAAAGTTAAGAACATACCACGGCCCGTGTGGACCCAGAAGCGTCCACCTCGGCCTCGTCGGGATCGTCCATCCCGTCGTCATCCTCCTCATCCTCCTCAAACACGGCCTCCTCGGCCTCAGCCCCAACACCGGCCTCTGCAGCCCCGGTGCCCATACCCTCGGCCTCCCCGGCCCAATCCCTAGCCTCTTCTATTCCCTCCACCCTCCCCACACCGGAGATAAACTCCGCAAAGGCCCCTATAGCCCTACTCTCCTCATCCTCAGCCCTAGCCTCTATAGCCTCCCTATCCAATATCCCAACGAGGGCATCCAACGACGCCCTCACCTCCTCGCTAACTCCCTCGACCCCTAAACCCTCGGTCGCACCCTCAATCGATCCTCCAACCCCCGGAACCACTTCCTCGGCCACCACCGGTCAATCCCCACGCCTCCTCTTGCGTGTATAGCCTATCACACTCCCCCCCACCTCCGGGATAGCCCCCGAAGGCAAATCCCCAACCTCACCCACGCCGATGTTCGCCGACGGCACCTCCGTCGAACCCATAGCCTCCCCCACGGCCTCGACCTCCGACCTATCGCTCTCCGATGATGAAGAGCTCAGGCTACGCTCTCCACGAGCCACCCGTGGTCGCTTTCCCCTCGAAGCAATCGCCTTCGACCTCGTCATCTTCCTCGGTGTGAAAAAGAAAAAGGAGAACCCAAACCTAGGGCTTCGAAATCAAGAGAAAGAGAGAAGGATTGAGGTCGAAATGGAGGAAGAAAAGGCAAAGAAATCAGGGTTTTTGAGTTTGAAACCGGAGAAGAAGAAGAAGAGGGAGAGTAATCGTTTAAAATGTATGGAGAGAGAGAGAGAGGGTCCCTTTTGGGTTATAAGGGACCCAGTCGAGGGGCGGCTGGGGCGGCTACCCACGAGTAGCCGCCCCCTCTCGGGTGGCTAGTTAGCACTAGCCGCCCCTCCCAGTTTCTTTGTTTTGCTTCAAAACCCCTTTCCAAACTCTTCTCAGCCCTAAATTCCAAGGTTATCCATGCCAAACAGCCATGCATTGGTTTATTTTCAGACATTACTTGATCAAACACGGCTTTTCCGAAGTTTCGCCGCACTTTCAGTACCACTCAAATTTGAATTTCTCCAGTTCTAATTCTTTTTCAGAGTTCTTATCCTTCGGATGATCCAATTCACCCAAATCAACTTTTACTTGCAATCTATCGGCGATATTCCCTCCTTGCTGAGTTTTCCCAAGCACAGGAACGGTAGGCACGAGGAAACTGATGCTGGGCTGCTCCGCGCACGATAGCTAAGAACCCCGACCGCGGGTTAGATCACTCACCATTTACTTTTCCCCGCCTTCCACCTGGATCATCCTTCCGGTTAAAAATTCCAAGTCAAGACCTAGCCTCTGACGGTCTAAATCAAACTCCCCGAATAGTACTGTTCGTGTTGGCATAACTTCTTGAAGGTCAGGCCGACCAAAATAGGGGTCTATTTCCTTATCATCGGTCGAAGTCTTTCCTGCTCCGCACAAAGACTCCGTCCGATGAGGGACAATTGTAGATACCCCAATTTTGACCGTCCAGAGAGACAGAAATACTTCAAGTAACACACGAAAATATCCCACAGTTGAACATCCAATAAAGAACCAAAAGTACGGTAAACCGGAAACCCTAAACCCTAGCCTTGACCTAAACCGGAAACCCTGACCTAAACCTAAACCTAAACCTAAACCTAAACCTAAATCGGAAACCCTAACCCTAACTCTAAAAACCCAAAACCCTAGAACCCCAAGTCCGTGGCAAGGGGCGGCTAGCCCTAACTAGCCGCCCCACACCGGGCGGCTAGTTTACACTAGCCGCCCCCATGGCCACCCCTCTGGCCGACTTTGGACCAGTCCCCTGAATGGGACATAAAGCAATATTAAATGCTGATCATTGCGACGAGTCATGACCTTTAGCCGCCCCCTCTCGACCGGATCAATCCAAGTAACCGACCCAAGCCAGCGCTTGTCAGAAATGGAACGTTTGGCAGGTCATGATAGAGGCGGCTACCAGGAAGTAGCCGCCCCATCCTGGGCGGCTAGATAGAACTAGCCGCCCTTCACCTGGTCTCTAACAGAATAACCAGAGAATTAATGAGAGATCCAATCGAAGCCAACCCACTCCATTACCCTCGGGATATTTCTTTGCCTCTCTTTTACTATAAATAGAGGGGTCCCAAGCCCAAATACAACATCCACAACACCAACAAACCAATCAACATCACCAAAAATCCACAACAATCTTCAATCACCCTTCCACCACTAGAAATTCCAAGAGAGAGAGAGAGAGCCCCTTTTGTGAGAGAAATATCCATTCCCTACATAAAATACCCTCATCCCACCCTCCAGAAACCCGGGCTAAACCTAGTTTAGCCTCTATCCAAAACCAAACTCATTTCCTACCGAAGTTCTACCCAAACGAACCCAGACCCTGGACGGCTAACCCTAGCTAGCCGCCCCCTGGCCGACGGCTAAACACAACTAGCCGCCTCACCCCCCCCCCCTATACACACCCCACTTACACCCCCCTATGTCCCATAACTCCTTTATTCAAGCCCCGAAAGCACAAGAGGATTATCTGTTTTTCACCTCTGTATACGGTATATCCGTATCTCAGAGCGGAGACCCCACAAACTCCCCACGTAGGCGATCAAATCCGACCCAACATTTTCCTGCTTTTAGAAAAAGCAGGTGGCGATCACACAAACCCCTGAATCCTCTTGAGACACTATCGGACGCCTCAACCAGGAACGACACCCCTCACCCTTTCGAGAAGACGATCCGACCGAACCCGCCAGGGCACGCACCCGATCTGAATCCCCGAAGAACCCCCACACACGCACGCGCTCACCGCGCACCCCGCCAGGATCCGCTTCGACACGCCGACATTCGGAGGCCTTCCCGATGGTACCGACACATACCACCCCTTTGGTAGTATAGAATGGTACCAGGACCCATAATATGCAGTTTGATTTCCAATCGGAGTTCTCTAGCTCACGCAAATGGCTAAAAAGCCAAAATTTTAGCGGTTCCGATCGAAAACAAAAATTTCAAAAATGGCCAGAACTGACCCAAAGGTTACCCATAGGCTAAAAAGTGACACATATATAATAGATATAGCTCACATTCTGCTTCTTGCAAATGTTTCAAAAAACTTCGTGTTTCTTCGTCCGGTTCATCCACATGTTCATCTATAGGTGATTGACCAGGTCCTATTCCTGCATTCATGTTTGGAATTTTCATCATCTCGTGTATCATTCCAACCATACCATCTCTAACAGTTGACTGCATTCCAATTCCAATGTCTTGGTTCTCACGTACATGCACATAACGTTCCCCATGACTAGTCCAAATCTTGTAATTTGACAAAAACCCATTTATAATAATATGTTCTCTCGCAACAACTCGTGTCACCAAGTACCGATTGCAACATTGCTTACATGGACAATAGATCATACTTTCAGGAGGCTTATCATTATATGCAAATTTTAGAAAATTTTCAACTCCATCCATGTATGCTTGAGAAATCCTATTTTGTGAATCGATCCAACTCTTATCCATATTTTTTCACTATATAGATAAACAAATAAGGAGACTCATGAATATTCAAGGGATAAAAAGAAATATAGCAATATTCTGAATATTCGAAAAACATGAAGCCACACAAAATATTCAACAATATTAAAAAAACTATCCACACAATATTAAGCAACAGAAGCATCTCCATGTGCTAAGATCATCAGCTAATTTGTAGACTAAAAATATGGCATACATTGAAAAAGTTGTGGGTCATTAATTACAAAAATACAATAGATGTTTGGTTGTGATGATTTGACTAACTTTATCCTGATTCAGACTTTGAATCACAAGTGGACATGCATAAGATGAAGGCACTAATTCTGAGGGCCCATGAATCCACCACCTTATTTAATGTTCCAAAAGCTTATTTAAGCTTATTTTATTTACTAAAGTAGTTAGCATTTCTTGTCTATAAAGTGTGTCTCTTTCTTTATTTGTTGAGAGGAGGTGAAGTGGGGAGTGGCCAAATAAGATGACATGAGCAAGTGTCTCCACTTGCTCAAGCAGTTTTTAAATTTTCTCCTCCAGTACTAATAATTGTTCAGACTTTCTGTAGGTATTGGAAGAGGTGGTGTGACTTCAACCTCTTGAGCTAGCCATTCTTGACCATGCTTCACTATTCTATCTAGGTCCATCACTTGCCATTACAACAGTTTAAAAACCTTAATAAAACATAATGACAGATACAATAAAACAACACTGATCCTTTGAAAAAGAAACCCACCAGCTTCTCACAGAATTGTACAAGTTCTGCTTCGAGCTTGGGACTTCTCAAAACTGTAAAGAACATGAACAATTTTCATTAAAAGCAAGGACTTGATTTATTAGGTAACAATTTAGGTAACAATTGGCAGCTCCCAATATGTGACTACGTCAATATAATATAAACACAGGCATCACCATTGTAACTAAAAGAAAAAAGTTGCAGCCTAGTAATTCAACGCAAGAATATAAAAGTAGACACTCATTAATAAAACAGCCTAAAATGAAAGCGCTAATTAAAGACGCTTGTAACTCTAAAGACCAACAGTGAATGTCAGAGTTCAGCCTTTGCCCACAAAGAAGTATCTTGACAAATAACCTTTGGTTAACACTACCCCTCCCAATAATCAAAATCTTCATCCATGGTGAAGATCAATGAATTTTTGACAGAGGAGCTTTGTCTTTTCATCCAAAACTTATGCAGCCTAATCCATGTACAAAAAAACATTTGCTTGACCCATGAAAACAACAACTTTAAGTTCAACAAGAAAGGATAATATTGATTCATAGCATAAAAAATTAGTATTAATGCCAGAGTAAGATATAAAGATAATGTCTAGAACAGTTATATCTTATAACATAGAACTACCTAAAAGACAATACAAAAATAAAATGCAGATGCAACTAAATGATACATTGAGACTCCACATCAAGCCCTAATAAATTGTGGTTGTGCAAAACCCATATAGATGGACACATGTTGTACTGTGCCAAGACATATATACAAGCAATGATGAAATTTTTTGTTTTATGAAAAAACCAGATTGTGATTTCACAGACATTGCTTGATTTACAACAAAATAAAGCATGGATAAAGGGAAACAAAATAAAGATTTAATTCAAAGAAAGACCTTGCTTGATTTACAACAAAATAAAGCATGGGAATCAGAATATAAGGACCAACAGAATTCACAAATCCCATGATTTCCCTCACAATTATGAATACTTTCTTAGTTAATAATAATCCATTATTGAAGTATGGGACCCCAAGATGATACTTTCAAAAACTGATCTTGTTATCACCACTAATTGAAGCCAAATTAAATGCAGTAGTACTTGCATTTACATACCCACTACCAATGAAAGAATTCATCAAGAAATATTAGTTCAGTTACCTAAAAAAAAATGCCTAATATTCATTCAAAATTGAATAAAAATTGTCTCGTTAGCATAGCATACTATTCCAATAAGTCACATAAACATCCCACCTACACCCTACAATACACACAGAAATATTATTTCCCATCTTCCAATAAGGCTATCAGGGGAGAAAAATTACACCCAAGCACAGTTGCACCCAAATCTCCACATCACTTTTCCTTTCCAAAACCAAAATTCTCAAGTAAAATCATCAATCAATCTCTTGAATAACATGCCATAGGAACGATGAAAACTAATTATAGAAAATGTCAAATTTACAGTACACATGGCCAAAAAAGAAACTCAATCATCCAGATAAATCACAAGCTAAACTAAGCTTAAAACATCATTCATCGCTCCATATATCCAGTTAACAGAATCAAATACGATGGTTATTTCTTTTGGATCTATCAACGACAGGAAAAAAACCCAACATTAACATCTGATTGATCACAGATCATAAAAATGTTTAAAGAACGAAAGAGCACCTCTCCTTCAGCTTCAGATCAAGTCCTCGGCTATAGGCATTCAAAACACCCAAAATTGGTCGAAACCAAATCAAAGACTAAGAGAAAGGGGAAGAGAGAGAGGGAGAGAGGGTCTGAGAGAGATTGAAAGCCTTTGGAGAATCACCTTTGGGGAACCAAAGTTGGCCGACGGTGGATCGGAGATGATCGAAGTTGGACGGAGACGGTGATCGTAGTCGGACTGTGACGAAGGTTTGATTGAAATGGCCGGCGACAACGATTTGATCGAAGATCGGACTGCGGTTTGATCGAATCGGTCAGCGACAATGGCGATCGAAGATCGGAGATGGCGACAGCAATTGTTGGGACACTCGGCAACTGTTTCAAAAGGTTAGGGTTTATTTTTATTTTTTTTAATATATATTTAGGAAGGACGGCTTTGATCAAATGTGAAACAATGAACGGTTGGATTTAGATTTGGTATTTGCGACAGCCTATATTTCTGCAGCAAATATATGTTTTAACAGCGGCTTATTTTAGCCGTCGCAAATGTTGAGTAGCATTTACGGCACCTAAAAATTACTGTAAAAATATGGGCATTTGCGAATGTTTTGGTAATCCGTCGCAAAAACAACGTCGCAAAAAATGGATTTCGCACCGGAAGTGGTCTAGTGGAAAAAATGTTTTTCTCCCCATTACTGTGGGTTGTTGGCTCTATTTATAGAGGAATTTGAATGGTGTTAGGGTTTCTGATTTGCTCCTTCCTATCGGAAGGACGAGAGTGCATCACTCATTAGTGAGGGGACTACAGATATAATTGCAGGATTTGGTCAATTGTAAGTTGACACGTATATCCATATTTGGTTGGGATTTGGTGGACACGGTCATTGATGACTTGATTCTGTGATCTGTTTGGTATTAATGGATATTAATAGAGAATCAATGTTGATAATGACACATAATTGCTTAAGATTCATATGGATCACCTCAATCACTGAATGGATTTGATACTGACTTGGTCAATTTTGGGTTTCTGGGTCGGACCCGTTTATGTCGTGATCGGTTGGGCCGTCGTACTGTCGGGTCAAAGCTGTTCGTCAAATTCGACTCGGGCCTGGAGGACCGTTGCTCGGTCGGTTCGGATCTAATGGGCTTAGCTATCTGGCCCACTATGTGTAGCCAGAAAATTTAGCGCCTATATTTATTTATTTTATAAATATTTTTTTACTATAAGTCTGTTTATCTGTTGGATCCCCTTGCTCAAATTAAATGTTTGGCTCCGTCCCTGGCCATGCTTATGTTGTTTTTATTACAAAGTTTGAACATTTGTAGCTTATTGGGCATTGAACACAGCTGGAATTGGAAAATTCAAGCAATTGTTATAATGTTATCTTGTTCAGCGATATGCATTTGTGACAAGTGGAAAGAAAAATTAGTGTCATTTATTTTTTCTTTATAGCTCATTTTTTTCCCTCTATATAATTCATTTTAGTGATGGGCATTTGTGACAAGTGGAAAGAAATATAGAAAGACATCTGACTTTTTTTTAGCTATTTTTTTTTTTTTTTTGCATTCGTAATCACAATACATCACATAAGTTTCATCTAATGGATCGTGATAGGATTACACAGCTTTTCAGATCCACAATTTTTCGATGGCATCAAATCATTTATGAAATTTGCACGTGAACATTGTCCTCAGAAAACAACCATGACCTTGCAAGGGGTGTCGAAAATAGTTGTAGTTGTTCAAGATGAATCAGGTTTGGCACCTGGACTCTTAGAGGTGAGGATGTAATTTCATATGCTATGTAACAACGGTGACTTTTAAGCCGTAAATTAGTCTACTTTTATGTTGTGTTTTAGTATTTTTAAATTACTGATAATTTGGCATAGTTGAATCATTTGTTTCAGTGGCTTTTCAATGCTTTTTACGGATCAAAATCGGATGCGTATGTTATGGATCAAACCGTAACTAAGTGTCAGACTGTGTCTGACGACTTTTATAGGTGCCGTCGGATTGCTGGGTGACGGATCCGGTTGGAGCCATCAGGATTCTGGGTGACGGTTTCGGAAAGAGCCGTCGATTTTGTGGGCGACGGACGCAATAAGAGACGTCGATTTGGAAAAATCATATTTTTGAAATATGAACCATTTTTGTAAAGAAACAAGTGTATTGATTTGGAATTTATTCGGATTAATTGTTTCGTATTTTTGTTCCCCACGTGTGTGAGCCTATATATAACTTCTTTTCCTCTCTCTTTGCTTTGAAACCCTAAAAGGACTCTTTTTGTTTTCGGCGCCGTTGTTAAGGGGCCTGGGAAGGAACTCGAGCAAGGGTTTAGGTGAGTTTTTCTAAAGAGTTTTTTACTAATATGTATCTCTTTTAGAAGCCTTTATCGTATGATCTCGTTTTAGAGTTTTTAAAACGAAAGGAATGGATTTTTCTTATTAGTTTTTGAAAATCTTTATATGATTTCGGGTCTTATATTATACCAATGATATCTCGATGATTTCATGACATTTTATAAGTTTTGATGATGTATCGGATCACGTATGTGTAGATACCCCAATTTTGACCGTCCAGAGAGACGGAAATACTTCAAGTAACACACGAAAATCTCCCACAAGTGGACACAAATAAGAGAACCAAACGTTCGGTAAACCGGAAACCCTAAACCTTGACCTAAACCCAAACCCTAGCTAGCCGCCCCCTGGCCGACGGCTAACCACAACTAGCCGCCCCCTATCCACACCCCATATCAACATCCCTTTGACCCATAACTCCTTTAGTCAAGCCCGTAAGCAGAATAGGATTACCTGTTTTTCACCTCTGTGTACGGTATATCCGTGTCTCAGAGCGGAGACCCCACAAACTCCCCACGTAGGCGATCAAATCCAACCCAAACCCTTTCCTGTTTTTAGAAAAAGCAGGTGGCGATCACAAACCCCCCTTGAATCCTCTTGAGCCGCTGTCGGGCGCCTCAACCAGGAACCACACCCTCACCCCTTCCGAGAAGACGATCCAACCGAGCCCGCCAGGGCACGCATCCGATCCGAACCCTCCGAAGAAACCCCACACACGCGGATTTCTCGACACCGACAAATTCTGGCGATCACGGTGGGACCTCCCTCGTGAAAAACAACAAAAGGTAATCCTCTTCTGCCCCCTTTTACAAACTAGACTAAAATGCTATCAACCCTCTAGGGAGGTTAGAGTTTCTCACTCCTTGAATCAAATCCTCTTCTACTGTGCATTATAACATCCTTTACTGCTTTCGTAAGTCGCACACAGCTGCGCAATCCTTTACTGCTTTCGTAAGTCGCACACAGCTGCGCAATCCTTTACTGCTTTATTTACTGCTTTCAATCTGCATTCATCCCCCCACTCTACGTCATGGAATCCCACATGGAAGAGGAGATATTAGAGGAAAGGAATCACCAAGAGGGTCAGGCCACACAGTTCCTGACCCATCTAGAGGAAAGGATGGCTAGTCTAGGGTATCAAACGGTAGAGGACATGTTTCATGACCTCGTTGACTACCGTCATGCCAAGACCTCGAGACAGGAGACCCCTGTCGAAACCCCTAAACCCATTCCCAAAACCCCATTCACACCCAGTCACTCGGTCAACCCGAGTGTCTTTTCGTTCACCCCCCTTTCCCCCGCGAATCCAAAATTCCCAGTTGTTTCCACCCCAGGCCCCTACCAAACCACCCCAAACCCGGGACCGCTAGGCAGCCCTCCCCGGGGAGAAACACTGGACGATACCATCCGGAGAATTCTCTCCGAGACTGGTCCCTCGGCCCCCAAACACATGTCTCTACATAACCTGAGACAAATCCCATCAGTCCACCTACCGGAGGGATTCAAAGTCCCCAAATTCCGCCGGTACAACGGTCGTGGAGACCCAGACATTCATTTGAACTGCCTTTTATCTAGACGCACGCCCGTTTCTAGATAATCAACCTCTACTAGTCTTCCTCTTCCAGAAATCATTGGAAGGAGAAGCACTACAATGGTTCTCCACCCTCCCTGTAGATCACTTGTCGAATTTCTCGGCTGTAAGCGAGAAATTCTTGGGCCGCTACGGTTACCAGAGGATTAGAACCCCCTCTATTCAGATCTAACCGTAGAGAGAATGAGGCCTAGGGAGGAATTCGAACAATACGTGTCTCGGTGGCGCACCCTTGTCCACCGAACCGGTCTGCAACTCACAGAATGTCAAGAAATTGACATGATGTTACAGAGCCTGAGTCCAGAGCTCCGTACGAGCCTTTCGTACGGAGACTGCACTACGTATCAACTTCTGATTGACCGCCACAACAGGATTTCCCGTTGTGCAGCCCCAGCAGTCCAAACCCAGTCCCCACCTATCAGCCATAGGGTTGGACAACCGCCTCGTAAGGCGCAAACCCCCACGGTAGAGGGGATCATTAACCAAGTATCGGCACTCTACCCGAACGGAGCACGAGTTCCTGACCGAGGAACAGCTCCGAGACAGTACACGCCCGGATCATCCGGATATGCACCGCCTCGGCAAGCAAATCAACATTTTACCCCTCGATCAGTACCCGTCCCCGTGCCAATACGACAAAACCTCGCAACCCATAATTCCCCAATTCAGACCCCCTCAATCCATAACCAGGACCAAAACAGGAGATCCTCTTATCCTATCCCCCCAAGAACGCAAGATATAGCCCTCAGAGAACCCACGTACGGCCCCCATGGTAAGGCCACACCTTCCCCTCCTACGGCCCAAGATGGCCAAACGGAAGAGATAGCTGTTCCCCCCTCCCAGAAACCCTAGGGAACATCCTCAGAGCCTTATTAAAGGCCAATAGCATTTCCCTACCCACGGCTAGACCTTCGCCTATCGGTGCTGACCCAACCCGTTTTTGTCAGTATCATCGGCATCACGGCCACACCATCGAGCAATGCTCCTTGTTTAAAGACATTGTCTACACCCTTGACGAAGAAAGACGCTTAGACTGGGCCACCATTAGGGGACTCAACAACCCATTTACAAGATCACTAGAAGTCAAGAAGGTCCCAGAAACCCATAACCCCGTAGAAACCACAATCCAAAACCCAAGGCAGCTACGAAGGCTCCCTTGACAGAACCAGAAAACCTGAGCTATGAAAGCGTCTACACCATAAAGTCGCTGACTGTGAAGAGTCACCCAGAATCGTTCCAGGTGGCATAATCTTACCAGCCTCTTCCCCCATCCTACCAACCCCCTCACCTATTCTCCCCAAACCCACAAGACTCTTTTCCCCCAAAAAAGACCAACCAATATCCCCTTACAAATCAACAAAGCCTGCGCCCAATAACGCAAAGCCCCCGAACCACCATTGACGCACTAAACCATCATACTACCAGAGCAGGCAGAATCTTTAACACTGTACCCTCTTATAGACACCCCCTGCCTGAAACCGAAACTGAGGAGCCCCGCGCCGGGGATAGGATCGACATCCTAGACCAACTCCGAAAAATCCCCGCGAAAATTTCCATTTTAGAGCTGATCGAAACCTCGGAACACCACCAGCAGGCTCTAAGAACGTTCCTAGAAAGAACTCAAGTCGACCCACAGATCTCTACCCTAGGCATACCAATAGCTCTAGCCACCGCAGGACTGGGGCCCGTCATCACCTTTAGACCTAAGGAAGAAGTCATGATAAAGTCGTCAACACCTCAACCCTATGTATAACAATCAACCTCGAAGGACACCCGGTGGATAAAGTTCTAATTGACACCGGGGCAGGAGTAAACCTCATGTCATTACAAACCTTCGAGCACATCGATGGGTGTATAACCACACTCTTTGAAACGGACACCCGTATATTTGCCTATGACAAAACGGCTCGTCCAGTTCTAGGCTTCAAGGACTTCCGATTAAAAGTGGGGCCACTGGAAACTAGCACACAAAAGCTTATGTCCTAGAAATGGATTCAGATTATAATATGATCCTAGGACGTAAATGGCTAGCATCCATAAAGGGTCTCCTCTCCCCTGCACCAGTGCTTGAAATTTCCCTTGGGAGGTCGGATAATCAAAATACAAGGGGATGCGATCAGAGAACCTAAGCCAAGGTTCGCTGATAATGAAACCACCGCCATAAAAACCAGTAGCTCAAAACCCTGGAAACCACCATCCACATCTTAGATTTCCCGGCCAATTGGCTAAATCCCCGGAACGCTCCCCCGTTACCTCAAAGACAAGCCACCCTAGGTTTGAAAATCCTGGCTGGCGTATAATGGGGACCATGGGTTACCTTCCTGGGGAAACTCTGGGACACAAAAATGGGATCCTGGACCCCATCGACCTCCCGGCATGGCTAGACAAGAGGGGGATCGGCTCACCCAAACACAAATCTAAATTGGAGGGAAAATATAATTGGAAGTTGTACGAACATTTCGTGAGGGAAATAATCGTAGAACCCTCCGAAGAAACCATATGCCCCCTAGACCCTGTCCAGGAAAGCGAGCTAGACTACCTCTCTGGCTCCCTAGAATGGCTGTTCCCACTCCCTGATAAACACCTAAATCCACACTCGCCACCAGACGACAAAACTCCAGCTGACCCAGCCTCCTTTTCTCGCAGTGCTCAAGCATCGCAACAAAGGAGCGCCAGCTGCTGGAGGAAAGTCGGCTGAAGCACTTCCACCAATCCAGTAGGTTGTAAATAATAAGTGTCTTTTCTGTTCAAAAAAAAAAAAAATGGAAACCAGAACCCTAGGATCCCTGTTCGACAAAGATGACTTCACTCCAGCATGGCACCCCTTCAGCGACGACTCTGATCTCCTGAACAAACTACAGCGTCTCGCCAGTCAAGCCAAAAACCCCAACCCTAGTGCCTCGTCCAAAACGGTAAAACCCACTAGGAGCCAAGTACCTGACCAGATCATTAGCAACTTGGAAGGATATAGCAGGGCCATACTAGGTTTAGAGAAATTTGAATCAATAGCGGTAGTAGAAGAACCAGACCTAGACGACATAGAAAACCCAGATGACGGTCTAGGAGTCTTCGAAATCTGTGATGAGGACGATAAGGAAAGAGAAGACCTGTCTAAGGAATTCAAGCAGAGCCTTCAAAGGTTCGATGAAAAGACAGAGGAAGCAGATGAGAAGATAGAAGAGCTGAACCTAGGGACAAATACTGACCCCAAAATCATTTCGATTAGCGCAGAACTAAATCACGATGAACGAGAGAGACTAATTAAAATATTACACGAGTACAAAGACGTCTTTGCATGGTCTTACAAAGACATGCCTGGGCTCGATACTTCGTTAGTCGAACATCAGTTAATCTTAGAGCCAAACGCAAAACCAGTCAAACAAAAGCTAAGGCGCCTCCATCCCGAAGTGGCTCTAAAAATCAAGGATGAGGTGGACAAACTCCACCAGGCTAAGTTTATCCGGGTAGTCTTATACCCAAAGTGGATAGCAAATATCGTTCCAGTGTCAAAAAAAGATGGAAAGATTCGAATATGCATCGACTTCAGGGACCTCAACCGAGCATGCCCAAAAGATGACTTCCCACTCCCACACATCGACCTCCTTGTCGACAACACTGCAGGATATGAGATGCTCTCATTCATGGATGGCTTTTCTGGATACAACCAGATCCGGCTGGCAGAAAAAGACCAAGAAAAGACCTCCTTTACCACACCCTGGGGAACCTACTGCTACATAGTGATGCCTTTCGGGCTCAAAAATGCAGGGGCAACCTATCAAAGGGCAATGACCTCAATATTCCATGATATGATGCACAAACTAGTAGAAGTATATGTGGATGACATCTTGGTTAAATCTAGAACTCGAATAGGACACGCAGGAAATACTTAGGCAAGTACTGCAGAGATGCAGGGAATATTCACTTAAAATGAACCCAAAGAAATGTCGTTTCGGTGTCTCTTCGGGAAAACTTTTGGGATTCATGGTAAGTAAACGGGGGATAGAAATAGACCCGACCAAGGCAAAAGCCATTGCCCAAATGCCCCCACCCAAGAACCTAAAAGAATTAAGAGGGCTTATAGGAAGGTTGCAGTTTATTAGGAGATTTATTTCTCAACATGCTGAACGATGTCGCCCCTTTTACAAACTACTAAAAGGGGGAGTCCGGTTTAATTGGGATAGTGAATGCCAAAAGGCCTTTGATAATTTAAAAGAGTACCTTCTTAAACCCCCAGTACTTTCGGCCCCAGTACCCGGGCGCCCCCTACTCCTCTATATAGCCGCAACTAAAGAAGCCATTGGTGCCGTACTTGCACAACACGACGACATGGGAAGAAAAGAAAAGGCCATTTACTACTTGAGTAAAACCCTGATTGAATACGAAAAGGCCTACCCTCCTACAGAAAAAACTTGTCTAGCATTAGTATGGGCTTCCCAAAAATTACGACATTACTTTCTCGCCCACAAAGTCAAATACTTTGCCAAAATGGACCCAGTAAGGTTCTTATTCGAGAAAGCCACATTGACGGGACGCTTAGCCCGATGGCAAGTACAGTTAAACGAGTTTGACGTCTCGTACGCCACTCAAAAATCCGTCAAAGGACAAGCCATCGCTGATCACCTCGCTCAACTACCTCTCCCCAACTACGAACCAGTGAAGACGGACTTCCCGGACGAAGAAATATTTGCGCTTATCGAAGAGAAAAGTAGAGAGACCTGGACTCTATACTTCGACGGAGCAGTCAACCAAAAGGGAAAGGGAATAGGGATAGCACTAATCTCTCCCGAAGGCGTCATTATCCCACAAGCATTTCAGCTTACGTTCAAAGCCACCAACAATATTGCTGAATACGAGGCCCTGATAGCAGGTTTGAAGGCAGCCCTAGCCTTAGGAGCTAAAAATTTAGACATCATTGGAGACTCCCTCTTAGTGATCCGCCAAACTCTTAAAAAATATCAGACTAGAGACCCAAAGCTGAAGCCATACAGAGAACTAGCCATAGTCCTGTTAAAACAATTCCGTGAGGTCACTCACATTTTCACACCCCGGACTGGCAATATTCTTGCCGATTCTCTAGCCTCCCTAGCCTCATCACTCGCCTTCCCTTTATCTCGGACATCTGAAACAGTCACTATTCAGAGACTGGAAACACCTGCCACCGAACTCAGAGACCCTAAAATTCAAAATCTCCTAAAAAAGAACCAGACCCACAAAAATACTGGTATCACAGAAATCCTAACTATTGAACCAGGAAATATGGACGACGGAAACCCATGGTACTTTGATATTAAAAACTACCTTAGAGACGCTTCATTCCCAAGCTATGCTACCAACGACGACCAGAAAATAGTTAAAAGGATAGCAATCAAATACTGCCTCCGAGGGGGTATACTCTTCCGAGTCTCTTTCAACGGAGAACTGCTCAGATGCCTAGACGACGAAGAAGCATACACCATTGTAGAAGAAGCTCACTCTGGGGTATGCGGAGGACACGTCAACGCCCAGATGCTAGCAAAGAAAGTACTAAGAATGGGCTACTATTGGCCCACGCTCGAAGGAGACTGTAACAAATACGTTAAGCGTTGTATCCAATGTCAAACCCATGCCAACAAAATACACGCACCAGCGTCTTCTTTACATCCCATGACATCACCATGGCCCTTCTCCATGTGGGCATTAGACATAATAGGACCATTCCGGGACACCATAGAAAACACCACCCAAAAAGCCTTCATCCTCACCGCCACAGAATATTTTACCAAATGGGCCGAGGCCGAGTCCTACGTAGTAATTAAAAGCTCTACCCTATCTCGTTTTGTCCGCACTCACATCCTGGCACGGTTCGGCACTCCCAAAGTAATCATAACTGACAATGGCCCCCAGTTCATCTCCCAAGAGTTCCAAGACCTATGCGATAGACACCATATAGAACTCCATCATTCCACGCCATACTACCCACAGGGGAACGGACAAGCAGAGGCCACCAACAAAACCTTACTCAAAATTATAAAGAAAACAGTAGAAACCCACAAGGCTACCGATTGGCCTGATAAACTGGTAGATGCCCTCTGGGCATACCGAACCTCCATTAGACGCCCACTGGTCAAACCCCCTATTCACTCACATTTGGAACCGAAGCAGTAGTACCTTACGAAATTCTCGTCCCATCCTTAAGAATAGTACTAGAAGAAGATCTCCAAGTTGAGGAAAAGAGGGAGGCACTCTTACTACGCCTCGAACTACTGGACGAGAAGAGATTAAGAGCGGCAGACCATGCCCAGGCCTACCAAAGAAGGGTGGCAAGGGCATTTGAAAAGAAGGTGATAAAAAGAAAATTCGAAATCGGGGAATTAGTACTTAAGCAAATCATGCCATCAAGACAGCCTCACCCGAGAGGAAAGCTGCAACCCACATGGGAGGGACCCTATGTGATCACCCATGCCTATTCCGGGAATGCCTACCGCCTGGTAGATGCCGAAGGAGTCGAGGTTCCAGGTTCGTGGAATGCACTTTATCTAAAGAAATTCCATGCATGAAAAACTTTCAATACTTAAGAACTATTATTCTTCCTTCCTGCGATTTCCAGCGTTTAGTACTTGATGATAGAATTATAAGACTCTCAAAGATAAACTCGTATCTATTTGAACACGTTTTCGCCAGATCATGTCATTCCCTTCACACACGTATAACTGGACTAGATTTGCCTGATGGAAGAAAAATTGCCTACCCCGTAGACTGGGACAATTTAAAACTCCCCAAAGCAAAATATCCCTTATTTTCGCCCCACTCGTATTAACCCTAGGTCAAAATGAGGAGTTACCCGGACCTAGCATGTGTCCCAAAAACTGGCTCTGGTACTATATAAACACTTCTAGAGGGGAAGCATGAAAAGAATCGGGGTGAAAAACAGAAGAGCCCCCCCCCTCAACTCGAATAAAAAAAAAAAAACAAAAAAAAAAAAAAAAAGAGAAAGATAGGCAAGGAGAGGCCAAACACCCAAGTGAACGGGTTAAACTCTCTATTTAGCAGGCTTTCACGCCTTTACGCACGGTATACGCTAAACAACGGCTATACCATGTACAGATCCAAACAACGGACTGTACCTTTCCACCCAAAAATAAAGAAGTGGTAAAAAGAGAAAGCCAGAGGGACCTAGGAAGTAAGACATATGCTAGACTGGGACAATTCTAAAATATTGCCCGAAAGGAAGATATTACTCTTACCCCATTCACCCTCTCCCCTTTTATTATTTTTTGCAATGGGGGTTCAAAATTGAGCTATGTCCACCAGGAAAAGCGAAATTTTGACCGAAGGCAGATCACGTCCAGGTTTACACCTACACACACACTCACGCGAATTCATTTAGAAACTTGCCTATCCAAAGGAAGCTTGTTTGACTTGACTCTTGGTACACTCATGGATTTTTCAGCATGTTTAGAATAATACGATTAAGCATTTGAAAACCATGAACCTAGGAAAATCGACGCCTAAGGCTTATACCTCTTAAATACAATCCTGGTTTGGACATGAGTGACCACAAGGGCTCCTCCACGGGGACTTGATGGCATCTTTTACTTATGGAAATCGAGAACATTGCCCTCTCACCTAAAAAGTCATTGAAAAACTAAAATACCCCCTTATGCCACATATACTTACGCATAAGCGTGCATTTTCCTTTTCCAAAACACTTTGGCATCCGATTTTCTTGAAAATTGTCCCCACATATTAAAATTGTCCCCACGTATTGTCCCCACAAATATTAAAATTGCCTCCACTCACCTCATGCCCTTCCGCACATGCGTGAGAAGAAATTGTCCCCAACTCCTACACATAAGTTCTTCTTCACTCACGCACTTGGAATCCCTTCCTTGCGCACTAAAGCCTGGTCTCCCGCACTTTTACTTTCTCGCATTTATATTTCCATTCCGCCTTAAGATGGATTGTAGCCCTTGACAATTCAAGCAAGAAGGGCTCGGAAGTCAGTGCAGGGGCGCAATCTGGATGGATTTAACACTTGGTCCATGGAAAGAATGTTTTTATAGGTCTCGAAGGATAAAGCACTCAGGAGGACTTTCAGCAGCAGCAGACAAGAAGCAAAACCAGAAAATTGTCCCAGGCAGGGGGCGGCTAAACCCGACTAGCCGCCCCCCTGGAGACGGCTAATTTATACTAGCCGCCCCTCCCCCCTGCCCTCTTGTCCAGGTAAAAACCCAGGCAAGGGGCGGCTAAATGCAAGTAGCCGCCCCTCACTGGGCGGCTAAACGCAACTAGCCGCCCCTCACCTGCTACCCCATCTGCCCTGTCAGTCCCAGCCTCAATCAACTCTTCAACTCCTTTGAATACCTGTCAAAACATTCCTTTCCCAAACATGCATACACACATTTTAGACACACATTCATACACAAGACCTGTACCGATACCATGCTATAATGATTATATATTAGAATTCTACATCCATCCATAAATCAAAACCTATAAACACCAAGTTCATTCATCCACACACATACACATCCCTATAGATTAGGAAGGCTTTCTAAAAAACATTAACCATCCATGCTAAACTATACCAAACCATGCATACAAACAAGAAATTAAATTGTCCCACCATGACCATAAACGTAAATTGTCTTCTAAACACCTAAAAAGTAAAGAAGAGATAGGTCCACCAAGAGCTCCAAACTCCGAAGTCTTGAGCTATACTTCACCGAAATATCACCTAAAACCAAAAACAAAAGAAGAAAAGCATGAATTCATCGCATATGTACTATTCTTCTACTTAAAACCAAGACACAAAAGCTATACCTCGGCGTATCATCATCCGCTGGAGGCTGAGTAGGAGGAACGTCCTGACTTGGCTGAGAAGGGAGTGGCGGATGAGGAGAAGACTGAACCTCTGGAGCATCGGGAGCAGCAGGAGTCTCTCGAACCGAAGACGCGGCCCTCGCATATATCCCACGACTCCGAGACACCGAAGGGCGAGATGCACGGCTAAAAGTGGCCCCGGTAGCCAAGGAAGCCGAGAGAGAATGGTCAGGCTCGAGTGGAAGAAGATCAAGGTCCGCCTCGGTCATAGAGCCCCCTCCGACCAATTTCCCCCTCATAGTCGCCTCCCAGAGACGAACCTGCTGCATATCCCTGTCTCTTCTCTCCAATCTCTGTCGGAGACGACTCTCCGTCCCTCTGGCCCGATCCTCGGCAGCCCTCAACCTCTCCTCCAACTCCCGCGCCCTCGCTTCCGACGCCTTGAGTGCCTCTCTGTCCCTATCCCCGGCCGCCTGGAGAGAACGAACCAGGTCCCCATCAAACCTCCAGGAACGCCCGCCGAAGCCTCCAACTCCGACACCCTCATCTGGAGGGAGTCCCTCTCACGGCCTAGGGTAATGAACCCCTCCTCCCTCGAGGCTATCATGGACCTCAGCCGGTCCACCTCCTCCTCAGCCCGAGAAGCCCTGCCCCTCGCCTGGCCCAACTCCATCCTTGTGGCCGTCAGCTCATTCCGGGCCACATCCAACTCCCTCGTCAACTCCAGCTCTCGCTCGGACACCATGGAAGGAGGAGGGACGGAAGAAGAAGAAGCGCCATCGGCCCTCGCTCTCGACAGAGCATCCACCTGAGCCTCGAGGACTCGGACCTGGTCCTGCAAGCGTCCTCTCTGTGCCCGCAACGCCTCTATCTGCCTGGCCCGCGCTTGGAGGTGCTCAGTCGCAGTCTTGAGCCTCTTCTCCATCTCATTCAACTCAACCTGCAAAAGGAAATACCATTCAGAAGAGTTCAAACAAAAAACGAGGAAAGAAAAGGGATTCTTTAAACTTACATAAGCGTCCGGGATCTCCTCCTCCATCGTCCCGAGGATATCCGCATACTCCCGACGATACCAAGCTAGGTATTCGTCGCTCGAAGTCACCTCAGGACGACGCTCCACCAAGACGCCTCGACCCATCCATCCCGCCACGTACGTCGCGTAATTCCTCGGGAGATTCGTATCCCGAGGAATCCCGGCCACCGGAATCGAAGGGCGCCGCGGAAGAGGATCGGGCACCCACTGATGGTACCCAAGCTGACGGACGACCCGGCTGATCGCATGGAACACGACCTCATTGAAGTAGATCAGCCAGATGTCTCGCGCCAGGGCCTCAGGAACCTCCTCCGAGTAAGGCCTCCATGTCATCTAAAAAAGCATCGAAAGATAGGAAGAGCGCTTAGTCAAAAGAAAACCAAGTACAAACCAAAAGGATTCAAAGAAAACTTATACCTCTTCCTCCGACAAGACGCGGAAGGCCTCTCGGAATTGGGCGAGGCGATGCAAACGGGAAGATCCCCGGGGTTCCCATCTCATGGCCCAAGGGAGGGCATGATCGAACGGAGCCAAAGTCGGGCGATCAATGGCGAAGTGCTCGTACCCGAAAATCTAACAAAGCAGAGAGGAATTTATCATGACCAAAGTAAAGCTAAACCAAAAGAAAGACACCCTCACTCACACATACCTGAAGGAATGGTGCGAAGCCACCAAGGTTCTTTCCCCAGCCCTCTTGACTTTCTTCGAGAGCTCCGCAAACAGTGGGCAAGCATCGCCGCTCCCCAAGCATAGCGCCCCATGCCCTCCAAGTCCCTCATCAACAGAAGAGAATGAGAGGAACCTTATCAGAGGCCGTCGAGAAAGGACCCGGCCAAAGAAGTAGAGGAAGAACGCTCTCAACTCCCTCCGTGCCCTCTGTGGACACGCGGCCGCCTCTCTCGCCTCGATCATCGCCCGCCGCCTCTCGAAGCTAGCTGCAGCTTCGCCCTTCTGACGCTCTGTGAAGGAACCGAGGCCGTACTGCCCCGAAAGCCGCCCTAAAGGGATCCGGTTCAGCGTCCGCTCCCGCTCCACGAACTCCCATTCCCCGATCAACTCTCGGAAAAGCCCCCTGTAGTCAGCTAGGGTGGCCGCGATCACCGCCTCCCCCAGAACCGGAAGGCCGGTGATCCGATGGACGTCCTCGAGCGTCGGCATGACAGCGCCAGTAGGGAGGATGAACGTGCAACTCTCCGGATCCCATCTCTCCGCCAAGGCCTCCACATATGGACGGTGGACGTGGAATGGCTCGATCAAGAAAAAGGAACGGAAGCCCGCTCCATCCACCAAGCTCCTCTCCTCCTGCCCCAGGGCATTGTACCATCTCTTCGTCCCATGCCATAAAGCCCGGATACGATTCGGCCTCTACAAAACAAGCGAAGGGAACATGGGTTAGTTTAAAAACGAGCGAGAGGTAAGAGTCCAAATCTACGAAATCGTTTTAAACCATGCTTAGCGAAATCAAAACTCCCACATACTAAAAGAATGAAAGTAAGAAACTACACTCCTCATATGATCACGCATGCTAGACAAATATCCAAACACATCCCACCGTGGTCACCACTCACACACTTTCTTACATCAAGCCTATCAAACACACCTAAGCAATACAGCCATATGGAACTCAAACCCATGAAACGCATGCATACACCCCCTCATGCTCTACCATGATCAAACACGTACGAAATCACATACACATAGAAAAGTATCGCATGCAAGCATATTAGCTATACCATTTCTCTCCTTTACATGCATATGACAAACATGGATAAATATATATAGAAATTGTCCCCCTCCCTATAAAAACAAACCCATGACAGCATGCTTACGCATCCCACCGTGATTAACTTATACACAAGCATGCCTATTTAAAAAAAAAAAAACATCACACACATATACGAGTATAATACACACATACAACCTGTTCATACCACCAACACATGCATATACACCAAAATAAAAGGCAAAGACTAAAGGATTAGGAACATACCACGGCCCGTGTGGACCCAGGCGCGTCCACCTCGGCCTCGTCGGGATCGTCCATCCCATCGTCGTCATCCTCCTCCTCATCCTCCTCAAACACGGCCTCCTCGGCCTCAACCCCAACACCCACACCGGCCTCAGCGGCCCCAGCGCCCATACCCTCGGCCTCCCCGGCCCCGTCCCTAGCCTCTCCTATCCCCTCCACCCTCCCCACGCCGGAGATAAACTCCGCAAAGGCCCCCATAGCCCTACTCTCCTCCTCCTCAGCCCTGGCCTCTGTGGCCTCCCTATCCAACATCCCGACGAGGGCATCCAACGACGCCCTCACCTCCTCACTAACTCCCTCGACCCCTACCCCCTCGGTTGCACCCTCAATCGATCCTCCAACCCCCGGAACCACCTCCTCGGCCACCACCGGTCGATACACACGCCTCCTCTTGCGTGTATAGCCTATTACACTCCCCCCTACCTCTGGGACAGCCCCCGAAGGCAAATCCCCGACCTCACCCACGCCGATATCCACCGGCGGCACCTCCGTTGTACCCATACCCTCCCCCACGGCCTCGACCTCCGGCCTATCGCTCTCCGATGATGAAGAGCTCGGGCTACGCTCTCCACGAGCCACCCGCGGTCGTTTCCCCCTTGAAGCGATCGCCTTCGACCTCGTCATCTCCTCGGTTTGGAAAAGAAGAAGGAGAACCCAAACTAGGGTTTCGAAATCAAGCGAAAGAGAAAGATTGAGGTTGAAATAGAGGAAAGAAAGGCAAAGAAATCAGGGTTTTCGAGTTTGAAACCGAAGGAAAGAAGAGAAGAGGGAAGAGAAACCGTTTTAAAAACATATGGGGAGAGAGAGGGTCTTTTCGGTTATAAGGGACCCAGTCGAGGGGCGGCTACCCGCGAGTAGCCGCCCCCTCTCGGGCGGCTAGTTACAACTAGCCGCCCCTCCCAGTTTTTCTATTTTGCTTAAAAAACCCCCTTCCAATCTTTTCAGCCCTAAAATTCAAGGTTCTCCATGCCAAACAACCATGTATTGGCTTATTTCCCAGACATTACTTGATCAAACACGACTCTCCCGAAGTTTTGCAACACATTCAGTACCATTCAGATTCAAATTTCTTAAGTTCTGGTTCTTTTCTAGAGTTCTTATCCCTCGGATGATCCAATTCACCCAAATCAATCTTTTACTTGCTTTCTGTCGGTGATATCCCCTCTTTGCTGAGTTTTCCCAAACACGGGAACGGTAGGCACGAGGAAACTGACGCTGGGCTGCTCCGTGCACGATAGCTAAGAACCCCGACCGCGGGTTGGATCACTCACCATTTACTTTTCCCCGCCTTCCACCTGGATCATCGTCTCGGATAAAAATTCTAAGTCAAGACCTAGCCTCTGACAGCCTAAATCAACTCCCCGAAAAGTACTGTTCGTGTTGGCATAACTTCTTGAAGGTCGGGCCGGCCAAAATAGGGGTCTCTTTCCTTATCATCGGTCGAAGTCTTTCCTGCTTCGCACGAAGACTCCGTCCGATGAGGGACAATTGTAGATACCCCAATTTTGACCGTCCAGAGAGACGGAAATACTTCAAGTAACACACGGAAATCTCCCACAAGTGGACACAAATAAGAGAACCAAACGTTCGGTAAACCGGAAACCCTAAACCTTGACCTAAACCCAAACCCTAGCTAGCCGCCCCCTGGCCGACGGCTAACCACAACTAGCCGCCCCCTATCCACACCCCATATCAACATCCCTTTGACCCATAACTCCTTTAGTCAAGCCCGGAAGCAGAATAGGATTACCTGTTTTTCACCTCTGTGTACGGTATATCCGTGTCTCAGAGCGGAGACCCCACAAACTCCCCACGTAGGCGATCAAATCCAACCCAAACCCTTTCCTGTTTTTAGAAAAAGCAGGTGGCGATCACAAACCCCCCTTAAATCCTCTTGAGCCGCTGTCGGGCGCCTCAACCAGGAACCACACCCTCACCCCTTCCGAGAAGACGATCCAACCGAGCCCGCCAGGGCACGCATCCGATCCGAACCCTCCGAAGAAACCCCACACACGCGGATTTTTCGACACCGACAGTATGTTTTCGAATTTCATTGATCTCTTGAGTTTTTCATAGTTTTGATGTATTAAGTATGATTTTCGGATCCTTATGTTATAGCCATGAAACCATGATGTTTTCAAAGTATTTAAAATATATTTTATGTCAAAAGAAAGGGGTTATGTATATATCATGTCTAGGGTTGTTTATTAAGAGTAGAAAGCATGTTTATAATCGTTTAAAATCTTATTTTGACCCTTATACGTATAGATCCGAATTTATACATGCTTATACGATTATCTTGGGATCTTATTGTAGATCCATGTTAGTTGTTTTTGCATATAATAGATCTATGGTTTTTAAGGATTTTCGGGTCATGATTTATTGGTTTCTAATGTATGTTTTGTGAATCATTTTAGATCTAGGATTTTAAATGGAAGGATATCATGCTAGCTATAATAATATGTTATCCCTTATGGTTTTCAAATGGATTTTTCTTTATACGATCTTCAATCTATCTCATAGATGTTTTATATCGTTTGACCTATTATACATTGCTTTTAAACCTATGTTAGATCTAGGGTTTTCAAAGATGTTTTCAATGAGTTTTGATTTAGGTTTAATCAGATTTTTTATACGTATGATTTGACTTCGATATGGATTCTTTTCTAATTTTTTCACAATGTCGTAAAATGACCCATGTATGGTTTTTCAATGATATAATGTGTTAAGGTATTTTAATAAAATTAGAGTTTATGTTTTCTGCCTCGGGACGGCTCTGTTAAGAGCCGTCGGGCACGTTCTGTATGGCTCCCAAAGGAACCGTCGGGTTTCTCAGGGACGGCCCCAGGAGGAGCTGTCGGTTTTGCCTCGAACGGCTCCTCACAGAGCCATCAGTTTTCTATGTATACGGGCTCCATTAGGTCCCGTACTATTTGCGCATATTTTGACCAAGTCGTATCGTTTCAGGACGGGTTAGGTTGTCTTAGACTTCTGGAGTTATTAGTTGGATCAAAGGTGAGTGGACTTGAGTCTCATATGTAGACTTGAAAGAATATATTATGTATTCATGCTAAGATCGTCTTATTTTATGAAATATAACTGCTAGTTTTGATACAAAAAAAAATGAGCATGCTTTCATTGAAATATTCATCATGATATGATTGGTATGTTGAGATTTTTAGCATGCTCTATTCTTTGTGATTTTAAAGATATGGTAGATGATCAATTGCATACCTTCCGTCTAGCTGGCTCTGTCTTGGTGGCCAACGTCTAGGTGGGCGTACGTCTATGTGGCCAGGTCTGAGAACGTAGAACCCAAGGCTTTGTGGCTATGTCTAAGTGGCTATGCCTGTGGAAAGGCCCCGCGAGCTAGGTGCTGTGAAGACGGACATGCGTATTCGTGGTGTTGCATGCATCATATTGGATAGGATTGTGTGTGTGTGTGTGTACATATATATTATTACATGTCTTGGTGGCCTTTTGTATATTTTCTCTCTTGATATATTACATGTCTGTGTAGACATATTATGCTATTGATATATTGAATATAAAAATACTAACGGGATGATGATGGTCCATTCACTGAGCGTGTTGTAGCTCACCCTTCCTTTCCCCTTACAAATTTGAGGATCGATTAGTAGCGTTTGTGGATCTTGAAGGCGTTAGCGAGATCAATTTGGGTTGTCGTCTTTGATCGTTTAGTTTTGCTTTCACTAGGTTGAATAAAGCCTTTCTTTAGGCATGTAATAGACTTTCCTTTGCTTTATCAGCAGAACCGTAGAGATTGTTAAGTTCAATAATTATTATGTGTGTAATCATCCAAACTTGGGATGAATTATATGTTAGATCCTGGTGATGTCTTAAGTAAAAAATTATCAGTGTAGTTTAGTTGATTATCTAATTATTCTTGGGTGAATGATGATTTAATTCTCTTAGATTACTCTGAGATTCGAGGTTTTTGACACGCAGCGCACCGTCTCCCTCGCCTAATATGGGTGGCGGATTCGGGGCATAACAGAAGTGGTATCAGAGCATAGATTCAACTCTCGGACTGTAGGTTATGGATATATTAGTTGGCTTAGAGCTTAGGTTTCCGATCCCTGTAAGCTTAGGCTTAATTATCCTCTGGAGTGATGGAATAGACGTATTTTTATTTGGCTCTGATGCAGAAGTGGTATCAGAGCCTTGGTTTTCCTATTAGACCTAAGGACTAAAGGTTATATCATTTAGGTTTGCATTCATATAGGTCACGTCTAACCTGGTGTTATTGCATTTAAGAGAAAACTGAAGATGGCGGGAAATACCAACACTTTGCATCAGGATCTCCAGACCTTGACCAACCTGATGGCATAGACGATTCAACACCAGAACGACATGGCGTTACGTTGTTTAGGAGAAAGTCAAAACCAACCCATGCAACTGGTGATGCGGTTCAAGAAGATGGATCCACCAGTTTTTCAAGGTGTTGGAACCAATCCATTGGCCCCAAAGCATTGGATCACCGAGCTAGAGAAAATCATCAAGTCAATGCAGCTAACTGATAGCTGACGTATCCTCTTGACGGCTCATCAATTGCAAGGAACTGATATCCAATGGTGGAATGTTCATCAACACTCTCTAAATCGCGGAATTGAGCTACTCACCTGGGAAGAGTTCGTGGAGATATTATATAAGAAGTATTTTCCTCCTGGGGAACGCGATCTCATGGTTCAAGCATTTTTGGAGCTTCACTAAACACAAGACATGACGGTGGCCCAATACAAGGAGAAATTCTTGGAACTGTTGACTTTTGTACCCCAATACATTAAAATGGAGTGAGAAGTGTTTAAGGAGCAACATCCGACATAGACTACAGAACCTTCGAATCCGTGTCTATGAGGAACTAAAGGATTGTGCATTAGTCACCAAGCAAGATTGTGATGAATGAAAAAAGGAATGTCAGGCACGAAACAAAAGGAAGGATGATAGATCGGTAGAGGAGAACGATAAGTCAAATAAGCGTCAAAGGAGGGAATCATCTGAGCGTGATGCTGGGCACGGTCGTGGAAACCTCATAAAGATCATGTGTTACAATTGCAGGGAGTATGGACACAAGTTGGTCGAGTGTCCTCAAAAACGATTCGATAGTCGTGCATGCTACAATTGCGGTAAACAAGGACATCGTCTAGAGGAATGCACTGAACCAAGGAAGGAGTGCGGCGGGGTTCAAGTTCAACAAAACATTCAATCTATAAAGGGTGGTCAAGACACAATGGGTTCGAACCAGTCACGCGGAAAAACAATGCTCTATCCATCAACGATACTCATGAGGTATTTCAAGGTACGCTTTGAATTTAGGGACTAAATTCCTTTAAGGGGGAAGGATGTAACAACCATGACTTTTAAGCCGTAATTTACTCTACTTTAATGTTGTGTTTTAACATTTCCAAATCACTAATAATTTGGCATAGTTGAATCCTTTGTTTCGTTGGCTTTCCAACGCTTTTTACGGATCGAAAATCGGATGTGCATGAGTCAAGTTATGGAATAAACCGTAACTAAGTGTCAGACTGTGTCTGACGACTCTTATAGGTGTCGTTGGATTGCTGGGTGACAGATCCAGTTGGAGCCGTCGGGATTCTGGGCGACGGTTTCGGAAAGAGCTGTCAGTTTTGTGGGCGACAGATGCAATAAGAGTCATCGATCTGAAAAAATCATATTTTTGAAATATGATCCATTTTTGGAAAGAAAGAAGTGTATTGATTTTGAATTTATTCGGATTAATTGTTTCGCATTTATTGTTCCCCATGTGTGTGAGCCTATATATACCCTTTTTTCCTCTCTTTGCATTGAAACCCTAAACTACAAACCTTAAAAGGACTCCTTCTTTTGTTTACGGTGCCGTTGTTAGGGGCCTCGGGAAGGAACTCGAGCAAGGGTTTAGGTGAGTTTTTCTAAAGAGTTTTTGAATAATATGTATCTCTTTTAGAAGCCTTTATTGTATGATCACGTTTTAGAGTTTTTAAAACGAAAAGAATGGATTTTTCTTCTTAGTTTTTGAAAATGTTTATACGATTTCGGGTCTCATATTATACCAATGATATCTCTATGATTTCATGATATTTTTATAAATTTTGATGACGTATCGGATCACGTATGTTTTCGGATTTCGTTGATCTCTTGAGTTTTTCATAGTTTTGATGTATTAAGTATGATTTTCGGATCCTTATGTTATAGTCATGAAATCATGATGTTTTCAAAGTATTTTAAATATCTTTAATGTCAAAAGAAAGGGGTTATGTATATATCATGTCCAAGGTTGTTTATTAAGAGTAGAAAACATGTTTATAATCGTTTAAAGTTTTGTTTTGACCCTTATATGCATAGATTTGAATTTATACATGCTTATACGATTATCTTGAGATTTTATTGTAGATCCATGTTAGTTATTTATGCATATAATAGATCTATGATTTTCAAGGATTTTCGAGTCATGATTTATTGGTTTCTAATGTATGTTTTGTGAATCATTTTAGATCTATGATTTTCAAGGATTTTCGAGTCATGATTTATTGGTTTCTAATGTATGTTTTGTGAATCATTTTAGATCTAGGATTTTAAATGGAAGGATATCATGCTAGCTAAAATAATATGTTATCCCTTATGGTTTTCAAATGGATTTTTCTTTATACAATCTTCAATCTATCTCGTAGATGTTTTATATTGTTTTACCAATTATACGTTACTTTTAAACCTATGATAGATCTAGGGTTTTCAAAGATGTTTTCAATTAGTTTTTATTTAGGTTTAATCGGGTTTTTTGTACGTATGATTTTTTTCACAACGTGGTAAAATGACCCGTGTATGGTTTTTCAATGATAGAATGTATTTGGGTATTTTAATAAAATTATGGTTTATGTTTTCTGCCTCGGGATGGCTCCGTTGAGAGCCGTCATGTTTGTCAGAGACGGCCTCAGGAGGAGCCGTCAGTTTTGCCTCGAATGGCTCCTCACAGAACTGTCAGTTTTCTATGTGTGCGGGCTCCATCAGGTCCCGTTGTAATTGAGCATATTTTGACCAAATCATATCATTTCAGGATGGGTAAGGTTGACTTAGACTTCTGGAGTTATTCGTTCGACCAGGAGAGTGGACTTGAGTCTCATATGTAGATTTGAAAGAATATATTATGTATTCATGCTAAGATCGTCTTATTTTACGAAATATAACTACTAGTTTTGATATAAAAAAAATATGAGCATGCTTTCATTGAAATATTCATCATGATATGATTGGTATGTTGAGATTTTTAGCATGCTCTGTTCTTTGTGATTTTAAAGATATGGTAGATGGTCAATTGCATGCATTCCGTCTAGGTGGCTCTGTCTTGGTGGCCAACATCTAGGTGAGCGTACATCTACGTGGTCATGCCTGTGGAAAGGCCCCGTGAACTAGGTGCTGCATAGACGGACATGCGTGTTCGTGGTGTTGCATGCATCACGTTGGATAGGATTGTGTGTATGTGTATACATATATATTATTGCATGTCTTGGTGGCCTTTTGTATATTTTTTCTCTTGATATATTACATGTCTGTGTAAACATATTATGCTATTGATATTTTGAATATAAAAGTACTAACGGGATGATGATGGTCCATTAACAAAGCGTGTTGTATCTCAACCCTCCTTTCCCCTTTCAGATTTGAGGATCGGTTAGTAGCGTTTGTGGATCTTGAAGGCGTTAGCAAAATCAAGTTGGGTCATCGTCCTTGATCGTTTAGTTTTGCTTTCATTATGTTGAATAAAGCCATTCTTTTGGCATGTAATAGACTTTCCTTTGCTCTATCAGCAAAACCGTAGAGATTGTTAAGTTCAATAATTATTATGTGTGTAATCATCCAAACTTGGGACGAATTATATGTTAGATCGTGGTGATGTCTTAAGTAAAAAAATTATCAGTGTAGTTTAGTTGATTATCTAATTATTCTTGGATGAATGATGATTTAATTCTCATAGATTACTCTGAGATTCGAGGTGATGGGTTTTATAAAGTTACATTGATTGAAATTATGGTATAATCGGCTGATCTATTCAAGGGCGATGGGTTGCATACACTATTCAAAACAATGTATTTGCGACGGGTCAAAACCTCACAAACAATGTCCCAAACTGCCACAAAAGGTTTTGTGACGGTTCTGCGATGGTTTAAGAGGGGACGCAATAGCTCACATCGCAAAAACCTAGCGGTGGTTTTTAAACCACTGTAAACCACTTTTTGCGACGGTTTGCATTGCCGTCGCAAACAAATTATTTTGCGATGGCCATAGATCGTCACAAATAGCCTTACAAATTATTCAAGTCAACATTTGATTGCTTGAATAAATCGATGGCGCGTTGGGTTGAACGTGAGGCTAAAGTGGAGGGGTAGCGAACGTGACAAAGGAGGAACAGAGCGATGATGTGGGGAGCAGCTTACGGCGGCAGAAGGGCGAGGAGAAGCGAAGAGGATCGGCTCAACATTGTTCCTGGGCGGTAGGTGGATATATGCTTCCGGTGTCTCGGTGTTGGACATTGGAGAAGGACCTGTCGTGACCCTATTGTATGCATGAAATACAAAGGGACGGGACACAAGGCGGCTGCTTGTCCTTTAGGCAAGGGGAAGGAGGAGGTACCAACCAACAGGGAAGGGAGGATGTTTCTGCAACTTGGAGATGATTTCAATCCACGCGACGAAGAACGGTTCCTCCAATGTTGTGTGGTGGTCAAGGCGAGAGGGTGGCAACCTTCAGGTGATGAGGTGGCTCAGGCAGTGGGGGAGTCCTAGGGAGAAAAGGAGTGGAGCTTGCACAGAGAACTAGGGAAGAAAGCGTTTATGGTGCATGTGACAAATCCGCAATTTCGAAATAAGATGATCATGCAAGGAAGATTCAGGAGACAAGTGGGGATCCTAGAGACGGTGGCCTGGAACCAGGAGTTCGGCACTAATCCCTCGGAGACTTTCAGATGGAAATGCGTCTTTGGGATTTGCCATTCCACTGGCAGACAGAGCATTGTCTCTGGAGGGTGATGTACGACTACAGCAGGATTACAGAATTCGGGACAAGTGGCCTTGATCTTAATGCGCTTTCTTACTCTAAGTTCATGTTGGTAGCGGGAGTCAATACGAAGTGGCCGCCAAGCATGGTGGTTGGGTTCGACAGGGAGGCATATCGAGTGTGCATCCAGGCGAAGCAGACCCCTATGGCATTCAAACGAGCTTGGGTAGACTTGGTACGAGAAGTGGCAGGCCAGAGGGTGAACCACGCACTAGCGGAGGAGGAACACAATCTCCAACATGCCTCTAGAGGAAGAAAGCAAATGAGTCGACACGCGAAACTAACTCGGCGGATGACTCAGAAAAGGTGGAGGACAACTCATGCGGTCGTAGACGTACAGTCAGAGGATGTTGACAGTCCAACTTCCACTCTAGCACGCATGGCCTGCGGACCTCGGGACCACAACTGCGTTCGGAGATTCATAGGGATCCGCATGCGGAAAAGCAAAAAGAGCTTGACAAAAGCGATTTTGGTGCAATGGCTTAAGCAAGGGTCCCAAGTCCTGGTCTGATGGAGGGGACCCCTCTCACCTTGGAGTCGGATGGGACCTCTCAGGGTGACGCGGAAGATGATGGGGATGAGATCTTGAACACCCCAGTGGGCCAAGACGGCTCCTAGGCCTGGCTCCGACGAGATGTAAACAGGTCGGTGGAGATAATACCGCTGCAAATTGGATCAATAACCATTTCGGGTTTCAGTGACTCATTTGAAAATCTCAAAACATCTGAGTCTTCGCGTGAGTGTAGCTGGAAGAGCGACAAGGCTATATTGACTAAGTCTTCCCAGCGTGATCTGGGGGGATCTATTATAAATGTGTCCCTATTTAGCCTATTGATAACCTTTGGATCATTTCTGACCAATTTTGAAATTTTCTTTTTTCGATCGGAGCCGCTAAAATTTTGATTTTTAGCCATCTGCGTAGGCTAGAGAACTCCGATTGAAAATCTAACAGCATATTATGGGTTCTGGTACTATTTTATACCACCCATAATTATTTCATCGAATTCCGGTTATATTTTAAGAAATTATGCAGTTCCAAATCATATCCGAATTTTGGTCAATTTGACCAAGTCCAAGGGGAGACCTTGACCAAGTCATGGAAGACATTGACTAGTCAAATGTGACTCTTGACTAATCAAGGGGTTTTGTTTGGTAGTTTGGTTAGGTTGATCTAGGTCAAACCTCACCAAACACCTTTATGATTATTAAGTGCTCTCTCTCTCGCTTCTCTCTCCCTCTCTCTCCCTTTGTAGTCGTGCATCTCCATCTCTTCCTCTCTTTGTTTTTTTCCTTTTGTGTGATAAGTGTGAGTGTGTGTGAAAAAGAACAAGAAGGTAGTAAAAGAAGAGAAGGAAAAGCAAAGGTGTGTGTGTGTGTGTATGTTGTGCTGTTGTGATTTCCCTCTCTTTAAGCTCCCTTTCATGCCCCTTTTTACACTGATTTCTAGCCAAGGAGGGCTGGTGGGAGGCTGTGGTAGTTGTGGTGGTGGTGGAGGTAGTCGTGGGGGCACCCGAGGGGGCCCTAAACCTCCCTTTCCCTTCCCCCTCCCTTGGTAAGTTTTTCCCATTCTTTTTGTGGCTTTTCAAGTGTTGGAGGCTGTTAGGGGGTCATGCTTGTTAGGTGTTCGGGTTGGGGGTGACTGGGGAGGATGGGAGAGCGGTTTGGCACACCTGGGCGCGCGCGCGGGTCTGTCCGTGCGCGTGCACGCGCAGATGCATGCGCAGGAGGACCAGGCGGGTCTGGCAGGCGCTTAGACGCGCGCGTACACGTGCAGGAGCAGGCCGGAAACAGTGCGCACGCATTGTGCGGGCAAGTGCGCACTGGCGCGAGCGGGCGCACGCGAGTGCGCGTCTGGGCGTGCGGCAGGGGGTCTGGGCACGCGGACAGCGCGTCTGGATGCGCGGTTGAGCGCGGGTCAGTGCGCCATCGAGCGCGGGGGCGCGTGTGCACGTGCATGCGCATGCGGGGGCCATGCGTGTGGCTGACCGGGGGCTCGGGTAGGTGTCGGAGTACTCAGACATGCGCGCGTATGTGCGTACTCGCATGCGTGCGAGCCCGTATGTGTGCATATCCAAGTCTTTGATAATTCTAGTTACTTTTAAGTATTTTTATGTGGTTTTACTCACCAAATTGGATGTCTTGTCTTGTAGATCTTGGCGAACGGTCACGCGACTTCCCGGATTACGGTGAGTGGGTCAATGCAACCCAGTTGGGAGATGTCTGATGCACGTAGACGTGCATAGCCCTCCCCTAGGGCACCATAACCGCATATTAACCTTGAATGTGTATATTATTGCTTACCTTGTCAGGTTGCATCCATGCCGTACTAGACTTATTATGTTAGGATCATATACCCCAGTACCATGTGTAGGGGGACCCATACTTGTCTATGTATTTTGTCCCATGCTAGTTTACCCATGTGTTAGTGCTTACATGTATACATGAGTATAAGGCATAACTAAGGTAGTGACCTTAAATAATTTTCTATCATGTTAGACTTGTATACTAGAGTATTACATCCAGGTATTATACATATGAGTCCAAGCATGCCTTAGACAATATTATAATCTTGTTATAGCATTAATTGTATACTTCCTTTATTTAATTCTTTGTGTAATTATTTATATGCTGTATACTATATCTCTATATATCTTATATATGGAGTCATTAACCTTGCTTAATAAGATTAAGCAAGTGTATGACCTCTGATGGGGTCATACGGTGGCATTGACATTACCAATCATCTGTCTTCCCTGCATTTGAGTTATGCGCCCTGGTGGGAATTCATGAGAATTTGTAACCTTACCGACGAAGGATCCATGAGGATCATATCCGCGAGTGTCAAGTGCTCTCCCCTTCATTGCCTTCGTGTCGAAGCTATCCATGGAGGTGCTCCCAGACACTATTCATGACGCCGATTGGTGCGCCCATACGATAGAGGTAGCAGTCATGGTAGGCTACCAGGTAGAGGCTAATCGAGAGAGGGCTACTGGATGATGAAAGGTGTAGACCAGTTGACCCCCTTTTCCCCAATAGTCCTATGTCACTCGAGGGTGAGGGTAAGGGTGAGGGTGTAGTGGGTTGGGTTGATACCCGATCCAGTAACTGAAGTGACTGTTCCACCTGTTGGAATCCCAATCACTCAGAATATTTAATATGGTGTGGTAGGTTTGGGTTGACACCCGACCCATCAGCTTAAGTTGTTGATTCAATTTTTGAGACTTGAATGCTTGAAATATTAATATGAGTTGTGCTGCATGGATTGTATCATTCACTGAGCGTGTGGCTCACCCCTCACATATGTTTTTCCTTCAGTTTTCGCTGAGCCGGATTTGAAGGAGGAGCTTCCGTAGGCGCAGTACCGTAGTCGAGCTCGTCCGTGTTTTGGGTCTTGCGAGTGTGAGAGGCCATCAGCATCCCCCCTTTTTTCCTGTATGTATTGCTACTCGTGCTTGTGCACAGTACTTGTATGTTGATGTCTTTTATTGTATATTGGCTCTTACAGGACAGTTGATTATGTATTCTGGTCTGTAAATATGTCTTTGAATTACAGACTTAGTCAATATAAGTTTTCGCAATATGTTTGTATATTATGTCAATTTCCTTGTTAACTGCTTTAGTATCTTTGATGTTAGGTAGTCTTTTACTGATCTCAAGTATGGATTGCTGATATTATATATTTGTCACGTCTCGGGGATGGCCGCCCTGGGGCGTGACAAACGTTGGTATCAAAGCCTGGTCCTGTCAGAGCCAATTGTTGCCTTAGAGATGAGTCTTAGGATTTATGTATGAGTATTATGATCCTAGTATCAGTTTCTTAGGTTGCTGATATGCCTCCTCGCAGACGTATACATGGACGCGGTCTCCCTCAGGCCTCAGAGGTTTCTGAACCTACGGTGGCGAGGAGTCAACTGATGTGTCCTCGGCCGTTGGTCCCGGACCTACACAGGAGCCTCCTACTTGGGAGCGTGCTTACGCTCGTATAGCAGATCTTCTGGAGACTAAGACTAGGGCACTGGAGGCTCAGACTAGGGCATTGGCTGAACAGGCACAAGAGATCCAGGAGCTGCGGGAGGCCCATGAGGCGGTCCCGCAGGTACCTTTAGTAGCCGATCCACCAGTGGTGCCAGAGGTACCCCCTGTACCGGCGGAGATTCCTGTGGAGGGAGTTCATGGACCCGAAGAGCGGGAGGAGGAGCTAGAGGCCGCGACACGTGTGCATTAGGCCGACCTCACCGCTTTTCTAAAGTTTCACCCACCCGAGTTCCACGGTTTCATGATTGACCCTCTTGCCCCAAAGCGTTGGTTGATGGAGATAGACAAAATCTTCTCGACCATGCCCTACACCGACCGCCAGCGTGTCTCTCTGGCCACGTTCATGTTGAACGGTAACGCCGCCGACTGGTGGGCTATCCGAGTTGTGGACATCCCCGAGGGTGTGGGGTGACTTCTCTGGAGCGATTTTTGGAGTCACTTCTTGACAGAGTACTTCCCTTTTTCAACGCGCCAGATGGTGATGCGGGAGTTCGAGCAGCTGACACAGGGCACCATGTCTGTTGCGGACTACTCCACGCGTTTCATGAGGCTTTCTCGGTTCGCCCCCGCCTTTGGGTCATTTCTGGCCATTTTCAAAATTTTCTTTTTTCGATCGGAGCAACTAAAATTTTGGCTTTTAGCCATCTGCGAGAGCTAGAGAACTCTGGTTGAAAATCTAACTGCATATTATGGGTTCTGGTGCCATCTTATACCACCTATAATGTCACGCCGCAGGGCGGCCGTCCCCGAGACGTGGCAAATATATAAATGATATCAGCAATCCATACACAAAATCAAATAAGGACTCCACAACATCAAAGGCAATAAAGCAATAGCCAAGTAACTGACACCAAATATATACAAATAGCGGAAGCTCAAATGACTAAGTCTGTAATTCAAAGACATATTACAGACCAGAGTACACAATCAACTGTCCTGTGAGAGCCAATATATACAACAACAGACATCAACAGTCTACATACAGTGCACAAGCACAAGTATAATACATACAATGAAAAGGGAATGCTGATAGCCTCTCACTCGCAAGACATCCAACGCGAACGCGGGTCTCCTACTCGTATTGCGCCAGGGGAGCTCTTCTCTTGGATCCGACTCAGCGTCAACTGGAGGGAAACATATGCGAGGGGTGAGCCACACGCTCAGTGAATGGAACAATTCATGCATCATAACCCATATAACTTCAAATAATCATTCAGATCCCTCACCCTCACCCTCACCTTGAAGGGTGACCTAGGATTCGAGAAAACTAACTACACAAGCTGGTGGGTCGAGTATCAACTCGAGCCCACCCCACACACTCCAACACCCTCACCCTCACCCCGACGGGCGACATAGGATCTTGGGAGCAATACCCTCACCCTCGCCCCGACGGGTGACATAGGATCTTGGAAAATTGCACAGACTGGCAGATCGAACCAACGCCGTCCCACCACACCCTCACCCTCACCCCCTCCTCGGGGTGACATAGGCTCTTGGGGAAGAGGTCGATTGTTCTACACCGCTCGTCATCCGGTAGTCCCTCCCGGTGTGGCCCATACTACCTGGCAGCCTCCCGGCACCTCACAGGGTTCAGGCCTCTACCGGACTAGCCTCCCAAGTCCACTATCTCTGCTATATGGGCACACCAACAAGCGTCGTGGATAGTATCTGGGAGGGCTCCTCACCGGACTCTACTACGCCGGGTAGTCTCTACTCGGAACCGACGAGGGAAGAACACTCGACACCCGTGAAAATGATCCCTAAGGATCCGTCGTCATCGGTTATCATACACTGATAAGCGCAACGAATTCTCATGAATTCCCTCCAGGGCGCATAACTTAGATGCGGGGAAGATACTTCATTCTAAGTGAGCATGCCATAGTATGACCCCATAGGTGGTCATACACTTGCCTAATCTCATTAGGCAAGAAAATATAGCCTAAGCATGCATTTAATTCTTAACAAGAAGCAAAGATTAATCATGGAAGCATCTTAAATTAATTTCAAGACATAATATTTGCTAAGCCATGCTTATACCTATACTGTTATATATGTGTCACTTTTTAGCCTATGGGTAACCTTCGGGTCAATTCTGGCCATTTTCAAAATTTTCTTTTTCGATCGGAACTGCTAAAATTTTGGCTTTTTGGCCATCTGCGTGAGCTAGAGGACTCTGATCGAAAATCTAACCGCGTATTATGGGTCCTGGTACCATTTTGTACTACCCATAAAAATTTCATCGAATTCCGGTAACGTTTGGAAAATTATGCAGTTCTGAACCGCATCCGGGTTTTCTTCGAAACTGATTCGTTAAGTAGGAATAGTGTTGGGATATTTTGAGGTTATGATCACCCCTTGGTAACCTCACCCCCCCCCCCCCCCTTACTTAGCCACTAAGAAACCTTTGGTTATTTTGGTGTGTGTGGGTGAGTTTTAGCTTAAGTTTACCCTTTTTTTTTTCATCTCTCTTTTCACTCCCCCCCAAGTGAGTTTTGGGGGGGCTCTCTCTCTCTTTTCCTCACTCTCACGTCTCTCTCTCTTTCTCTCCCTCTCCAGCCCTTTGTGTGTGAGTGTGTGTGAGTGTGTGAGTGAGTGAGAAGTGAAGAAGAAGAAGAAGGACTCACAAAAGGTGTGTGTGTGTGTATCTTATGTGTGTTGTTGTTGATTCCCTCTCTTTAGCTCCCTTTAAAACCCTTTTTTCACTGATTTCCAACAAGTAGGGGCTGGTGGAGAGGCTAGGGAGGGATGGTAGTGGTGGTTGCGGTGGTGGTTGCGCCGGGTGCACCCGAGGGGCCCCGAAACCCCCATTCCCTTCCCCTCCTTTGTTAGCCTTCCTTTTCCCCTCTTTTCTTTGGTTTTCAAGTGTTAGGGGCTGTTAGGGAGTCATGCATGCTAGGTGTTTGAGTTACAGGTGAGTGGAGAGGGCAAAAAGGGGGCTTGACAGCCCTGGGCGCGCGTGCGGGTCCATCCGCGCGCGTGCGCGCGCAGACGCGCGCGCAGAAGAGGCCCTGGTGGCCTGGCAGGGACGCAGACGCGCGCGGGGATAGTGCGAGGCGCAGTGCACGCGCACTGTGCGCGGGGCTGAGCTGGGGAGTGTGCGGGCGCGCGAGTGCGCGTCCGGGTGCGCGGCGAGGGGCTGGACGTGCGGGCAGTGCGTCCGGAGGCGCGGGTCAGTGCGCCATCGAGCGCGGGGGCGCGTGCGCGCGTGCTTGCGCGTGCGTACACGTGCGGGGGGCCATGCGTGTGGCTGCCCGGGGGCTCGGGTAGGTGTCGGGGCACTCGGACATGTGCGCGTACGTGCGTACTCGCATGCGTGCGAGCCCGTATGCGTGCATATCCAAGTCTTTGGCATTTCTAGTTGTTTTAAGTGTCTTTAAGTGGATTTTACTCACCTATTTGGATGCCTTGTCTTGCAGATCTTGGCGAGCGGTCCCGCGACGACCCGGTTTACGGTGAGTGGGTCAATCCAACCCAGTCGGGAGGCGTTCGATGCACGTAGACATGCATTGCCCTCCCCTGGGGCACCGTAACCACATATTAACCTTCTTAAGTGTGCATATTACTGCTTATCTTGCTAGGTTGCATCCATGTCATACTAAGACTCAATATGTTAAGATCATACACCCTAGTACCATGTGTAGGGACCTATACTTGACTATATATTGTGTCCCAGGCTAGGTTATTCATGTGTTAGTATTTACATGTATGCATGAGTATAAGGCATGAATACGGTAGTGACCTTAAATAATTTTTATCATGTTAGACTTGTATACTAGAGTATTACATCCATGTGTTATACATATGAGCCCAAGCATGCCTTAAACAATATTATAATTTTGTAATAGCATTACTTGTATGCTTCCTTGATTAATTCTTTGTGTAATTAATTATGGGTTGTATATTATATCTCTAGACATATCTTAAGTATATATAGAGGCCATGAACCTTGCTTAATAAGATTAAGCAAGTGTATGACCTCTGATGGGTCATACTGTGGCATCGACATTACGAATCATCTGTCTTCCCCGCATCCGAGTTATGCGCTCTGGTGGGAATTCATGAGAATTCGTAACCTTATCAACGACGGATCCATGAGGATCAAAACCGCGTATGTCAAGTGCTCTCCCCTTCGTCGCTTCCATGTCGAAGCTACCCGAGTTTAGTTGTCCTGCTAGGCTCTCACAGACGCTATTCATGACGCCGGGTGGTGCGCCCATACGGTAGAGGTAGAGGTCATGGGAGGATACCAGGTCGAGGCTACTCGGCAAAGGGCTACCGGAAGACGAAAGGCGTAGACCAGTTGACCTTTTTCCCCAATAGTCCTATGTCACCTAAGGGTGAGGGTGAGGGTAAGGGAGTAGTGGGTTAGGTTGAGACCCGACCCAATGATTAAGTGACTGTTCCATCTGTTGGAACCCCAATCACTCAGAATATTTAATATGGTGTGGTAGGTTTGGGTCAACGCCCAACCGCCAACTTAAGTTGTTGTTTCGATTATTGAGACTTGAATGCTTGAAAGATTAATGTGTGTTGTGATGCATGGATCATACCATTCACTGAGCGTGTGGCTCACCCCTCGCATATGTTTTCCTCCAGTTGTCGCTGAGCCGGACCTGAAGGTGGAGCTTCCATAGGCGCAGTACCGTAGCAGAGTAGCGCACGTGTTTTGGATCTGCGAGTGAGAGAGGCCATCAGCATCCCCCGTTTCCTTGTATGTATTGCTACTCGTGCTTGAGCACAGTACTGGTGTTTGATGTCTTTGTTGTATATTGGCTCTCACAGGACAGTTGATTATGTGTTCTGGTCTGTAATATGTCTTTAAATTACAGACTAAGTCATTTTAAGCTTCCGGCATATGTTTATATATCATGTCAGCTTCCTTGTTAAATGTTTTAAGTACCTTTGACGATTGAGTAGAGTCTTTTATTGACCTCGTGTATGGATTGCTGATATTATATATTTGCCACGTCTCGGAGACGGCCGCTCTGGGGCGTGACAAAAGTTGGTATCAGAGCCTGGTCCTGTCAGAGCCAATTGTCGTCTTATTGATGTCTTAGAGATGAGTCCTAGGATTTCTATATGAGTATTATGATCCTAGTGTCTGTTTCTTAGGTTGCTGATATGCCTCCTCGCAGACGGATGCACGGACGCGGTCTCCCTCAGGCCTCGGAGGTTTCCGAACCTACCGAGGGTGAGGAGTCTACCGAGATGTCCTCGGCCGCGAGGCCAGGACCTGCGCAGGAGCCTCCAGCCTGGGAGCGTGCTTACGCTAGAATAGCAGACCTGCTAGAGACTCAGACTAGGGCACTGGAGGCCCAGACTGGGGCGTGACAAAAGTTGGTATACACTGATCTAGTGTCCCGTGCGAGGACCGTCGAGCGAGACCTTGGGGTTCCTTCATCGGTACAAACCCCTACAGTGGATCAGAGGACTCCCACGAGTCAGGACCAGGGACGCCGCAAGAGCAAGCGGCCCTGTTGTGATCGACCAGCGGCCGTCGCTACACCAGTGGGAGTGGTGCCAGTTCAGGGTCCTGCACCCTTTGCTGCCGTTCCGATCCGTGCTAGAGGACCAGAGACGCGACGATGTTACCACTGCCAGCGAGTCGGGCATCTGGCCAATGCTTGCCCAGATGCTGGCCGACCTCCTGTGCCACGACAGCAGCCGCAGCAGCAGCAGCCACGTCAGCAGCCGCAGCCGCAGCGTCACCAGCAGCAGCCACAGGGTGGCCATGTGGAGCAGAGGAGGCAGCCAGCGCAGCCTGCGAGGCGTGCCCCTGCTCCTCAGCCACAGCTCGTTCAGGGTCGTGTTGCAGCGCTTACGGCCGATGAGGCGCAGGCTTCGGGTAGCGTCGTTCGAGGTATTGTTCTGATCTCCCAGCTTCCTGCATATGTGCTATTTGATTCCGGGGCCACGCACTCGTTCGTGTCTCCCGCTTTCGCGAGGCGAATGGGTGCGGTGTCAGCCCCTCTTGATGCGGTGTTGGAGATATCATTACCGGTCGGAGACCGTATTCTCCTCCGTTCTGTGTATCGGGGGTGTATCGTGGCGATCGCGGAGCATGAGTTTCCAGTGGAGTTGGTCGAGCTCGCCATGACGGACTTCGACGCCATCCTGGGGATGGATTGGCTCTCAGCTAGCCACGCCAGTATCGACTGTTTCGCAAAGTCGGTGTCTTTCCGCATCCCTGGACGGAGGTCCTTCCAGTTCGTGGGCGATCGGGACATGGCTCCTTTGGGATTCGTATCGTCCATCCAGGCGTGGAGACTCCTTCAGGGAGGATGCGAGGGTTTTCTGGCGTACATCGCTGAGGAGGATGCACCACTGCGGGCAGATATCAGTCAGACTCCGGTCGTGGCGGAATATCCGGAGGTTTTTCCCGATGATCTTCCGGGTCTACCACCGGATCGCGCGATCGAGTTTGAGATTAATCTAATTCCGGGGACCGAGCCGATTTCGAGGGCTCCGTACCGGATGGCCCCAGCAGAGCTGAAGGTGCTTAAGGAGCAGCTGGAGGAGTTGCTCGAAAGGGGTTTGCACGTCCGAGTGTCTCTCCGTGGGGAGCCCCTGTTCTGTTCGTGCGGAAGAAGGACGGTTCGCTGCGTCTTTATATTGATTACAGACAGCTGAACAAGCAGACCGTGAAGAACAAGTACCCCTTACCACGGATTGATGATCTATTTGACCAGCTCCAGGGAGCGCGTGTCTTTTCAAAGATCGATCTCCGTTCGGGCTACTATCAGCTGAAGATCCGGGAGTCGGATATTCCGAAGACGGCCTTTCGCACCCGTTACGGGCACTACGAGTTTCGAGTACTGCCGTTTGGGTTGACGAATGCGCCGGCAGCCTTCATGGATCTGATGAACCGGGTATTTCGACCCTTCCTCGACTCCTTTGTAGTAGTCTTCATTGACGATATTCTGGTGTACTCGAGGAGTCTTGAGGAGCACGCTGTCCATCTTCGCACTGTCTTGGAGACCTTGGCCCGACATCAGTTGTTCGCCAAGTTCAGTAAGTGCGAGTTCTGGTTGGAGCGTGTGGCCTTCCTTGGCCATGTTATTTCCGGTGAGGGTATATCTGTGGACCCGGACAAGACGCTTGCCGTGTCGAATTGGCGGCGACCGTCGAACCCCACCGAGATTCGGAGCTTCCTTGGGTTGGCGGGTTATTATCGGAGGTTTGTTGAGGGTTTCTCGAAGATAGCAGTCCCTTTGACCCGCCTCACCCGGAAGGATGTCCGGTTCGAGTGGTCCCCATCTTGCGAGGAGAGCTTCCAGGAGTTGAAGCGGAGACTCACCTCAGCGCCAGTTCTTACCATTCCGTCTGGGAGTGGTGGATTCGCAGTCTACTCCGATGCGTCGCGGCTGGGTTTGGGTTGCGTCCTGATGCAGAACGGTAAGGTTGTTGCTTACGCGTCGCGTCAGTTGAAGCCCCATGAGCAGAATTACCCCACCCATGACCTGGAGTTAGCAGCGATCATCTTTGCGCTGAAGATTTGGAGGCACTACCTCTATGGCGAGGAGTTCGAGCTCTTCACGGATCACAAGAGCCTGACTTACTTGCAGTCCCAGCCGGAGCTCAACATGCGCCAGAGACGTTGGGTTGAGTTCCTGAAGGACTATGATTGCGACATCGCTTATCATCCGGGTAAGGCGAATGTCGTGGCAGACGCTCTCAGTAGGCAGCCTTTGGGCATGGCCGCCCATTTGGCAGTGCGTCGTTGGAGGCTTCTGGAGGAGGCCGCTTGTTGGATCAGCGTTCAGGAGACGCCTGCTGGTGGCTTTCTGGCCAGGTTAGTGGTGCAGCCTGTTCTCCTCGACGAGATCCGCACGGCACAAGGGCGGGACCCTCACTTTCTGGTCCTTTCTGAAGGCGTCGCCCGGGGTGAGCGACCAGATTACCAGATTCGCGAGGATGGGATCCTGCGGTTCAGAGGCCGGGTATGTATTCCTGACGACGCAGAGCTGAAGCAGAAGATCTTGGACGAGGCCCATCGTTCGAAGTACACGGTGCATCCTGGTGGCACAAAATGTACAGGGGCCTTCGTCGTGGCTACTGGTGGCGCGGGATGAAGGCAGATGTTGGCCGTTTCGTTGCCCGTTGCTTGGTATGCCAGCAGGTGAAGTCGGAGCATCAGCGCCCTGCGGGGAAGCTGCAGTCCATTGAGATTCCTCAGTGGAAGTGGGAGCAGATTACTATGGACTTTGTTTCGGGTCTACCGAAGTCACGTTCGGGTCGCGATGCCATCTGGGTAATCGTCGACCGACTGACGAAGTCTGCTCATTTCCTCCCCGTCCGACTCACCGACTCTCTGGACACCTTGGCGCAGTTGTTTGTCTCAGAGATCGTTCGTCTCCACGGCACTCCGGTCAGTATCATTTCTGATAGAGACGCGAGATTCACCTCGAGGTTCTGGCGTAGCCTCCAGCACGCCCTTGGTACGAACCTCCATTTCAGTACGGCGTTTCACCCACAGACCGATGGCCAGTCAGAGAGGACGATTCAGACCCTAGAGGACATGTTGCGTGCCTGCGTTCTCGATTTTGGAGGCAGTTGGGAGAGGCATCTTCCTTTGGTGGAGTTCGCCTACAACAACAGCTACCACTCGAGTATTCGGATGGCACCATATGAGGCACTCTATGGGCGCAGCTGCAGGTCTCCCTTGTGCTGGGATGAGGTCGGAGAGCGCCAGTTGGAGGGACCGGAGATCGTTCGCCAAACCTCAGAGAAAGTCAGGACGATTCGTGAGCGTATCCGCACCGCTCAGAGCCGTCAGAAGAGCTACGCCGATCGTCGTCGCCGTGAGCTCGCCTTCGAGGTTGGTGACCATGTCTTCCTGAAGGTGTCCCCGTCGAAGGGCATCTTCCGTTTCGGCGTACGGGGCAAGCTAAGTCCGCGTTTTATCGGCCCGTTTCTCATCCTGGAGCGGATTGGGGAGGTGGCCTATCGACTAGCCTTGCCCCCACACTTGGCCCAAGCCCATGACGTCTTCCATGTCTCGCAGCTGAGACGTTACGTCCACGATCCTGCCCACATCATCCCGTACGAGCCGCTTGTCTTCGAGCCGGACTTGTCATTCGTGGAGCAGCCGATCGAGATCTTGGACCGTCGCGAGAAGAAGCTCCGCACCAAGACCGTCCAGTTGGTTAAGGTGCGTTGGCAGCACCGCTCTGGTGCCGAGGCCACTTGGGAGCGCGAGGACGCCATGCGTGACGCATATCCACGTCTTTTTCCTTCTTAGATGTTTTTGTAATTAAATTTTGTGGACAAAATTTCCTAAGGGGGGAAGAATGTTATATATGTGTCACTTTTTAGCCTATGGGTAACCTTCGGGTCAATTCTGGCCATTTTCGAAATTTTCTTTTTCGATCGGAACTGCTAAAATTTTGGCTTTTTGGCCATCTGCGTGAGCTAGAGGACTCTGATCGAAAATCTAACTGCGTATTATGGGTCCTGGTACCATTTTGTACTACCCATAAAAATTTCATCGAATTCCGGTAACGTTTGGAAAATTATGCAGTTCCGAACCGCATCCGGGTTTTCTTCGAAACTGATTCGTTAAGTAGGAATAGTGTTGGGATATTTTGAGGTTATGATCACCCCTTGGTAACCTCACCCCCCCCCCTTACTTAGCCACTAAGAAACCTTTGGTTATTTTGGTGTGTGTGGGTGAGTTTTAGCTTAGGTTTACCCTTTTTTTTTTCATCTCTCTTTTCACCCCCCCCAAGTGAGTTTTGGGGGGGCTCTCTCTCTCTTTTCCTCACTCTCACGTCTCTCTCTCTTTCTCTCCCTCTCCAGCCCTTTGTGTGTGAGTGTGTGTGAGTGTGTGAGTGAGTGAGAAGTGAAGAAGAAGAAGAAGGACTCACAAAAGGTGTGTGTGTGTGTATCTTATGTGTGTTGTTGTTGATTCCCTCTCTTTAGCTCCCTTTAAAACCCTTTTTTCACTGATTTCCAACAAGTAGGGGCTGGTGGAGAGGCTAGGGAGGGATGGTAGTGGTGGTTGTGGTGGTGGTTGCGCCGGGTGCACTCGAGGGGCCCCAAAACCCCCATTCCCTTCCCCTCCTTTGTTAGCCTTCCTTTTCCCCTCTTTTCTTTGGTTTTCAAGTGTTAGGGGCTGTTAGGGAGTCATGCATGCTAGGTGTTTGAGTTACGGGTGAGTGGAGAGGGCAAAACGGGGGCTTGACAGCCCTGGGCGCGCGTGCGGGTCCATCCGCGCGCGTGAGGCCCTGGTGGCCAGGCAGGGACGCAGACGCGCGCGTGCGCGTGCGCGCGGGCGCGCGAGCGCAGGCGCACGCGGGGATAGTGCGAGGCGCAGTGCACGCGCACTGTGCGCGGGGCGCGCGCGGGCGCGCGCGAGCGTGCGCGCGTGCGCGAGCTGCGCGTCTGGGCGCGCGAGTGCGCGTCCGGGTGCGCGGCGAGGGGCTGGACGTGCGGGCAGCGCGTCCGGAAGCGCGGGTCAGTGCGCCATCGAGTGCGGGGGCGCGTGCGCGCGTGCTTGCGCGTGCGTACGCGTGCGGGGGGCCATGCGTGTGGCTGCCCGGGGGCTCGGGTAGGTGTCGGGGCACTCGGACATGTGCGCGTACGTGCGTACTCGCATGCGTGCGAGCCCGTATGCGTGCATATCCAAGTCTTTGGCATTTCTAGTTGTTTTAAGTGTCTTTAAGTGGATTTTACTCACCTATTTGGATGCCTTGTCTTGCAGATCTTGGCGAGCGGTCCCGTGACGACCCGGTTTACAGTGAGTGGGTCAATCCAACCCAGTCGGGAGGCGTTCGATGCACGTAGACGTGCATTGCCCTCCCCTGGGGCACCGTAACCACATATTAACCTTCTTAAGTGTGCATATTACTGCTTATCTTGCTAGGTTGCATCCATGTCATACTAAGACTCAATATGTTAAGATCATACACCCTAGTACCATGTGTAGGGACCTATACTTGACTATATATTGTGTCCCAGGCTAGGTTATTCATGTGTTAGTATTTACATGTATGCATGAGTATAAGGCATGAATACGGTAGTGACCATAAATAATTTTTATCATGTTAGACTTGTATACTAGAGTATTACATCCATGTGTTATACATATGAGCCCAAGCATGCCTTAAACAATATTATAATTTTGTAATAGCATTACTTGTATGCTTCCTTGATTAATTCTTTGTGTAATTAATTATGCGTTGTATATTATATCTCTAGACATATCTTAAGTATATATAGAGGCCATGAACCTTGCTTAATAAGATTAAGCAAGTGTATGACCTCTGATGGGTCATACTGTGGCATCGACATTACGAATCATCTGTCTTCCCCGCATCCGAGTTATGCGCTCTGGTGGGAATTCATGAGAATTCGTAACCTTATCAACGACGGATCCATGAGGATCAAAACCGCGTATGTCAAGTGCTCTCCCCTTCGTCGCTTCCGTGTCGAAGCTACCCGAGTTTAGTTGTCCTGCTAGGCTCTCCCAGACGCTATTCATGACGCCGGGTGGTGCGTCCATACGGTAGAGGTAGAGGTCATGGGAGGATACCAGGTCGAGGCTACTCGGCAGAGGGCTACCGGAAGACGAAAGGCGTAGACCAGTTGACCTTTTTCCCCAATAGTCCTATGTCACCTAAGGGTGAGGGTGAGGGTAAGGGAGTAGTGGGTTAGGTTGAGACCCGACCCAATGATTAAGTGACTGTTCCATCTGTTGGAACCCCAATCACTCAGAATATTTAATATGGTGTGGTAGGTTTGGGTCGACAACCAACCGCCAACTTAAGTTGTTGTTTCGATTATTGAGACTTGAATGCTTGAAAGATTAATGTGTGTTGTGATGCATGGATCATACCATTCACTGAGCGTGTGGCTCACCCCTCGCATATGTTTTCCTCCAGTTGTCGCTGAGCCGGACCTGAAGGTGGAGCTTCCATAGGCGCAGTACCGTAGCAGAGCAGCGCACGTGTTTTGGATGTGCGAGTGAGAGAGGCCATCAGCATCCCCCGTTTCCTTGTATGTATTGCTACTCGTGCTTGAGCACAGTGCTGGTGTTTGATGTCTTTGTTGTATATTGGCTCTCACAGGACAGTTGATTATGTGTTCCGGTCTGTAATATGTCTTTAAATTACAGACTAAGTCATTTTAAGCTTCCGGCATATGTTTATATATCATGTCAGCTTCCTTGTTAAATGTTTTAAGTACCTTTGACGATTGAGTAGAGTCTTTTATTGACCTCGTGTATGGATTGCTGATATTATATATTTGCCACGTCTCGGAGACGGCCTCTCTGGGGCGTGACATATACCTCCTTATTTGTTTAATTATATTAAACTAGGTGGAGACATGCATAGGTCGGGTTTATACTAACATATGACATGTGTCTAGGCATGCATGGCTCCTATGCATGATACAGGGATGTATACAACCTAGCATACAACATCTAATCATAGCATGGGTGCATTCCTAGCCTAACAGACAATATCATGCATATATCTACACTATATCGCATGTTATACACCGTTATGGTAACCCAGGGGAGGGCGACGCACTCCAACGTGCATCGAACGCCTCCCAACTAGGTTGGATTGTCCCACTCACCGCAATCCGGGTCGATGCGTGACCGTTCGCCAAGCTCTGCACGACAAGGGCATAAAAAATGGTGAGTATAACTACATAAAAACACCTAAAATTACCCAAAAATGCCAAAGGCTTAGATATGCACGCATACGGGCTCGCACGTATGCGAGTACGCGCGTACGTACACATATCCAAGCACCCCGACACCTACCCGAGCCCTCGGGCAGCCACATGCGTGGTCCCCGCACACACGCGCACATGCACGCACGCGTGCATGAGCCCCCGCGCGCCCAGAACCCCTGCCACGCGCCCAAACGCGCTGCCACGCACCCGCACGCCTATCAACCCCCGCGCGCGCCCCGTGCGTTCCCGCGCGCCCGCGCCTGTGCCCGCGCCTGCGCCCGCCAGGACCCTGTCCGCCAGACTGCGCGCGCGGACAGATCCGCACGCGCGCCCAGGGCCCTAAATCCCCCCCCCCCCAGCCCACACACACATCCCAAACCTACTACCTATCATGCATGACCTCCCCAACAACCCTTAACACATGAAAAACCAAAGAAAATAAGGGTAGGAAAGCTCACCAAGGGAGGGGGAAAGAAAGGGGTGATGCATTCGGGCTCTTGGCACCAAAGCCGCCGCAACCGCCACCACCAACACCACCACCTCCTCAGCCTCCCTACAGCCTTCTAATGGCTGAAAACAGGGGCAATGGGAGCTTGAGAGGGAGCCAAAGAGAGGGAAACAACAACAACAACAACACTCACCTTTTGTGCTTCAACCCTTCTTGATCTTCTTCTTCTCTTTGATTTTTCTCAACAAACACACACACAAACACACACAAAGGGGGCTGGAGAGGGAGTGACGTTGAGGGAGGGAGAGGAAGAGAAAGTGAGCACAAAAGCTCACTTTTGGGGGGTGAACACAAGGGAAAAGGTGGGGGTGAACATAACCCTAACCTCACCCACACACAAACCAAATAACCAATGATTTTTTAACTCTTAAGTAAGAGGGGGGTGAGGTTACCTAGGGTCACCATATGCACATAAATATCCCAACACTATTCCACTTAACGAATCAGTTTCGAAGAAAACCCGGATAAGATTCAGAACTGCATAATTTTTCAAACGTTACCGGAATTCAATGAAATTTTTATGGGTAGTACAGAATAGTGCCAGGACCCATAATATGCAGTCAGATTTCCAATCGGAGCACTTCAGCTCACGCAGATAGCTAAAAGCCAAAATTTTAGCGACTCCAATCGAAAAAAATGAAAAATTCAAAAATGGCCAGAAATGACCCAACGGTTATCCATACGCTAAAAAGTGACACAAATATAACACATAATTATTTCATCGAATTCTGGTTATGTTTTAGGAAATTATGCAGTTCCGAATCGTATCTGGATTTTGGTCAATTTGACCAAGTCCAAGGGAAGACCTTGACCAAGTCATGGAAGACCTTGACTAGTCAAATGTGACTTTTGACTAGTCAAGAGGTTTTGTTTGGTAGTTTGGCTAGGTTGACCTAGGTCAAACCTCACCTAACACTTTTATGAGCATTAAGTGCTCTCTCTCTCTCTCTCTTTTCTCTCCCTCTCTCTCCCTTTGTAGTCGTGCATCTCCATCTCTTCCTCTCTTTTGTTTTTTTTTTTCTTTTGTGTGAGAAGTGTGAGTGTGTGTGAAAAAGAACAAGAAGGTAGTAAAGGAAGAGAAGGAAAAGCAAAGGGGTGTGTGTGTGTGTGTATGTTGTGTTATTGTGATTTCCCTCTCTTTAAGCTCCCTTTCATGCCCCTTTTTACACTGATTTCCAGCCAAGGTGGGCTGGTGGGAGGCTGTGGTGGTGGTGGAGGTAGCCGTGGGTGCACCCGAGGGGGCCCTAAACCTCCCTTTCCCTTCCCCCTCCCTTGGTAAGTTTTTCCCTTCTTTTTCTTGGCTTTTCAAGTGTTGGGGGTTGTTAGGGGGTCGTGCTTGTTAGGTGTTTGGGTTGGCCCGCGCGCACTCACCCATAAAGCACGCACTGTTCCCGGCCTACTCCCGTGCGCGTACGTGCGTACTCACATGCGTGTGAGCCCATATGTGTGCATATCCAAGTCTTTGACAATTCTAGTTATTTTTAAGTATTTTTATGTGGTTTTACTCACCAAATTGGATGCCTTGTCTTGCAGATCTTGGTGAACGGTAACGCGATGATTCGAATTGCTGTGAGTGGGTCAATCCAACCAAATTGGAGGTGTTTGATGTACAAAGACGTGCATTGCCCTCCCCTGGGGCACCATAACCTTAAGTGTGCATGTTATTGCTTACCTTGTCAGGTTGCATCCATGCCATACTAGACTTAATATGTTAGGATCATATACCCTAGTACCATGTGTAGGGGGACCCATACTTGTCTATGTATTGTGTCGCATGCTAGTTTAACTATGTATTAGTGCTTACATTTATGCATGAGTATAAGGCATGACTAAGGTAGTGACCTTAAATAATTTTCTATCATGTTAGACTTGTACACTAGAGTATTACATCCATGTATTATACATATGAGCCCAAGCATGCCTTAGACAATATTATGATCTTGTTATAGCATTAATTGTATACTTCCTTTATTTAATTCTTTGTGTAATTATTTATATGAAGTATACTATATCTCTATATATCTTATATATGGAGCCATTAACCTTGCTTAATAAGATTAAGCAAGTGTATGACCTCTGATGGGGTCATACCGTGGCATTGACATTACGAATCATCTGTCTTCCCCGCATCTGAGGTATGCGCCCTAGTGGGAATTCATGAGAATTCATAACCTTATCAACGATCGATCCATGAGGATCATATCCGCGAGTGTCAAGTGCTCTCCCCTTCATTGCCTCCGTGTCGAAGCTACCAGGTTATAGCTGTCCTGCGAGGTGCTCCCAGAAACTATTCATGACGCCGGTTTGTGTGCCCATACGGTAGAGGTAGCAGTCATGGTAGGCTACCAGGTAGATTCTACTCGGGAGAGGGCTACCGGATGACGAAAGGTGTAGACCAGTTGACTCCCTTTTCCCCAATAGTCCTATGTCACCCGAGGGTGAGGGTAAGGGTGTAGTGGGTTGGGTTGATACCCGACCCAATAATTGAAGTGACTGTTTCACCTGTTGGAACCCCAATCACTCAGAATATTTAATATGGTGTGGTAGGTTTGGGTTGATACCCGACCCACCTGCTTAAGTTGTTGATTCAATTTTTGAGACTTGAATGCTTGAAAGATTAATATGAGTTATGCTGCATGGATCGTACTATTCACTGAACGTGTGGGTCACCCCTCTCATATGTTTTTCCTCCAGTTGTCGCTGAGCCGGATTTGAAGGAGGAGCTTCTGTAGGCGAAGTACTGTAGCCAAGCTCATTCGTGTTTTGGGTCTTGAAAGTGTGAGAGGCCATCAACATTCCCCCCTTTTTTTTGTATGTATTGCTACTCTTGCTTGTGCACAGTACTTCTATGTTGATGTCTTTTGTTATATATTGGCTCTCACAGGACAGTTAATTATGTATTCCGGTCTGTAAATATGTATTTGAATTACAGACTTAGTCATTTTAAGTTTTCTCCATATGTTTGTATATTATGTCAGCTTCCTTGTTAACTATTTTAGTATCTTTGATGTTGAGTAGAGTCTTTTATATATTGACCTCATGTATGGATTGCTGATATTATATATTTGCCACGTCTTGGGGACGACCGCCCTGGGGTGTGACAGAATCGGTGAGCGAAAGCAGGACGGGACCCCGATATGTATATAGACGGACGGCAGCCACATGTTCGATGTCGCACGACCTGGGGTTCAAGGTGGAGGAGAACAAATGCAAACAGCAATTTGTCTCGGTGATAAGAGGCAAGTACGGGGTTTGTGAACCCTTCGAGAAAGAGGACATGGAGGAGCCTTCAATCACTGTTGGTATGAATTTAAATGCAAACCAAGATGATAACAACACTGAGACATTGATCATTGCCACAGGTGACATTTGCACTGAAACACCGATGTTTGTCTCTCCGTTGGAGGCGATCGTGCCACCATAGTCAATGGGACCAGGCGGATGCTCCTAATGAGTGAGTTAATTATATTTTTTATGTTTAAAAGTGTCATTTGGAAAATTAGGGATCTCAACATCCTTGTCAAAAAAGAGCGATCCAAGAGTTGGTCTTAGAGCACCCAGTGCAGCTTTATTGTATCCAAGAAACCAAGTTGTAGTCGATTGATTAACGGCTCATAACCGAGTTAGGGGTTGGGTTCCTGGACGAGTGACGAGCGAAGGATGCTCTAGGAGTTGCAGGCGGCATGCTTATATGCTGGAATTCCGTGATATGGAAGGTGGTGAACTCCTCTGTGGGGAATTTTTCCCTCTCCGTGTTGCTCGAGGAGCGGGGAACTAGGACAAGATGGTGCTGCACAAACCTCTACAGCCCACACAGCGACGCAGAGAGACTAGTGATGTGGGAGGAACTGACGGAGATCAAAGCTCGTTGGAATGTCCTGTGGTATTCATGGGGGATTTTAACGTCACTAGGGATACAAAGGACTGTAACAAAGCATGAGTGGTATTGACGGCAATGGCCCGCTTCGCAGATTGGATAGAAGAGGAAGCGCTGGTGGATTTGCCTATAACTAACCACCAGTTCACTTCGTCCAATATGTGTGAACGGCCGTAGTTGGCAAGACTTGATCGTGTACTTATCGATGAGGATTGGGAGGGATTCTTCCCTAGCTGCTTTGTACAGGGACTCCCGAGGGTGGTTTTCGATCACATTTCGTTGTTGCTTGAAGGAGGGTCGGATCGAAGACACAAAGCATCATTCAAATTTGAATCCTGGTGGTGCGAAGTGGAAGGCATGGAGGGGCTGATCAGAAATTCCTGGGATGGGAACGCAGTGGGACTCAAAGGAGCACAATGCATAGTGTTCAAACTGGGAAGATTGAAAAGGGTGCTCCGTCAATTGAATCAAATAGAGAGGGCGATCAGAACGGAGAAAAAATAAGAAATTCAGTCGATTATTCAGGAGGTGGATAGAGCTGAGGAGGAAGGAGCGTTGGAGGAGGCTGACAGGACACGTCATGGCCAAGCGAAAGCGGCTCTAACGAGGGTGCTGAAAATGGAAGATGGAGTGGCGCCAAAAATCCAAGGGGCTTTGCCTCAAAGCAGGAGATAATAACATGAAATTTTTCACAAAATGGTGAATCAACGGCGAAGGATCATTCGTATTTCACGCATTCAAATCGAGGATAAAACGTGCGAGGAAATGGAAGAGATTAAGCCAGCGTTGGTCGACCATTTCAAGTGCATCTTCCATTAAAGGAGGGGGTGGAAACCTAAATGGAAGGATTTGGATTTGGATTTCCATTAAAGGATTTGGAAGACATGATGAAGCCAGCACAACTCACGTTGTTGGAGGAGCCTTTCAGTGAAGTGGAAATTAGGAAGGCACTAGCAGGGGTAGAGGGTGACAAAGCACCAGGCCCGGATGGTTTCGGCATGGGTTTCTACCTTCATTATTGGAGCATAGTAAAGGAAGACATTGTCAGTTTGTTCAAGGAGTTTTATGAGGGTAATCAGAGTGTTGGATGTCTCAACGCATCCCTATTCGTGCTGATTCTGAAAGTGGAGGGACCAGTAGCGGTAGCGGTGGATGATTTTTGTCCAATTTGCTTGGCGAATGGGGCTTACATGCTTGTAATAAAGGTGTTGGCGAATCGATTAAAGCTGGTGTGTCACGATCTAACTGTGTCGGCGCAAACAGCGTTCCTGCCAGGCAGATATCTTCAAGAACGATTTCTCATGGCACAAGAGGTGGTGTCCGCATTACATAAAGACAAGAGAAAAGGGGTGGTCTGTAAATTGGACTTTGCCAAAGCATATGACAGTGTAGATCGTGACTTTCTCCAACAACGGATGAAACGGCTCGGGTTTATGCCAAGGTGGATTCGAATGGGGAACCAATGCATCAGTTTCTTTCCATTGGGTAAAGGATTGAGACAAGGGGACCCGTTCTCCCCCATCCTCTTCATCCTAGTGGCCGATGTACTTCAGAGATTGTGTGCAAAGGTGGAGCGGGCAGGCTGGATCAGGGTACTTTCAACTACACAAAATTGGTCAAAAGTCTCGATCATTCAGTACACGGTCGATATAATTATGCTTAGCAAGAATTCAGTAGGAACATATGTGGGATGCGATTCATTCTAAGCTGCTTCGGTATGCTCACGGGACTGAAATTAAATATGCAAAAGTCGACGATGCATGGCATTAATGTCGATCCAGATGAAGAAGCGCGGCTCGCACTATGTATGGGATGTGGGGTTGGTTCATTCCCCTTCAAGTACCGCTGTTTACCACTGATGAAAGACATGATGATGAAAGAAGGGTGGGATCCTCTAATGGCCAAATTTGAGGACAAATAAAGGATATATGATATCCAATGCCAATAAAACAATCATTCAAACAATGATAGTATGAATCAGCTCATGTGTCTAACTCATACCACCCAAGCACAACAAACAACGGTATAAGTAGTCAACTTGTACACCACAAACAAATAATAATGTATAAGTCAAACCATCAATGCTCCGCATTGAAGCTTCAACTTATATCAAGCAAACAATCATACAACGAAATAACAACAAAACAATCATATAAACTTGGTCCACAATACTTCTGCTACGCCACTCTGATACACAGTGACCAAACCACACATGGATTAAGTTATATTACGCAAACAAAAGCAACAAGACATTCTCAATCGCAACAATTACTATATAGGTCAAGCTCACCTACGCCCCACACTATAGATGTCTTAGCTTATATAGTACAAACAAAGCAACAATACACATAATTACACACAATCACTTGTATAAGTCAGACCTACCTATGTCCCATTCCCCGGGTAGTCCAACTTATATTATACAAGCAATGATAAGAAAACAATTCAAGACAAACAATTTTCATCCAAATTGTATAAGTTAGGTCCATTTACGTCCCATACCATAAATGGTCCAACTTGTACAATGCAAAAGAGGCAATTTGACGACAACAACCCTAATGATATTTCTAACATGAAGAAATAAATTTAATTTACCGCCTTGCACATACAAATTTTTTTTTTTTTTGCCTTCTACGTCTCCAATTAGAACATGCAACATCCTTGAAGGTCGCAAATGCTTAGCCACCACGTACACTATGAAAAGAAATCATAACCGCTTTGGTAAGCTCCCAATGTGCACCTGCTCTACCAAAATTTCGTTATAACAAATAACAAACCAATATGCAATGCATCCTAACATACTCTAAGTCTATCCGAGGCATCAAAGGAATTTCTCCTATAGGCTGCCTTAAAGTGCAATAGGGTATCAAAACATAAAAGATAATCCATACCACCATAACCAAAATTCTAGGGTAACCAAAATAGCCCAAATAATTTTTTTCTATAGGATAGCAAAACTTAATCTCCTTAGGATGGTCAACCTAAACATTGAACATCATAAGCCAACTAGAAACCTAAGTTCTAGGCTAAATAAGATAACCAAAACATTCTTATATTTAGGGTAGCTAAACCAAAACTCCTTAGGTTAATCGATCTCCAACTCTAAACCACAAAGGCCAACTAATACACCCATAACCTACAGTCCGTGAGTTGAACCTACGCTCTGGTACCACTCTGTAACGCTCCCGTACTCACGACTTCATTTTGAAGCGTGAAATACGGTTGCGTTAATTTTTAATTTCCTCAAATCTCAGAGTTCTACTTTTCCATTTTTCTTTATCCAGAGATACAAAATCATACTAAAAGAACTTCAACCTTTAATAATAACATAACATCTAAAATTTTCACAATACTCTCAATTACTCTGGATATAATTTATACATGGAAAAAGATACAACTTGATACAAAATGGTAACTACAAGGAGGGGCCAACTACATGCCAAATAAAATTTATAGTCTTTCGACGAAGCAAGTCTAACATACTCGCACCCACAATCTCGTTCGCAGCTACACGAGATCCACCAATCTAAGTCTTTAAATCTGAAATGTTGGGAAAAGAGGGGTGATCAACCACACGCTCAGTGAATGGACCTTTAGGTCCCAATAATAATTGATATCAAAATAATAATCTTTAATAAGATATCATAAGAAAACAATTGCAAATGCAATAAGATAGTATACCAATATAACTCAATAGAAGCCTCATTTTCAAGATGCATAGTCTCATAGAAATCTTATCAAAACAACATGATGCGTATGAATGCAGCGGACACGCATGCCCGTATGGCACGCAGCCGAAAGGTGCTCCATCTAGAGCTTGGTCACGCAGACCAGTCGTCACGCAGACGGCGTCACGCAGACGGGTGTCACGCAGACACGATCCCACTGGACTGGGTCACGCAGACCGATTGTCACGTAGACGAATAGTATGCATGCATGATCAATACATATTTTTCCTTCCAAGAATATGCATGCAACAGTTTTCAAAATATCGACATTTTCCAAACAATACATAATAAGGCATCAGCCCATATAAAGTGATATGCTCGAGTTATACAAAAATAGCATTTCAAATCATTGCTAAAATCCTTCAAAACTACATAGGGGACGAGACCCACTCACCTTCGGTCCAACGACACGCAAATCAACCAAGAAATCGTACAGCAATCTAACCAGTCCATAAATAGTACGACTAGGTCACAATACGCGCAAATAGTACGGGACTAATGGTACCCGTACTTACAGAAACCGACGGCTCTAGGAAGAGCCGTCCAGAAGCAACCAGACGGCTCCTATAGGGGCCCGTCCATGGCAAAACCGATGGCTCCGCAAGAAGCTGTCCCGAAGAATACCCGACGGCTCTCAATAGAGCCGTCCCGGAACAGAAGAAAAACCCTATATTATTTTATTATAGTTATTATTATTTGGTTAAAACATCCTAACACATTCTATCATTGAAAACCATATGTGGGTCGTTTAAAACAATATAAAACAGTAAGGAAATCATATTGTAGAAACCCAATCACGCGTACGATAATCCGATTGAATAAATCAAAAATTCGTTTAAAACATCTTCAAAAATCCTAAATCCATCATAGACAAAAATCAATATATATATATATATACACACACACACAAACATATATATATATATATATAGAATAGGTAAAACAAAAGTAAAATGCTTTAGGAGATAGATCACGATCGTATGAATAAAAAAAAATCGGTTCGAAACCCTAATCCATAGAAAATGGAAAAATATCGATAAATCGTTAAAACACTTGGTATACCCAAGATCTGAACATACTCGATAAAATCCTTCGAAAATAGCAAGGAATGTATATTAAGATTAGTCATGTGAAAGAAAACACAATTAAAAACCCTAGGTTTAAGGATTCGCAAAACATGTCATTAAAAGTAATAAAATCTTATTTGAAAATTTCCTCAAAACCTAGATCTATTCATATTATCAAAATCAATATATAATATGTAACCGATACAAAACATTTAGGAAATAGATCGAAAATCGTATATAAGAATAATTCATTCGAAACCATAGCTTATGGGAAAACGGTAAAGTATCGATAAAACACTAAAACTCTTGGTACACCCAAGGATCTAAGTATACTTTACAAAATCCTTTGAAAACCATGAGAAATACCATGTCATTGTACCTAACATGATATCTTATTATCTTTATCTGAGACCCTCTAAGGATTTATAAAACGTATATAAGAGCGATACAGAAATCTTTGAAAAATCATAACTTTCAATCCATAATTCCGAATTTGACGATTTATGATTCGGTGGTAAGGTATTTTCAAAACCTATTTCTGTTTGTGAAATACATTTTTCCCAGAAACGACTTTATCATAGCCAAAAACAAGATAAATACCCAGGTATACAATCAACTCGAAAATGACTCTTAAATCATCAAAACTATAAAAACTCAAGATGAAAACACAAGAGATCAACAAATCCAAAAATACACATGTGTGGACTAATAGCATCATATAAAACTTTATAAAACATCACAAAAACATCGACAAATCATTGGTATAATAAAAGACCCAAAATTATATAAAACTTTCAAGGATCAAGAAGAAAAACATATTCTTTTTGTTTGAAAATCCTAAAAACGAAATCATATGAAAAGAAGTTCTAAAGAGAATTTTTGTTAATCAAAACTCTTTATAATAAGAGGGTAATACTCACATGGACCCTTTATTCGAACCCCCTCCCGAGCTCCTCAACAACGGCGCCGAAAGCAAGAGAAGAAGAAGAAGACTTGGGTTTTTGGGTTTGAAAATCTCTAGGGTTTTAGGTTTTAATGCAAAGAGATGAAAAGTGGGGGTATGTATATATAGGCATATACACATGGTAGACAAAAATATGAAACTATTATTTTAAATTAAATCCCAAATCAATTTACTTGTTTGTTTCCACAAACGGACCAAATTTTAAAAATATGATTTGTCTAAATAAGAAACCATTAATCAGAATTATTTCCAATCAAGACACTTATTTCTTTCCAAAAATGGATCATATTTGAAAAATATGATTTTCCAGATCGACGGCTCCTATTGCAGCCATCTCCCAACACCACCAACGGCTCTGATGACGTCTGTCACCCAGAAATCTGACGACACTTGTTGGATCTGTCACAACACCGACGGCTCTATTGGTCCGTCGCTATTTCCTCTGCCCGACCTCTCGGCACAGTTTGGCTCATAACTTGATCGATACTCATCCAATTCACGATCCGTAAAAAGCGTTAGAAACCTTACTGAATAAGGATTCCAATCAGACCTTAATTTCTGAATTTGGAGATATATAAGTCCTCCAAGACTCTATAGGAATATGACCCAATGCACGAAATTAAGAACGACTTGGAAAAACCATAGTTGTTACATAAATAATTTGGCATTGTTAGATTACTCATTTCGATGGCTTTCCAATGCTTCTTACGAATCGTAAATCGAATGCGTATAGGTCAAGTTATGGTCTAAACCATAGCGGGTAGTCAGGCAGTGCCTGACAGATTCTATTGGTGTCGTTGGGCACATGGACGACGGTTCACAAAGGAACCGTTTGGCACCTAGTCGACGGCTCTTGGTGGAGCCGTCGGGTAGTCTTGCAATGGGCTAGGTAAGAGCAGTCAATCTGGAAAATTTTTGAATTTCAAATTTGGTCCATTTTTTTAAAGAAACAAGTGCATTAATCGGGATTAACTCAAATCATTGGTGATGTATTTTTGTCCCCACGTATATGAGAGGCTTATAAACCTCTTTTTTCTCTCTTACCTTGAAATCCTAGAATTTTCAAACCCTAAAAGTTCTTCTCCTTCTCATTTTCAGCACCGCTATTGAGGAGCTCGGGAAGGGTTCGATCTAAGGGCTCTTGTAAGTATTTCTTGTGGTTTATGAAAAATTTTATTTATTATAAACTTTCTTTAAGAATTTTCTCATTTTATAATTTTATTTTCATGATTTTTAATCAAAAAAAAGGTTTTCTTCGATGATCTCGCGTGATTTCGGTCCTTGTGTTAGATCGGTGGTATGACAATGATTTTAAATGTTTTATAAGCCCTTAATGTAAAAAGGAAAATGTTTAAGTATATATATATATGCTGTTTAGATTTATTCATTTTAAGTAGAATCGTGTTGTTGATCCTTTAAGCGTTGTTTTAAAACCTTATATGCTTAGATCTAAACGGGTGATGTGTTTTCATGATTTATGAAGGTTCGACGTAGATCCATGTTTTTATTTACACCTATGATAGATCTGGGGTTTTCGAAGAGATTTCAATAGATTTTTTTTAGTTTTAATCGGTTTTTTCATACGTATGACTTGATTTCGATTGTCGATCCTTTTTGGTTTAACCAATGTTTTAAAAAGACTCGTGATTTGTTTTCAATGATAGAAGAGTAAAAGATTTTTACAAATAAATTGATTTTTTGTGTTCTGCCTTAGGACAACCCCTGTAGGAGCCGTCGGGCAAGTTTGGGACGGCTCCTAGAGGAGCCGTCGGTTTGCAAAGGGACGGCCCCAGTAGGAGCCATCGGATTTTACTTCAGATGGTCCCTGTGGGATTCGTCGGGTAGGTCAGTGACGGTCTCCGTAGGAGCCGTCGGGTTCTATGTGTATGGGTACATCAGATTTTCGTAAGGATTGTACATATTTTAATCGATTCATATCGTTTCTTGTCAGATTAGATTTACTGTAAGGCTTGAATTTGGTTTGCGAATCGTAGGGTCTAGTCTCTATGTAGCTTTTCAAAACTACTTATATTTATCATGTTCGCATCATGCCTATGTTATGAATACAATCGTTATCTTGAGTATGAAATACATGAGCTTGGCATCACGTTTTGAGGCATTAATTTGTATGAATTATATATTGAATATTTTATTATTCTTGCATGCAAATATGTGAATTGTGAAGGTTATCTTGCATGCATATCATTCGTCTGCGTGACATCGTTTGCGTAACATCGGTCTGCGTGACCCAGTCCAGTGGGACCGTGTCTGCGTGATACCCGTCTGTGTGACACCATCTACGTGACGACTGGTCTGATGGAGCACCTTTCGGCTGCATGTCATATGGCCATGCATGTCCATTGCATCATACACATCATGTAGATAGTACGAGATTGTGATTATTCCTCTAAAGAGATGCATTCTGTTTTATCTTTATATTTGTGAAAGTTATATTCTATTGATTCGAATATTTTGGAATTATTTTGAAGGTTTTATTATTACTATTACTATTACTATTACTATTATTCTGAGGTCCATTCACTAAGCGTGTGGTAGCTCATCCCTCTTTCTCCAACCTTTCAGAGTAGATGTGACGATCGTCATTCGTGGTCGGAATTGGCGTTTAGTTCCTGTTATTTCGTTGCATCGTAGGTGTTGAATAAGCCTTATTTATCAGCAAAATAAGGGGATGTTTATTATTAGTAAATAAAGAACTCGTGTGTAATCATTCGCTTAAGAATGAATTATTAAGATCCTGTGGTTGGTTAATGTTTAAATTTGTCAGATTTGAATTTATTATATTATCTGTTGAATTGCGAAAATTGTGATTTACGTAACGCACCGTACGGCATGCCTTATTTAAGGATAATGGGTACGAGGGCGCTTCAGAAGTGGTATCAGACTCTAGGTTTTCCTGTTAGGGCTAAGGAGATGGGATAGAACTGTTAGGCCTGCATTCATATAGGTCACCTAACTGGGTGCTACTTCATTAGGAGAAAACTTGAATTGACGGGTAACAGCAACACTCTGCGTCAGGATCTCCAAACCCTAACCAACCTGGTGGCGCAGAAAATCCAATACCAGAACAACATGGGGTTACGTCATTTGGGAGAGAACCAGAATCAGTCGGAGCAACTAGTGATTAGATTCAAGAAAATGGATCCGCCAGTATTCCAAGGAGTTGGCACCGATCCATTGCTGATCCATTGGCACCAAAGCAATGGATCACCGAGCTTGAAGGAATCTTCAAGACCATGTTGCTGACTAACAGCCAGCGTATTCTCTTAGCGGCTCATCAATTGAGAGGGACTGCTATTCAATGGTGGAACTTTCATCAACAATCTCTGAACCGCAGGATAGCTACAAAAAATATTTTCCTTCGGCAGAGCGTGAACGTATTGTACAAGCGTTTCTAGACCTTCATCAAACTCAACAAATGACGGTGGCTCAGTATGAGAAAAAGTTTCTAGAACTGTCACACTTTGCGCCTCATTACATCCAAGTCGAGAGTGAAAAATGTTCGCTTCCAAGAAGGGTTAAGGGGTGACATTCATTATAGACTGCGGAACCTCTGAATTCGTGTCTATGAGGAGCTGAAGGATTGCGCACTGGTCACAGAACAGGACTGGTTAGAGTGGAAGAGAAAAAATGAAGCTCGTGTGAAGAACTGGAGTAATCAACATTTCGGTGGGGGTCAGAGGACAAATAATCGAAAGAGAAACTTCGTTGACAATAATCGAGGGTGAGAAGTGCACGGGAAAATCGTCTACTACAACTGTCAGGCGCAGGGACACAAGTCCATCGAATGTCCCCAACAGCGAAGAGACAGTCGTGCGTGCTACAATTGTGAAAAGCTGGGAAATCATCAGGCCGACTGCACTGAACCAAGAAAGGCGCAAGGCGGAGCGCCAAGGCAGCCAAACACTGGAGGATCAGGAACTTCGAGTTCTCATAATCAGTCGTAGCCACGTGGATAGGTTCATGCCCTATCTGTGGGCATCAAATGTCCCCAACAGCAAAGAGACAGTCATACGTGCTACAATTGCAGAAAGCTGGGACATCGTCAGGCCGACTACACTAAACCAAGAAAGATGCAAGGCGGAGCGCCAAGGCAGCCAAACACTGGAGGATTAGGAACTTCGAGTTCTCGTAATCATTCGATTCTGGAGCTTCGCACTTTTGTGTACCGAATTTGTAAATCGTGCAAGTCTAGTGTCGAGATATCTTGAGAGACATTTTATTATCGTGACCCCTACTGGCGAATTAGTCGCCATTCAATCAATCTACCGAGGGTGCATAGTTCAAATAGAAGACCAATGTTTGGTGGCGAACCTCTTGCTTTTAGAGATTCAAAAGTTCGATGTTATCCTTGGCATGGATTGGCTCTCTGCCTATCATGCTAACGTGGACTGTTTTTCAAATACAGTATCATTCAAGATTCCATGGTTACGAACGGTGCGATTCGTCGGCGATGGAGGCGTCGGACCATTGGGCCTTATTTCAGCTTTGCAAGCATAGCATCTTCTGAAGAACGGTTGCACGGGATACATAACAAGCATTGTGGATACTAAGGTGGAGAGAGCAAGTATCGAAGGAACATTGGTGGTCATGGAATTTTTCGAAGTCTTTCCAGATGACCTGCCGGGATTACCAAATGATCGTGAAATTGAATTGTTTTATCGATCTAATACCCGGTACAGAACCAATATCAAAAGCTCTGTATCGTATGGCACCAGCAGAATTGACAGAATTGAAGGTTCAATTGGAGAAACAGCTAGAGAGAATTTGCACAACCAAGTGTGTCTCCTTGGGGTGCACTGGTGTTGTTTGTCAGAAAGAAGAACTGTTAGACCTGTGTCATTTAGAGTCCTAATTTCGATCGGAGTCGCTAAAATTTTGATTTTTAGCTACCTTCTGGGGTTTAAGGACTCTGATTGAAGATATAACTGCATATTATGGGTCCTGGTATTGTTTAGTACTGCCCATAAAATTTTCGTTTAATTCCGGTAACGTTTTTGGAATTATGCAGTTTTGGATTGGTATTCGGATTTGATTTTGTTAAAATCCAAGATGAAGAGATAAAAATCCGATATTATTACGAGATGTTAAGTTTGGGGATAGCTTCCATATAGAAGTGGAATTGGATCAACTGGATTCGTATATCAAAAGATATGGGTATTTTTCCATGTATACCCCGAAGTTGAGAAATCCAGGCTGCAGCCCTGTAAGATGTTTAGCCTAGATTTAGAAATAGCTCAAGGGGTTATTTGATCTAGGTGTAAACATGAAAGTTGTAGATAATCGTCTTATCTTTCCAATGCCACTGGAATCATGCAATTCGGAGCTGTATTGAGGAAGTTATGGCCGTTTAAGTGAAGGCTGCGCAGAGTTTTAAGTCCGAGGACGACTTGGTCTTTCACTCCGCCCTTGCCTATTTAAGGCACCAAATGTCACGACCTTGGGCATATTTTCTTCCCTCTTTTGCTCTGGTCCAGCCCTTGTGTGTGTGTTTTGGGTGGAGGAGAAGGAAGAGATGGTGATGGAGAAGGAGCACTTGATGGAGGAAGTGAAGGAATCAAGGTTTGTGTGTGAATATTGTGTTGTTGTTTCTCATCTTCTCCTCCCCTAGCTGATCCATTGCTTTCCCTCCCCCTTTTGATAACAGCCCACCAAGTGTTTGTGTTTATGTCTAAGTGAGGGAGAAGAAGAAGGAGTGCTTGGTTGTTGGTGGAGCAAGAAGTAGAAGTAATCAAGGTTAGTATGTGTGCATGTGAGAGGAGTTGTTGTTCCTTCCCTTCTCCATCCCCTACCCTCTCACGATCTCCCATTTTCCCCCCTGTTTTCAGCATGTGGAAGAGCTCCCACGTTGAGGCGGTGGTGGCGGTCGAGGTGGTTGCGGGCGTGCATGTGAGCCCCCACACCTCCCCCTTCCTTTCCCCTCTTTTGGTGAGTTTTCTCTCCTCCTAAAGTTGGTTTTAAATGCATGTGGGGGTGCTTGGGGAGGGTTGCATGGGTGTTATGTGTTGTGTATGTGTGCACACCACTTGTTTGTGAGTATGTGTGAGTGAATCATATATACATATTCTTCTCCTCTTACCAACGGGGTTCCTCATGCATCGCCTAAACTTGTGTTGTGTACTAAAGGGGCGTGGGATTGACGCATTGGTACACTCGAGATCACATAAGAGGTATGCGGAGGCTGCGGGTGCGCGCTCGGCGTGCTCGCATGCGTGCGGAGTGTGCGGGAAGCGTGCATGAGGTGCTCGCATGCGTGCGGAATGCGTGGGCAGCATGCACGAGGTGCTCGAGATCGTGCTTGACGTTGTTCGATGCGTGTGGAGTGCGTGGGCAGCGTGCACGGGGTGCTCGAGGGCGTGCTTGGCCTTGCCCGATGCGTGCGGAGTGTGCGGGCAGCGTGCATGAGGTGCTCGAGGGTGTGCTTGACATTGTTCGATGCGTGCGGAGTGTGCGGGCAGCGTGCACGAGGTGCTCGAGGGCGTGCTTGGCCTTGCCCGATGCGTGCGGAGTGCGTGGGAAGCATGCACGAGGTGCTCGAGGACGTGCTTGACGTTGTTTGGTGCGTGCGGGGTGCATGGGCAGCGTGCACGGGGTACTCGAGGGCGTGCTTGCGGTGCTCAGACGCGTTGGGAGTGCTTCGTGGTGTCGAGCAGCTTGTTATAGCCAAATGCAACCATGGGATGATCCTTGGCGGATTGATTTCAGGCTTCGGATTCAACTCGTCGCTCTCTTGCGTTTCGCGAGCCGTGCGCTCGTTAGGTGAGTGGTTTGATTCCAACCCTTCCGGGAGCGTTCGATGCACGTAGTCGTGCTTCGCGCTTCCATGGGGCCTTATTTGCACCCTAAATATGTTATATATTGGCTCTCACAGGACAGATGATTGTGTACTCTAGTCTGTAATATGTCTTTGAATTACAGACTTAGTCATTTGAGCTTCCGCTTTTTGTATATATTTGATGTCAGTTATTTGTGTATTGCCTTTTTTATTGTGGAGTATTTATTTGACCTCGTGTATGGATTACTGATATCATTTATATATTTGCCACGTCTCGGGGACGGCCGCCCTGGGGCGTGACAAAAGTTGGTATCAGAGCCATGTCCTGTCAGAGCCAATTGTTTTCCTTGAGATGAGTCTTAGGATTTCGAGATGAGTATTCTGATCCTAGTGCTGGTTCCTTAGTTGCTGATATGCCTCCTCGGAGACGGGCGCGTGGACGTGGTCACCCTTGGGCTTCGGAGGTCTTCGAACCTACCGGAGGCGAGGAGTCTACTTGAGAGTTCTCGGCTGTTGGGCCAGGACTTGCGCGGGATGCCTCCAGCGTTGGCGCGAGCTAACGCTGAGATGGAAGATCTTCTGGACACTCAGACTAGAGCACTGGAGGCATAGACTGGAGCGTTGGCTGAGCAGGCGCGAGAGATCCGGGAGCTGCGGGCGGCCCGCGTGACGATCCCGTAGATACCCTTAGCGGTAGGTCCACCAGTGGTGCCAGAGATACCCCATGTGCCGGTTGGAGACCGTAGTCTCCTCCGTTCTGTTTATCAGGGGTATACCATAGAGTTTGCGTGCGGCACCAGTTTCAAGCGTTGAGGATGTGGTGTAGTATTCATTAAGGGGTGATGTCTTCTTCTAGCCTTCCTACTCAGGATAAGGGGCCTTGCAGGGTCAGCGTTGAGACCCGGGTTAGGGTACTCCGTGTTCCTTGTTTGGTTGTCGGGATATCCTATATCGGGACCTCATGAGGCCCTCCCGAGGTTCTTTTCCCAGTCAAGGAATACCTTTGAAGCATCAATTGATGTTTGATTTTTCCTCACTTGGGAGGTGCGATAGCGGGTGGTGATGCATATGATCGGGATTGGGTGCATCCTATTGCAGCTTGGTGGGCGATAGCTTATGGACTAGTGTTCCATAGCCGAATCTGGAGTCGCTTCGCTATATCATCGTGCATAGTAGCTACCCGGTAGAGGCAAGAGTCCTGTGAGGTGCTCCCTCGGACTATCCACGACGCATGTTGGGGAGCCCACATTGCAGAGATAGTGGACTTGGGAGGCTATCAGGTAGTGGCCACACCGGAAGAGTGCTACTGGATGACGTCGAGAGCTTGGACTCCCCGTGATGAATCTGCCCATTGAGTGCATGATGCTGGAGTTCCAACGATTATGGTTGGGCGACCTATTGGTGGCGGCATGTGAAGCACAGTCTGGTACTGTTGCGTTTTGCCCCCACATGGGTCATAAATGAGGAGACGTGATGCTAAGCGTTCGTGATGGGACTCAACCGCCATATCAGGTAGATGACATCGCTTAGGCGTTGTCAGGAATCGACGACCTCCTATTTGCGTGTCTTGCGGATTAAGTGCGGTCGAGCGGCTTACCCAGCGTATAAGGGTCATCATGAGCGTCAGCCATGCTCGAGGAGCAGATTTGGACTTAATCGTCCCAGGAATTATTTTGATCTCCCCATAGGGGTTGAGGATCAAGTACCCTTGCCGCGAATTGATGATCTATTTTGACCAGCTCTGGGAGCCAGTGTCTTTATGTTGATCGATCTTCGCGCAAGGTACCCTAAATTGGAGATCCGGAAGTTGGGCTTTCTTTAGTTGGCCTTTCGTGACCGTTTCGGGCACTACGAATTTTGAGTACTGCCGCCGGGGTAGACGAATGCGCCTGATGCCTACAATGATCTCAAATGTTTATTGAGCCTCCGTGGGCTGTTCTGTGGTAGCTTTCGTTGAGGATGTTGGTTGGCATGCTCTCAGGCGAAGTTGTGGATCGTCGCGTTGGAATGCGTTTGTCCGTCGAGAATCTTCAGTGGACGTGGGAGTGAGTTATCATGGGTTTCGTTGTGGGCTCGCTAAAGTCACGTTCGGGTCACGATACCGTCTGGGTGATCATTGACCGATTGACTAGGTCCGCACTTTCCTCCCTATCCAACTGACTGAGTCTCTGGACGCTTCGACGCGGGTTTGAGCCTTCGCGATTGTTCGTCTTCATGGCACTTCGGTCGGTGCTATTTCGGGTTGAGACACGTGGGTTACTTCGAGGTTCTGGCGCAGCCTTTGGCAGGCTTTTCGCGCGAGCCTCCCTTTTAAGTACAGCGTTTCGATACCGACGGACAGCCAGGCAAGAGGACGATTTAGGCATTGGAGGACATGCTATTTGCCTGCGTGCTCGACTTGGGGCAGTTGGATGAGGCACCACCCTCTAGGACGGGGTCTGCCTGTGAGATGACTGTCATTCGAGCACCCAGATGAATGGAAAAAGGCACTCTACAGGCGTGGTTTTATACCTCCCCTGCGTTGGGACGGTTGTGGTGCGCCAGTTCGAGTGGCCACAAGTTATTTATTGACCTCTCGGTGGCCGAGATGGTTCGTGCGTGCCTCTGCACCACCTAGAACCGTCAGAAGGGCTACACAGGTCATCGTCGCCAGGAGCCTACCTTCGGGTTCGGCGAACATGTTGGCATATGGTGTCCCGGTTTAAGGGCATCCTCTGTTTCGACGTTCGGGGCGTGTTGAGTCGGCCTTCCATCGGACCGGTTTTCATCCTGGAGTGGATTAGGGGAAGTGGCTGTCATAAAGCCTTGCCCCGTGGCTGACTCGTGCCTGTGATGTCATCCAATGTCTCATAGCTGAGACATTATGTCCACGATCCTGCTCATGTCATTCCGTTCGAGCCGCTCATCCTCGAGCAGGATTTGTCGTTCGGGGAGCAGTTGATCGAGACCATGGACCAATGTGAGAAGAGGCTCCGTACCCAGACCGTTCCTTCGGTTAAAGTGCGTGGTAGCACCAGCTTAGTGTCCGGACCACTCGGGAGCCAATGGACTCTATGGGCGACACTTCTACATTCGGTCTTCCCTTTGGGTTTCCTTAAATTTCGAGGACTAAATTTCCTAAGGGGGGGAGAATGTTAGACATGTGTCATTTAGAGTCCTAATTTCGATCGGAGTCGCTAAAATTTTGATTTTTAGCTACCTTCTGGGGTTTAAGGACTCTGATTGAAGATATAACTGCATATTATGGGTCCTGGTATTGTTTAGTACTGCCCATAAAATTTTCGTTTAATTCCGATAACGTTTTTGGAATTATGCAGTTTTGGATTGGTATTCGGATTTGATTTTGTTAAAATCCAAGATGAAGAGATAAAAATCCGATATTATTACGAGATGTTAAGTTTGGGGATAGCTTCCATATAGAAGTGGAATTGGATCAACTGGATTCGTATATCAAAAGATATGGGTATTTTTCCATGTATACCCCGAAGTTGAGAAATCCAGGCTGCAGCCATGTAAGATGTTTAGCCTAGATTTAGAAATAGCTCGAGGGGTTATTTGATCTAGGTGTAAACATGAAAGTTGTAGATAATCGTCTTATATTTCCAATGCCACTGGAATCATGCAATTCGGAGCTGTATTGAGGAAGTTATGGCCGTTTAAGTGAAGGCTGCGCAGAGTTTTAAGTCCGAGGACGACTTGGTCTTTCACTCCGCCCTTGCCTATTTAAGGCACCAAATGTCACGACCTTGGGCATATTTTCTTCCCTCTTTTGCTCTGGTCCAGCCCTTGTGTGTGTGTTTTGGGTGGAGGAGAAGGAAGAGATGGTGATGGAGAAGGAGCACTTGATGGAGGAAGTGAAGGAATCAAGGTTTGTGTGTGAATATTGTGTTGTTGTTTCTCATCTTCTCCTCCCCTAGCTGATCCATTGCTTTCCCTCCCCCTTTTGATAACAGCCCACCAAGTGTTTGTGTTTATGTCTAAGTGAGGGAGAAGAAGAAGGAGTGCTTGGTTGTTGGTGGAGCAAGAAGTAGAAGTAATCAAGGTTAGTATGTGTGCATGTGAGAGGAGTTGTTGTTCCTTCCCTTCTCCATCCCCTACCCTCTCACGATCTCCCATTTTCCCCCCTGTTTTCAGCATGTGGAAGAGCTCCCACGTTGAGGCGGTGGTGGCGGTCGAGGTGGTTGCGGGCGTGCATGTGAGCCCCCACACCTCCCCCTTCCTTTCCCCTCTTTTGGTGAGTTTTCTCTCCTCCTAAAGTTGGTTTTAAATGCATGTGGGGGTGCTTGGGGAGGGTTGCATGGGTGTTATGTGTTGTGTATGTGTGCACACCACTTGTTTGTGAGTATGTGTGAGTGAATCATATATACATATTCTTCTCCTCTTACCAACGGGGTTCCTCATGCATCGCCTAAACTTGTGTTGTGTACTAAAGGGGCGTGGGATTGACGCATTGGTACACTCGAGATCACATAAGAGGTATGCGGAGGCTGCGGGTGCGCGCTCGGCGTGCTCGCATGCGTGCGGAGTGTGCGGGAAGCGTGCATGAGGTGCTCGCATGCGTGCGGAATGCGTGGGCAGCATGCACGAGGTGCTCGAGATCGTGCTTGACGTTGTTCGATGCGTGTGGAGTGCGTGGGCAGCGTGCACGGGGTGCTCGAGGGCGTGCTTGGCCTTGCCCGATGCGTGCGGAGTGTGCGGGCAGCGTGCACGAGGTGCTCGAGGGTGTGCTTGACATTGTTCGATGCGTGCGGAGTGTGCGGGCAGCGTGCACGAGGTGCTCGAGGGCGTGCTTGGCCTTGCCCGATGCGTGCGGAGTGCGTGGGAAGCATGCACGAGGTGCTCGAGGACGTGCTTGACGTTGTTTGGTGCGTGCGGGGTGCATGGGCAGCGTGCACGGGGTACTCGAGGGCGTGCTTGCGGTGCTCAGACGCGTTGGGAGTGCTTCGTGGTGTCGAGCAGCTTGTTATAGCCAAATGCAACCATGGGATGATCCTTGGCGGATTGATTTCAGGCTTCGGATTCAACTCGTCGCTCTCTTGCGTTTCGCGAGCCGTGCGCTCGTTAGGTGAGTGGTTTGATTCCAACCCTTCCGGGAGCGTTCGATGCACGTAGTCGTGCTTCGCGCTTCCATGGGGCCTTATTTGCACCCTAAATATGTTATATATTGGCTCTCACAGGACAGATGATTGTGTACTCTAGTCTGTAATATGTCTTTGAATTACAGACTTAGTCATTTGAGCTTCCGCTTTTTGTATATATTTGATGTCAGTTATTTGTGTATTGCTTTTTTTATTGTGGAGTATTTATTTGACCTCGTGTATGGATTACTGATATCATTTATATATTTGCCACGTCTCGGGGACGGCCGCCCTGGGGCGTGACAAGAACGGTTCATTGCGTCTACGCATCGATTACCGTGAGTTGAATCAGAAGACGATCAAGAATCGGTATTCTCTTCGAACAATAAATGACCTATTCGATCAATTTCAGGGAGCTACGGTCTTCTCCGTGATCGACTTAAGTCTCCGTTTCAGCTCTTGGAAACTCTTGTCACAATGTTCTGACCAGACATACTTGGCATTCTTCTTAGTTAGACGGGTAAATGGAACTGCAATCTTTGAGAAATCCTGAATGAATCTTCGATAGTAACCCGCTAAGCCCAGAAAACTCTGAATTTCTGTAGCATTCATCGGTTGCTTCCATTCCATCACCTCCTTGATCTTCGAAGGGTCAACTGATATTCCGGTTTCAGAGATGACATGACCAAGAAACGTCACGCTCTCTAACCAGAAATCACACTTACTGAACTTTGCATAGAGTTGATGCTCCTTCAGTTTCTGGAGTACCAAATGAAGTTGTTCAACATGCTCTTCCTTGTTCTTTGAGTATATTAGAATGTCATCAATGAAGATAACAACAAATTCGTTAAGGAAAGGAATCAAGATCTGATTCATCATGTCCATGAATGCTGCAAGGGCATTTGTCAAACCAAATGGCATGACCAGAAATTCATAGTGCCCGTAACGAGTGCGAAAAGCCGTCTTCGGAATGTCCTCCTTGATCTTCAACTAATTGCAACTAATAATGATAACCGCATTGAAAAATAATTATTTGCGACTAAAAACAAAATTGACTTAAATAAAACAAATTAACCGCCGTTTAGTCACCCGTCACAAAAATCAGTCAACTATTTCCATCGATCTTGTTTTGCCGCCCTCAAAACTATTATTTGCCACGGTATGACCTAATTGTCGCCAAAATAACTGCCACAAAAGACAGTTTTTCTTGTAGTGATAACACCATTGGTGAAGTTGGTGTTGGAGGATATGTAGTTTGGCATCGTAAATTTATAAATAATTTTTAGTATATGCAAGTATTAATATTCATCTTATTGTTAAGATGTGGATCCTCGTGGACAAAAAATTGATATTAATATTTGCAATCAATTAACTATCAATTTTCATCATTTCTAAATTCAGTTATTGTTAAGTGTCCTCAAAAAGCTCGAAGCCTGAAAGCCCGGCCCGGGCTAGGGCGTGATTATGGGGCCCGGGCCCAGCCCGTGGGCCCGACCAAACTGGGCCTGTTCATGCTGGCCCATAGGCCCGCCCGCGGGCTAGGCCTGTAGGCCCATGGGGGGCAATCAAATAAATAAGTCACATGTAATTTTATGTAATTTTTATTTAAATTGTAGTTAAATTATACAAATTATTGATATTTATATAAATGTCAACCTAGTTAGTTATATGTAGTTATTTAGTTTTTCAAGTAATTAATTCATTTAATATTTTTATTTTTAAAAACTCAATAGATATAAGTATTTTATTCAACATTGTACTTTAAATTTTATGCTATTTTAATGTTATATACAAATGAACAACACAAAATTAAAAAATCAAAAGAAATAAGATGCTTAAAATATGGTCCCGTAAGCCCGCCCATGGGCCAAAAGCCCGGGCCCGGCCCGTTCAGGCTCGGGCCCATGGGCAGGGCATAGGCCCTCTTTTTTTAGCCGCGCCAGGCCCGTTCAGGCTCAGGCCCGTGGGCCTGGCCTGGGCCACTTTTCAACGGGCCAGGCTGGCCAATTGCAGACCCCTAACTTATTGTTTTCGTTTTTTTTTTCTTTTGGAAATCAAAACACCAATGCAAAGGTTTCCTGAACATCTATCACCATGCCTCTTGTAAGTCTATTTAAGTCCACTTTGTAATTTTATTTTTATTTTTTTGGGTGAAAACAGGGCCGGCCCTGAGAATTGTATTTTTTGGTGGGGCCCTAAGCAAACTTTTAGAGTGGGGCCCTATATACATTAAAAGAAAAATATTCTTAAATATTATCTTATTTTAAGTTACAAATGTTATAAATTACAAATACAACATTATACAATCATTAAAATTGAAACCCCTTAAATAAAAAAAATTTGTAACATTAAAAAACACATAAATATCCATGTGAAATTATATTCATACTAAGATCAATCAAATAAAAAAGTACAATAACAAAAAAATAATGAATCAAATAAATATTACTTGAAAATTATTCTTCTCACATTTTGAGGAACAAAAGTCTTTAGGAAGACATTTTTCTGCTATAAGTCTTTTTAATTTTGATCAATGCTTGTCCAATTTCCTAGATTATATATATTTGAAGAAAATATTCGACATTCTTCAGTCAAATCTTCAGTTTCATAATTTTCTTATGTATTTTTGTTTTCATTTCCATTATTATGTTTTTCATTCATATGCTCTTCAAAATTATGTTCTTCATTCATATTTTTTTCATTTTTATGTTTTTTATCATTATTTTCAATCATATTATCTTCATTCTTGGATTTTAATGAGGGTGGAGTTTTAGGGATTTTAATGGGAATGGTTGGAGAAAAATTGCTTGGGATGATCTAGTGAAAAAAAACAAAAATGCTTGGGAGAGTTATCCATGGGTTGGGTTTTGAGTATTTGGGGTGTATATTGTTGGGCCTGGGCCTTGAGATGTAAAATTAGTATGCAAGAGTGAAGAGTCCAACAGCCATATAATCACCTTAATATTTTTTTTTCATGGGCTTACATTGTATGGGTATAGCAAGGTTGGGGGCCCTCCCTGGGTGGGGGCCCTAAGCAATGGCCTTGGTGGCCTCTACCCAGGGCCGGGCCTGGGTGAAAAGTCCACTTTGTATTCATTCATACATGTTGATGACTATTAATGTCCAGGGAACGGCTAATAACTGCATGCACTTTTGGATTTCTTGAAGGGGAGGGAGAGGCTGATGACTATGTTGGGAGGTGGAGAATGAAGAGAGGCTTGGATGTTTCGAAATCGGTGAATGAAGTGAGAATGACAAGAAATAGAGCGCTTGTTGGCTGGCTGATGTTTGAAAGCCTTTTGATGGCCATACACAAAAGAACCATACAGTTTTAAAAGTTTTCAATGCAATCCACTCCAAACATGTATGTTTCATTAATCAAGAAAGCTAGTAGCCTAGTACTCCTACAGTCCAACTTTTTTCCCCTCTTAGATTTCTTATTTGTGTTTTCAGGGCATATCTGAACAACCTAAGTTTTTCCAAATTTTGGATGGCTAGAAGCTCTGCTCATGCTTCATAATGCATTGGAAGGTTCTGATGGAGCTGCAGCTTATTCAGCATTTCGAATTATGGTGAGTGTAGGTCTGGAAGGTAAAACCTTTTATTTTCAGATTGGCTTCTACAAGATGTTTGAAGATTTTTTCCAGCATTGGTGAACCTGGATTATCATGGTTCTGCTTCATATTGTGTTAAGGCATGTCTATTGATCTTGAAGTTATTGAAATAATATTTTTTAATTATGTTTTCACAATGTTTCTTTAGTTTACTGATACAAATCGTATCTTGCTAATTATTCCTTCCGAGTAGGCTCTCAAGGATCCTGTCTCATCTACAAGGGATGTTTTTCTGAAGCTCGAGGAGCCATTCTTGCTCTTGAAATTAATCATGGAATTATAGTGAAATGGGTTTCTTGTACAACTCTTTTGTTTCCCTTCTTGGGGCTGTAAGACTTTAAAAAAAATTGTTCTGTCCAGGTGTAGTCAAGAGGACAATCCCCATCTAGCCAGGAAACTGCAAGGTGGTTTGCAAAAACATTTAGTACCTCTATTCATGAAAGGTTAGTTGTCATAATTTGTTTACTTTTAATTAGCTATTTGTTAATTTTAAAAATTACAGAATCATGATGTCGTACACGTGTTTTATCGGTAACTTATTTCCTCATTTTTCACAAAGCATCTCCCATGCTGCCAAAATGTTTAAAGCTCCAGAGTAATTGTCCAGCCAAATGAGCATATCAGTCCCTTGACCACCTACTTCCTCCTTCAATAGATCTGTCCAGGATTGAGAGAGGGAGGTAGGCCATCTTTGGAGTTTTGCCCACTCCTCATTGTGGATAAGTAGTGAAACTGTTGCTTTGCATAATTTGTCAGAATGGATACATATTCCCGTGGACTGCAATTCATATCCTTAATGATATATATTCCAAGATAGGAAATTTGTTAGAATGGAAGGCTATGCATATCTAGCAAGTAGCTAATTGATTTACGGATAGGCCTGTCAATAGGTCGGGTCCGGACCAGGTCGGGGTGGACCTGGACTCGACCCGGGCTTGGGTCCACCGGACCTGGGTCCTGGCTGGGACCTGGTGGACCCAGCAGATTGTGGACCCGGGCCCAGGTCGGGTCCGGGTCAACCAAGGTCAAATGTTTAAAACACACAATCAACAAAATCAGAAAATACACAAACACTATCAACAAATCAAAAACCAAAACAAACCCATCGACAGAAAGCATTAGAAATGGAAGATCCAACCATCAAAACCCCAACATTTCATCCAAAAAAACCAAAAAGAAAATCTCAGCAGCCTCTCGGATTTGTCCCCCCTTTGAAGATGCTTGTAATGCCATAATTATTAATCGATTATCAAGACTAATTGATAAAACATCACCATAATTATTAATCAATTATCAAGACTAAATTCCAACCTAACTTATCAATTTTTGGATAAACATTAGGGATAAATAATCTAAACATTTTCACACTATCATACATATGGACTCTCTACATGCCAATGAATGACCAACATCTTCTACACAAGTCTAGTGCTCCAAAAAATATGATCCCGTCCACAGCTACGCGAGATCCACCACTCTAAGCCTTTAAATCTGAAAAGTTAGGAAAAGAGGGGTGAGCAACCACATGCTCAGTGAATGGACCTTTAGGGCCCAATAATAATTTATCAAAATAATAATCTTTAATAAGATATCATAAAAAAACAATTTGCAAGATACAATAAAATGATATTTGCAAATACAATAAGTTTCGATAATCCAAACTTAATAGGAATCTCATTTCCAAATGCATAGTCTCCAAATCCTGTCAAACATAATGCATATTAATGCAACGGACACGCATGCCCATATCCCATGGCACTTATCCATCTACGACACCTAGCTGCAAGGATTTCGCACAGGAAATCAAGTCACCTAGACACATGTCACCTAGATATAAGTCACCTAGACTTGGGTCCATTCTGAACCGTAGTCACCTAAACTAAGCCACCTAGGCTACGTCACCTAGACGAATGCGATGCATGCATGATCAATACATAATTTCTCTTTAATAAAATGCATGCGACAGTTTCAAATATAATAACATTTTTCCAATACGAAACTTAATAAGGCATCGGCCTATATAATATGACGTGCTCGAGATTATACCAAATAGCATTTGAAAGTCATTGATAAAAATCCTTCAAAAAAAACTGCATAAGAGACAAGACTCACTCACCTTTGGTCCAACGACATGAAACAAACTCCAGAAAGTCTAAGATAGTCTAATCAGTCCTGAAAACGATATAATCGATCAAAATATGCTCAACACAGTACGAGACTCGAGGTACCCGAATCACATAAATCCGATGGCTCCTACAAGGACCATCACTGATCAACCTGACGGCTCCCATAGGGACCGTCACTAACAATACCGACGGTTCCTACTGGGGCCGTCCCTTAACAAACCGACGGCTCCCATTAGGGCCGTCTCTAACAGATCTGACGACTCCCATATGGCCGTCCAGAACATGCTCGATGGCTTCCATAGGGGCCGTCCCGAGGCAGGAACATGAAACCCAAATATTAAATTTCTAAAAATACTTTAAAACATTCTACCAACAAAACACTAGTCGTTTAAAATGGTGTAAACAGAAAAGAACTCATATCGAAAATCAAATCATGTGTACAAGAAATCCAATTAAACCCAATTCAAAAACTCTATTTACTTTTTGTTAAAACAACCAAATACCCTTTTGAAATTTACATATACATATATGAGTCATGTAAAATAATGTAAATCAGTAAAGAATATCAAAGTTCATACGCGTGTAAGAAATCCAATTAAAAATCCTAGTTTATAAGGTTTCGCAAAACACACATATATATAAACCAATTAAACCTTATTTAAAACTTCTCAAAACTTAGATCTATTCATATTATCAAAAATCAATATGTAATATGTGACCAATACAAAACATTTAGGAGATAGATCAAAAATCATATATAAGAAAAATCCATTCGAAACCCTAGCTTATGGAGAAAAAATATCGATAAGACATGAAAACACTTGGTACACCCAAGGGTCTGAATATACTTTATAAGAATCTTTGAATCCATGAGAGATAATGTACCATTATACCTAACATGATATCCTTTTATATTTAACCCTAGACCTTCAAGGATTTATAAAACGTACATAAGAAACCATATTCCAAAAATCCTTGAAGACCATAGATCTATTATATGCATAAATAACTAACATGGATATATAGTAAAATCCCAAAAATCATAAAAACATGTATGGTTCGGACCTATGCATATAAGGGTCAAAACAATGCTTTAAACAATTGTAAACATGTTTTCTACCCTTAATAAACAACCCTAGACATTATATATACATATCCACTTCTTTTTTATATGAAATATTTATAAAATACTTTGAAAACACCATGATTTCATGGCTATAAGATAAGGGTCCAAAAATCGTTTGCAATACATCAAAACTATGAAAAATCAAAAAGAAAACTCAAGAATCTAAATGAAATATGAAAATACACATGGAAGGCTTAAGAGCATCATCTAAAACTTTTAAAACATCATAAAACATTATGATTTTATAGTTATTTCATAAGGACCCAAAATCATACAAAAATATTCATAAATCATGAAGAAAGCCAAATCTTTCCATTGAAAAACTTCAATAACTGAAATATATATGAAGGGCTTCCAAGAGAATCATTATCAATCAAAAACACCTTGAAAAATCAAGAAGAATACTTACCAAACAACTCCCTTTATCGGATCCCTACACACACCCACCGAAATATGGAGAGAGGAAGAGAGAGAGACTTTAGACTTTAGGCTTTGGATGGAAAAGGAGAGAGAGAGAGAGGGTATATATATACACTTATACACGTGGGGAAAGAAATACCGACCGCATCCCAATCATATCAATCAATAAAACACATTAAAACATTCTAAAACTGAAATATACGAGTTTGAAATTGTTTCCAGATCGACGGATCCTATTGGATCTGTCACAAAAACCGACGGATCCTATAGGATCCGTCACAGTACCGACGGATCCCTCTGAAGCCATTGCTATTTCCTCTGCTCGACCTCTCGGCACAGTTTGCTCATAACATGATCGATACTCATCCGATTCATAAATTGTAAAAAGCGTTAAAAAGATAATAGAATAAGGATTCCAACCATACCTTAACGTCATAAATTGGAGATATATAAATTCTCCAAAACTTTATAGGAATAAGATCCCATGCACAAAATCAAGAAATGACTGAGAAAAACCATAGTCGTTATAATGCTCTTCCCAATCAGCTTCACAGGCAATGGCCTTAGGGGAGATCGCTCAGATGGGGTCGAGAGAGGGATCGGTGAAGGGGGAGTTGGGCTCGGATTCGACTGAGATGGGGTCAGAGTTGGGGGAGTTGGACTCGGATTCATGAGAGGGAGAATGAGAGAGGGAGAAAACACGTTGTCGTCGAAAACACAGGCATCGGGCCATCGTCGGTAGAGATGGAGAATGAGGGATAGAGGGTTTGTTAGGGTTTGTGAAGTACATAGAGAGTGAGAGGGTTTGTGATTTGGGCTTTTCTTGCGGCGAGAGAGAGAAAGAGAGGGATATGTAATATTCAAGGTTTCTTAGGGTTTGGGATTGAGTGGATTAAATGGTATATTGGGGTTGGTTGGGTTATATGGTTATTTATATAGTGGGCTTGGGTGGGCCTTGACAATGAATATTTGGGTTGGGTAATGGATGCTTGGGTTGGGTCTTATAAAAACAAAAAGGGAAGGGTCATTACTTACTTATTACTAAGATTTATAGCCAAAACCTAAAATGCTATCGGGTCCAACGGGTCTATGGGATCGAGCCGGGGTAGACCCAGACCTGCCCCGTTTGGATGATCGGGACCTTCGGGTCAGGTCCATATCGGGTCTCGGATCTTTTGACTCGGGTATTTTACGCCTTTTATCGGGTCGGGTCCGGGTCGACCCGTGACCCGTTGACAAACCTACTTGCGGACCTAATTGCAATGTGGAAACTCACTAATGGGGAGCTATGTTTTCTCGCTGCAGAGAGTTGGCTCGATCTTGGCTCGATCTCAAAGATGCCATTGACAGTGATGCAGCAGGAATGGAATATGAAAGATGTAGATGAACTAATTAAAAACTTTTTTTTTTGCTTAAAAGTGTAATTCCCTCAAAGAAGAACTTGGATAGTGGTGGGGATGCCCAATTTGTGTTATGAAATTCTCCAATTTGTTATTGAATAAGTTATGGGAATAAATGTTAACTTTTATTTTAAAATCTTCCTTGCAGGTTGGGCACATCTAGATTCTAGCCCCACCATATTAAATATTTGTTAATCCTAAACCCACTATCATACTCAAAACACATCAAATCCCAAACCCATCATCTCACACTCTTCTCTTGTGTTGCTCCGTCAACAGTGATAGCCGGGAGATCTGACGGCGGCGGCGTGAAAGGATTGGGGAATTGGTGATAGGTTAGTTAGGGTTTGTGGAGGACTCAATGAAGAACATGAAATTTGGTCTTCTTTGACTGAAGAGTTTGGTGGTGATGGTGGGTTGTAGGGGAGGAGAAGATTGATCGGTGGTGGTGGTGGGTTGTAGAAAGAGAAGATCAGGGTGGTGTGGTGGTTGGAGAGGGGAAACATGGGTGGTGGTTGGTTTTTTTGTTTTTATATCGGAGGGACTCCCGTGGTTGACCTTACGGTCGAGCTGGAAAAACTACCTCTACCTGTTTGTCCCGATTCCACGGAAAATTCTTTCGAATAATCGCCAACAAACAGGTGGGTAAGTCAGTGCCAAGATTCGAACCCATGACCTATCGGTAACACCGCTAAACCCTGAACCATTGTGCTATGGACACTGGGGACTTGGGTGGTGGTTATTGTTATGTTGGAAAAGGTGTCTTCAAAAGTGGTGTCGGTGGTGGTCTTCAAGGTGGTGGAGTTCAATTTGCTGATGGTGTTGTCGAACGAAATGGTTATATTCGACAAGGGTGTTGTCAAATAGTTTTTATACTGTTCGTCAAGGTTCAGTCAACCCAATGAAAATGTGATCGACAGAGACCTTGTCGATTAGTGATTTTGTTTTGATTGGGGTAGTGTGATTAATAATTTTCAAAACAAAATATGATACATACATTTTTGTATTTGGGGCTGGTGTAATCTGAGAGTTGATTGATGGGGATAGATGTGCCCTTGCGTATGAGTCCCTTCACCCTCCTTGGACTCTATCGAGTTGTTCCTGAGATATATTTCTTCTACAATTTTATGTCAAAGGCTGAATATTTTCCTCACACAATATATGTTGCTGAAACTCATATTTAAGTTATTTTTTAATTGTAATTTTTTCATATTTGTGTTATGTAATTCTCCAATTTGTTATTGAATGAGTTAAGGGAATAATTATTCAAATTGATTTTGAATTTGGATGAATGATTTATATTTTTATTAAATTGGTGATACATATATTATGAAAACAGGTGGGGCCTCCAGATTTGATTTTTTTTTAATTTTTAGATAATATACAAATTGTATTGCAAGCGTAAAACAAATTTGATTGTTGAGATAGTTTATGTGTATGGGCATTTCCTGATGGATTAAATCCGTCACCAAATAAAAAAAATACCGTAGGACTCTATGCAATTAGTTTACATGGAGATGGCTCCTATCTGTTGCCATTTAGGATAATAGAACAGCCTTAATCAGACAATATTCGTGAAGCAAGTTGACATTCCGCGATGGCTAATAACCATCGCTATTGATGATCGGCTATGGACTTAAGCCGTCAATAATAATGCTAACATTGACAGATTATGTCTGTCGTAAAATTTTTAGCAACAATGGTTGTGACGGACGCGTGACGACTTATAGCCGTTGCAAAGACCAATGGTGACGGACTTTAGCCATCGCAAAAGATCAGATTTTGTATTGTGATAATTCGCAATATCTACGGAGACAAACCCAAGCAGTTGGATCATGCATTATCTCAAGCGAATTTGCATACAATAGTTATGTTCATATTTCCACAGGAACATCTCTTTTTGCTCTTGTGCATGTATCTGTTCCAAAGCTTTTCTGGGGACTTGGTGCGATTGTGTAGGGGTCCAAAGCATTAGTGTTGTCGTAGAGGCTATGACACAACAGGCTCAAGACATGCAACCAGAGGCAAAACCAAAGCTAGAGCATGCCAAAGCGAAATATAAGAAAGCTGTAGAATTTGTAAATTTTTATTTGAGAAGCTGAAAAAATACATTAATGTGTTAGGTGATTTGATATAAGACTGCAAATTGGGTTACAAAAATATCTAATTGTGCACTTTATCATTTGAGTGATTGAGATAGGGTCCTTGAAACATCAAAACACTTACATGTAAATTGGCATATTCGATAAACCAAATGGTTTTTTGTGGGCGTTGTTATCCTCATCATTTCTTTCATTATCCTAATTCAATATATAAAATTTCTAATAGAATATATACACTACTAAAAAATATTTATTTTTTATGAGAATATATACTTCATTAAATAAGTATATTCATTAGATAAGTGTACACATATATGATGAAGTATATACTTTTTAGTTATTGATTCTGCAAAAGTGATTGCAGAATTGTCCCTATCATTTCGCTATTTGATAAAGGTGTTAAAAAAGTGATTGCAGAAGTATATACGGAATTTACATGAAAATGTTCCTCGTTCAATAAAGGTGTTAAAACGTGTCACTAATAGGTTCAGACATGAATGTTTGATTTTTAAGTCTTTTGGACTTTGGGAACCAATCATAAAGGAGGAGGTAACGAAGTTGACAAACATGATGAATAATTTAATCATCAGACTGTTGCAATGTGATCTAAAATGTCAAATGTTAGCTCCGACTTTCACTATATAACTTTCGACATCACTGACCTCTATTTTAAGTTCTAGAAACTGATGATGTGAAAGGAGGAAATGAAGTTGGTATCTTCTACTAACAGTGGAATATCAACAACTATTTAGTGAGGCAAACAAGAAGAACCGGCTCTGAATATAGACGACCAAGGCGATCGTGGGCCCACATATTTGGAGAGCCACTAAATTTGGAAAGAAAACATTAATCTCTATTTCATTGAGATTTTTTTTCCTTTTGAATTATATTATTTCAATTTTAAAAAATGTATGCATATTTTAACTTTTTTTTTATTTTAGTTCCTATTTTATTGTGACTTATTTAATTTATTATTTAATTTGCAAAGAAGAATCACGTGTTATTTTTTTTTTCGGTATTTTTTGTTATTGTTTTTTGCCTTTGTTTTTATCTTTTGTTATTATTGCTTTCTGTGTTTTTCCCCTATCTAAATGGGTCTCTGAGTTTTATGATTGGGTAATATCTATTTTTCTCATATTTTATAGAGATTTTATTTAATTATTATTTTATTTATAAAGAACAAAATCATATTGGGTCACATGCATGTTTTTTTTTTTAATTGAAATTAAAATTTTAAAAAATATATTATAAAATAAAATATGTTAATTTAGGGGCTCCATTTTAATTGCATGCATAGGGCCCCATTTTTATCTATCAGTCTCAGGGCGGCCTTGCAAACAAGGAATAATGATGTCACACAACATGTCAAGTAACTAGGGGTTGGCAACGAGCTAGGCCGGCCCGTGACAAAAAAATGGCACAGGCCTTGCCCACGGGCCCGGACTTGAATGGGCCTCACGGGCCGGGTCTGAATTCGGGCCCAGGGTTGGCCTACGGACCCAAATTCTAAGCATCTTATTTCTTTTGATTTTTTAATTTAAATTATTCATTTGTATATAATGTTAAAATAACACAAAATTTAAAATATAATGTTAAAAAAAATATTTATATCTTTTGAATTTTCAAAATAAAAGTATTAAATGAGTTAATTACTTGAAAAAATTAATAACTATATGTACCCATTTCACGGATGGTTCGGTGAATAGACCGAACTGACTTTGACAGAATCGGGCCATATGCGGGTATGACCCGTATATGCGGCCTGATTCCGCATGGCGGGTGCATATGTTTTGTAAAAAAAAAATGAAAACTGAGAGGTCTTCTTCTTCTCAACCATGACTTCTCCTCCGATCGCGACTTCAGCTTCAGCTTCAGTTTCTGCATCTGCTGTCATCTCTTCTTATGGTCATCTTCGTTTTCTTCAGCATTTCATCTTCTTCATCTACTCATCTTCTTCAGTTCAGGTTCAGGACGACTTCTTCATTAGCTTTTCATCTTCCTCGGTTTCATCTTCTTGATCTTCATCTCTCTTTACCCGGCCCTCTGATTTCTCTTTGTTTTTCTCTCACTCTCTGTTCTCTCTACAGTCTCTCTCTGTTCTTCCACTCTCACAATCTCACAGAATGAAAAAGAATCATGTGATGTATTGAATGGCATGTGAAGTACACAGTGGGGTATCATGTAATAGCTAGGTGTCATGAGTAATGTAATCGCTAGTGGGTTTGGTGTGGAGTACAATGGGTATCATGTAATGGCTAGGTGTCATGAGTGGTGTAATGGCTAATGGGTTAGGTGTAGGATGAGAGCTTGAGTGCAACGTGGGTGTGATGTAAAGTGGGTCAGTGGGTGCTAGGTTTCATTCAGCAAATGAGATAATTAATCTTATACATTTTCAACACACATAAATATTAATAAAAATTTTATTCATAAAAAATTATTCCCGCATATATTCCCGCATACCCATACACTCTGTGCGGTACCCCAACCGCACACAAACCAATCCCGCATATCAGAACATTGCATGTACTTAACTAAGTTAACACCTACATAAATGTCAATAATTTGTATAATTCAACCACAATTCAAATAAAAATTACATGTTACTCATTTATTGAATTGCCCCCCATGGGCCTAAGGGCCAGACGGAATGGGCCCAGTTCGGGCGGGCCTGCGGGCCGGCCCCAGAACCAGGCCCAAGCCTGGCCCACCCTGAAAACGGCCCGGGTTGGGCGGTCCGGGCTTTCGGGCTTCGGGCCTGTTGAAGACCCTTACAAGTGACCCAGTGATGTGGCTTAGACAAAGTATTGTTTATTTGGCTCATGGTTTAGGTATGGGGTTATAATTATATAATATATACTATTTAATTATGGAAAATGTTACACTCAGTCGGTTTCTCAGTTCCAAACTCAGACCCCATGTAGGATCCGACGTGGCGAGGGCAGAGTGACATGGAATCATTTGGCGGGCCCGGGTGGGTTTTAAATTTCAAAATTCCTCGATAACTGTAGACTGACGCAACCGACTGAACAGACATTAAATGTTTTAACATTTTTTTAAATTAAAAATGTCACCGACTGACAATCATTAAATGTCTTAAACAATTTTTTTAAATAAAAAACGCTTCATCGACTGACTTGAATCAACGGGCATTAAAGGATTGTAATATTATTTTAAATAAAATAAGGGATGGCATTGAATTGATTTGACGACTTGAGTGGATATTTTTAGGCACCGAGAGCTTGAAAAGGTTGGTATGTACTTTCTTTGTCTGGTATATACCGAGAAACACAAAGGGGTTGGGGTGACTATGGAAGACAAGATGACGATAAATTCTGACAAAAAGCATTGAACTTTCAGCGTATTTTATTGGAACTTCGTTCTCTCTCCTCTGACCTCTAGAAGACTCACATACTCTCTTAGAGCAACACTTTCGTCTTTCACAATATGAAATCTCTCTCTCTCTCTCTCCTTCTCTCTTCCTTTCACCTCAATCACTCACCCTAATATGTTCATAGATATAGCTTACTATCAGCATCTACAAGTGTGATATTTCACCATTGTCTTCACCATTTTGCCAATGTGATACCTCTGTTGCGTCTTCACTATCCTTGAAGCATGGATCTTCTACGCCTTCACCATTGTCTCCCTTTTGATTGTTGTTTTCTTTGTTTTTTTTTTGTTAGCATATCCCTTCATAAATTATGTTTTTCAGATATGCTTATTTTTGTTACTTTCTTTAGTTGGCATATGGTTTTGTTTCATAAATTATGTTTTTGTAGATATTTTTTTTTCTTAGCATATGGTTTCATTATTCTTTTTTCACAGAGATTCTTTATTTTCTTTTGTTAACATATGGCTTTAAAAATTATATTTTTACATATATGTTTGTTTTCCTTATTTTCTTTAGTTAGCATATGGTTTTCTTTCATAAATTATGTTTTTGTAGATATTGTTTTTTTTCCTTAGCATATAGTTTCATTATTTATTTTTCACAGATATTATTTATTTTTTTATTTTGTTTTGGTAGCAAATGGTTTCAAAAAGGTATTTTTCACAAATAAAGATTGCACAGAAAATATTCGGCCAAATATACTATATTAAAAAAATAACGTCCGTGCTATATTATCATATACCTTCTTAAACTGGTATATGCTTAGATTAGTCTGGTATATACATTTTACGGATTATTCGTTCAGGGCTGATTTTCTTTTTTCTGTTGTTATTTATTTATATCTAGTGTGCACGAAATTTGAGATTGATTTGAGAGCGTGTATGTCATTCTCGATGTGGGTATACGCGTCGCCATCATTGCAGTGACAATGATGTCGACGAGGGCATTTTCGTCCTTCCCCACATAACTCTGAAATGACGTATATGCCCCTCCAGATATTGAAAAGGCAGGGGCGACAGTAAAATCAAATAGAATACAAAAAGTTAATCTAGCCCCACCATCTCCCACTTTATAGCCCCACTATCTGCACTTTTTAGCCCCACTCACTCTCCTCTTTCAACCCCACCATGTCTTCCATCAACCCCATCTTCTACCAACTTCTTCTATTTCTCCGGAGCATCTCCTGCGAATCTTGTTGTTCATTATTTTGCCATGGACACCAGAAAAGACACTGTGAAGGTATATACAATGGCCCCATAACTAGTATCCGTTCGTTATTTTGTCATCTAAATGTGTATGTCTTCTTGCAGGTATCTCTGAAGAAGGTAAAGTATTCAACGATGACTATCAAAACGAGGTGTACAACAACACGGGCCGTCGATATCATCAAGGAATGGGAGCTAAATGAGAAGCCCCTGCACGTTGAGGCCATCAGGTCCACCCCATTCGGGCGTTTCATCGACATCCCTCCGATGAGAACAAAAAAATGCTTATTGGAAAAAATACGCAGTTTCTGGAACCCACAGCAGGAGAGTTTTGTGGTGAAGGGTCGAAAACTCCGGTTCACGGCCTCCGACGTGGCGATCATATTCAGTCTGTCGGCCCGTGGAAAGCCTATGGAGCTCGAGAGCAAAAGTCCTACATCCGTCTTCTATCACCAATACTTCACTTCACAAAATGAGAAGTACCCAACCGCCTCCGCCATCGAGAAGGTCATGAAGGCGTTGGTGGCCAAAGACGATGAGAAGTCGGTCAAGGACTTCGCCAGATTGTTCATTTTGCACCTTTTGCCACTTTTTTGTTTTGCACGTCAAATTACGCATGCCTATTTGGGCTGGTCGACATTGTTGATGATTTGGACAGTATTGGAGAATATGCCTGGGCACAGGCTGTAGCGGCCCGTGTCCCAAAACGCCGACACGAGCGCGTCACGTGCCTAAAAACACACCATAGACTCTTTTTTTTTAAACATCGAAATGTCCACCCTATATAATCACATACGATAACAGCTCTGGGATAACAGATAATCAACAAGATATATATAATCACCTTATATAAACTCACACAGGAAAGTTTAAGCAGTCAACAGAGCATCTAACACAGCTCATATACAGTCATCCATATATACAGAGCATTTAACATAGGCATGGTTCGCTAGACCAGCCTCTACCAAAATAATCATATACAGATCCAAAACATCAAACTATACACATCTATATATACCTATCACCAGCTGGACGTGGCACCAAAAGAGAGTAAGCCAACGTCCACCAACCCCGCCTCTACTCTGCAAAGTAAGAGAAAATAGAATGGAATGAGCGAAAGATGCTCAGTAAGTTACCCAGACATTCCACGCACAAGGAAAACAAGAATGACATCCAAAGTCAAGCTCAGTAATCTCAATAAACACCAGGTCTGTAACGCCCCACATTTACCTAACCGCTTATCGGATAGTAAATGGGTCGCTACTAAATTTAATCCAATTACAAGACCAAAATTTGCAGCTCTTTTTTTTTCTTATATGATACCAATATAATATAAATATAATAAAACCGATAATAATAAAATAAATAATACCAACGGTTTTAAATCATCAATGACTTTACAATATATCAGAGTTTTTGCGGAGACAAGATACTAAAAAGAAAATACATAACAAATTACCCTTGTGGGAGCCATCTAAACTAAACAAACATAAATAGTCAGTCGTAACTATAATTTACTCTCGAACCGCTACCTCAGAGCAATTTCTGAAAGACGCAAAAAGTCCAAACTTCATCTTAATCCTCAGAATACGCAATACCTGGTTATGAAACAACCAGCCCATATCGAATAGGGTGAGAATTAACTCAGTGAATAAGCCCACTAACAAATTACTTCATATGACAGTTAGATATAAAAATAAGGTTTTATGAAAATCAATTTCATTTAATAAAACTTTCATTTTATTAAATTAATTTAAAATCATGAACTTTTTAAAAATATATATTTTAATGTGCACGTGGCCCAATCCTTGACACACATCAGAGAAATCATGAGAATTAAATGATAAAATCATATATATATATATATATAATAATATTAAAAACAAGAATTTTCTTTAATAAATCAATTTAAATTCATGAGCTTAATAAAAAATAATTTTAATGCAATCACGTGGCCCAATCCTTGGTCCACGTCTGAGAAATCATGCAACTTAAATGATATGATCGGGTAGGGTTCTCAATTGGAAGAACCGTTTCCCCAAAGCAGGTGTGCCAAGCCCCAAGCGACTAAATCGCTCAAAAAGCTCCCTCGAGGAGACGTCGGATCTAGAAGACGCTGATGGGTCGCCGCTGCCATCACTACGAGAACACCAGCACAGGATGCCCTGGTTGCTGCAGACTCCAAACAAAGGAATCCGCCGCTGCGAGAAATGCTTTACCACACCCCTCACCGATCTTGGGACTCTTCGAGTCCTAGACCTTCCTCCCCAAAGGCGAAATAATACGGGGGGATTTATTCCAGAAAATATGTCATGATATGCATCTTGATAAAATCTCAAAGGACTAGGTTGTCTCCACTAGTCCTAAATTTTTCTAAAACTCTCAAAATGAAAATCTTTAATCCAAATATTATTTTGAAAGCATAAGCATCAGAAAATATATTATGTTGATTCTTGAAACATGAATAGCATAATTCATGCTATTTTAATGACATGATGAATGAATTAAATCATGCAACTTCATTCAACGAAAATGCAATTTGATCAATATGAAAAAATATCCAAATCATGCAAATTTATCAAAATATAAATGCATGGATGACACATAATATCACACAAATATGATTGGCATATGAAATTCAATGTTATAGAGCAAAAGCTCACACGAAATAAATCGATAGGCCTACTCACCTTCGGTCCACGCAAGCATCAACGATACACACTCGCACGTTGATAACTTAGCATAACAATTATACAATAATAGATCAGAAACAATCAATCACGACCCAAACAACTGACAACCAACTTATAACAGCACTATGCCCAATAATCCCAAAAGCCGATATCTTATAAACTTACAATCAACAACTCACTTCAAAATCCTAATGAAAATCCTAACTTCGAATAAATATTAGAATACTCATATACTCACAATGATCCGATCCGATAATCAATATCCATTTATTCCATAAGACCCATATGATCGATCAATCCTCGAATAAATATTTGGACAAATCCAATAAGGCTCAACTATAATTCTATGATCGAGTAACTCAAATCCAATCAATTTACATCCAAATAACAACAATATCCAATCAATATTCATTGATCCCACTAAACCAAATTATCGATTTAAGATTCTATTTAACTTCTCAAGATCAATAAAATCATCAAAACCCGCAAAACAAACTATACTTCATTAAACTTCAAATTTGGGATCATCTAAATCTCTAACATTCATCAAACTTGGTCATCAAGCTAAATATTTGAATTTCAATAAACTGCACAGAAATCTTTCAAAAACCATAACTTTCTATCCATAACTCCGAATTGGACGATTAATGATTCGTTGGAAATCTCTTTTCATAACCTATTTCTGTTTGTCAAATATATTTTTTCCAGAAACGACTCTATCATAGTCAAAAACACGATTTACGTCCAAACATAAAATCAACCCGAAAAGGGCCATTAAATCCCCAAAACTAATAAATCTAATTTGATCTTAAGAATTCCTTTGAGATCCATAAAAATCAAATCAAATAATCATTAAATTAAATCAATCAAACCCTAACCCTAATCCATCAAACTTCTTCCCCAAACAATTACTTGACGTAATCATATCCTAACAAAAATAAATTAAAACTAACAAAATCAATAGGGAATGATATCTCACCTTATATCCGGTTACACCACCCACCATCTCCATCTAGAGTTAGGTCATCACAACCCTTCATAACTTCTGAGATTTGAAAGAAAAACCCTAACCAAACATGTTATTTAAAGGGGTTTACCGAAATTACAAAACGACCCCTGAAGTGTTTCCAGTTTACAATGACGTCCCTATCCGATTTACAAACAGATCCCTATCCGATTTACAGAAAAGTCCCAGAAGGCTATAAAAATGTATTCTGGATTCGCAACTAGATCCCTAGGCCCAATAACTTGACACAAAGCCTAAAAATCAAATTTTTCGAACTCCCAATCTCACCAAATTTCAACCAAAGTATCTTAACACTATAAAGATCTATAAAATAATATAAAATAATTATTTTAACATCAATTTATAATTATCATAATTATAAATCAAATTGAACCCATTTGGGCCCACCGCCAAATCTGAAAAATGAAATATAAAAAATTAAATTTTAAAATTTCCATTATATATTTAAAATAAATATATAAGGCCGAAAAATACCGAAACGTTACAAGGTCAAAGTATAATGACAAATGGAATCACTGTATAGCATCAGCGGAGAATAATAACATCGCTGATATATAAACATAGGAATGAATAGCTCAAACTAACACCTCACAACTGATAAAGCTAATGAATATCATCAAGATGTATCACAATTGGACTGAAAGCAAGTACTCTGAAATTACCCATCAATCAAAAGGATGTTAATTAAATCACTGATGGCCCTGAAAATGTCACAATGCTACAAGAATGATAAGGAAATCACAATTCTGGTCCCCAAATGTCCAAAGCGTAGGATTGACCATCTGCACGACCCCACCATCTTGGCCCCTATGTCCAAGATATCCACATACCTCGCGTGTGGCCCTCAGAACGTCCACCGCGGATTCACTACCTGGCCCTCGGAACGTCCAGGCACGGCAGGGTATTCTCAAGTCCCCCTCGCTGGAGCGTACGTACTTATGCGCGCTAGGGAGGCAAACCTCAACCCTCACTGTAAGGTCTATGGTAATCCAACTCCAAGTACACAAGAGGAATATGGAAGCAACGATGTCAATCACACTACAAGGCTTCATGGTCAAACAACACGAGCATACAGATCATAGGTTCATAGAAAGACACTAAGATGGATACATATCATGATCAAAGACAGGCTCACGATACTAACAAGTCAATTATAAGCTCACGAGATATAAATACGAAAAGTAAGCTGGAATCCAATAAAGAATAACTCCAAGATACAAATAGACCAATTATAGAGAATAACTCCAAGATATAAATAGAACAATTATAAGAATATTTTAGAATCTCGAACAACCACAGTCTAACAACAATGAAGGAATATGTCTCAATAATAAGTCATTTAAATGTGGTACTCACAATCAAAATCATATGGATTATCAAAATAAAATTGAATAGCCTCAACAACAATAAAATGTGGGGTGGAATGGAATAAGTAATGTCGAATCAATAATACTACGCGGAACGGAATTGAACAGATAATGGAATGGAACAAAACAAGCAAATGTCGATCAGGTTACTTACAACAATACAACGTGGAATGAAATGGAACAGGCAAAAGTCAAACGGGTTACTTACCTCACAATTCACAATCCAAGCTGGACTCACCCTAACCCAGCTCCTAAACCACGCAGACAGGAATCCACTGATAAAATTATAACCTCAATCAGATACTAAAATATAACCCTATTAATCAAACTATTCCCAAATTCACCGAGACAAACATGACATCCCCACTACAAACCCTAAAATGATACTATAAAATCAATCATCAAATACCTATTTATCCAGCCCCAAAAACATAATCATATTCCAACCCCAAATCACAAATTTGATTCAAAACTGAAATAAAACAACCCTAGACGAAGAATAACAATGAAAAGAACAAAAAATTTTACCCAATGTATCGCGAAAAATGCTCCACGAAGCTTTTCCCAATTTTTCTAATTTTTCCCTGATTTTCCCCTTTTTTTTTCTTTAGATAGAGTCTCGGTGACTCTCACTCTCTCTCTCGCAATATATACCACCAACCCCCCTCCACCGACTTACCATTTATTAAAAACTTTAGATTTCACCAAATTACATAAATGCCCTTCCATTAAAATCTGCGCAGCCTTTACTCAAACAGCCATATCTTCTCGTAGGTAAATCTACTTCACATGAAATAACTTCTGTTGGAAAGATAACGAAAATATCTACAACTTCTATGTTTGAGCCAAGATCAGAAGACGCCTCCAACTATATTTAAAATAACGACGAACAGAAGACCTCGCGATTTATTCTTCTAGGGGCATAAATGGTAAAACAGGCATAACTTTTCTAATATAACTCTAAATAACGCCAAACTAATTTTATATGAAAGGTAACTAAAAAATGAAGACTTCATATGTTGAGCGTGAATCCCGAATATGTCTCGAATGTGCTTTTCAAAAATTATACCAAATGTACGACTTTAGGGAGAATAAAGACCAAAAGCCCAATAACATAAAATTATCCTCTCCTGTAAACCAAACATGTAAATATTAGCATAAACCGGCATAAGAGGGTCCCGGCTATTACACAGGCCATTCACCTGGACGTTGTGAAAGCTATTAAGAGGTCATCCCGAAACATCGTGAAAGTCGAAGGATCAGATGCGACGGATGGAAAAGGATATTTCAGTGACTGTGCGATAGCACTCACTGTAAGTAGTATTTCTCTGTATATACCATGAAATTAAGTAAACATTGAAAAATAGTTCCTCAATAAGGTGGTATATACTAGACTTTTATTAGTATATCTAGCATATAAAATATATATACATTGATTTGTTTATAGGTTTGGTTGTACGAGCACGTTGAGATAGGACAACCTGGGGTTGGATGGCTCCGCATCAACAAATGGAGAGATATGCCAAGTGGGAGGAAAACGACCTACACCAGACTGTTCAACGAGTTAAAATTTGAAGAGATTCACCAGAGCATTGATTTTATTGAAGAGGAGGGTCTTGTTGCCCAAATTGGAGGAAAATGATGACACTGCTGTCCCAGAAACACAGAATGTCTTGATGCCCATGCCGTCAGGTTTCTATACAGTAGAGGATCTCAGAAAGGGGTTAGAAAGAGTTCTACACATGCCCATGCCAATCAATGTTGATTCACCATCCACTTCTGCACCAAATAAAAAGAGGAAGAGGGAACAGACTGCGGCTTCCAAGGATCTGGACAAGAAGGGCAAACCGGTAACAAGTAAGAGAACTACATAGAAGGTTGAAAGAAATAAAGGTTGTATGGCTGAAGTTAAAGTTACTTCGTCTTCAAGCAAGACAATGACCACTGCAGGTATATACCACTTTATATTGTCATGTGCTAGAATAAATATAGTATATACCTCCTAATTCTGTGAATAAATTTTTTCAACAGCACCTAAGAAGCTAGCAAGAACAAGAGCACAAAAATTAGGTACAAGTGAAACCAAATCAGCTATTGGAACACCGAAGAGACCGAAGGCAAATGAATTTGGTATATACCAACTTAAGATATTCATTTGAAATGTTACATATGGTATGTATCACATTACATTTTTCATATGCAATCCAACTTAATATGTTCATGTGTTAATATGTCATGTATGGTATATACCATATTACATCTTTCATGTGCAATGTATGTGTATGCTTGACTTACTTGGCCATCCCAGAGCACCTTTGGTCATGGCTAAAACAAGGGGACAAAAATTAGCAGCTGAGAGAGAACAGAGTAAACTCCCAGGGAAAGGTACTGGAATATTCATTTATAAAGTGGTATATATATTTCTAAAATAGTATATACAAATCTGAAACTAACATATGATTGGAATTTATGCTTTACCACGGAAGTTAGTTGGATCGATTGAGAGGGTGGTTCGGTTTGTTGGAAAGGGTATAAAGTCAATAAAAACCAAGGTAGAACAAGCAGAAGAAGCACACAAAGAGCATGCGGCAGAGGAATCGGTCGAAGTGGAAGAGGCAGAGGAAGTGTCTGAAGTGCAGGCCACAGAGGAGGTGCCACAGAGGAATCGGCCGAAGGGGATGTGGCAGCGGAACTATTCGCAGAGGAACCACCCGCGCCCGAGGAGCATGCGGCAGAGGAAGCGGCGAAAGCGCATGCGGCAGAGGAACCACCCGCGCCCGAAGAGCATGCGACAGAGGAAGCGCCAAGGCCCCAAGATGTTATTCTAGAGGAAGCGTCTGTGACAGCCGTGATAGAGTCTATCTGTGAAGATATTTTAAACTTGCCTATACAGGAGGCAAAGGGGAAAGAGAGATCGGTTGAAGAGAATCTTGTGGAGGATGAATTTGTGACACAGTAATCACTCACTGGTCCCAAGAGGAAGAGAACCATGAATACAAGGAAGGCTCGTAACCCACAATCTGCAGGTATATGTATTTAATTATCTTAGCTTTGATCGATTATATGATGTGTTTAACTTGGTACATACCATGTATGGATGGGTATATATCTGCTTTCAATCGTATATTAATTAGTTGGTTATTCAAAAATTATGCTTATTCTTGACAACTGTCGGGTTACCACAACCTGTGACTGGGGAGACTGTGGGTCCGACAACAAGGGAGCGGCTACAGAAGTAGAAAATTCAATTGAAAAATGTCACTTAACCAATGAAAGCAAAAGTACCGAATGTGACAAAGACATACAAACAACTAGCGAAGGAAAAGCACCAATTGACGGAGGAGGAACAAGTTGTATTGGTCATTGCACAATCTAAGATTGAGGCAGAAAAACTTCAACCGGTCTACACGAAGGTTGATGAAGTACTCAGACAGGTAAGTTCTAATACATTCATCACTTACATAACCCAAGTATGGTCAACGAGTATTTATTTCGCCCATCCTTCTTAATTAGAATTATCCCGGGAAGGAAAAATGCACCTCAAAGCAGAGAGCTCTGGTATAAAATTTCTTAGAGAATCTGGTAATTGATGATTCTCCAGTGTGGGAGGTTGCAGGTGATGGGAGCTTTGTGCACCCTTTGGTTACTCGGAAACACATTTTTGAAGTTATTTCCAATCAGTGGCTCGGTTAAGAGGTATATATCGCCTTTTCATTTGGTTCTATTGTGAAGTTATATGACATTTCTAAAGTGGTATATAACATCGCTAAAGTCGTATATACGCAATTATTTATCTTAGGTGATTGATGCTTTCGCCAGACTCATTGGTAGATCTGCGGCAAACAAAAATATTTTGTATATCTCAGCAGCCTTAAATGTATGACCTCACACAACTTGTCTTGTGTTGGATTAGCATTCAGCTCATTGTCATATCTAACCTCTTTTGTTATCATAACAATACATTGACGGGGGACTTGAGGGATGCAAACGCTTTTTTCGTTCCAAGTGAAAGTCGGATGTGGTTGATTGGTCCAAAGTCAGAGCTATCCTCGTTCCAATGTTTACGTCACAACATTGTATCCTACTGGTCATCGACATGATGAACCAACAATTCCTGTTGTTTGATTCCCTCTAAAAAGAGGAGCATGGTGCCTGGGCGAGGAAGGTAGTCAATTTGTTGCAGAAGACGATACTAGAGGAAACAGTAGGGTGACCCCTGGTTGTTGATGTCCTGGCTCCGCAACAGACCGGAGGCCAAGACTACGGTGTCTTCATATGCCACTGGATTGCATGTAAGATACTGGATATTCGTAGCTATTTGAGCACCACGGAAGATATGGCACATATGTGTGCTTTGATAACTACAGGATTCATGGGTGATGAATATTGCAAAGTATGATGGGACAAGTTTGTTACAGGTTTTGAGTGGTGTATAGTTCTCCTATTTTGATTTAAAACATTTGATTATGACCCTCTAGTTGTAACGCATGGTTATTTTGTGATGTGTGTGGAGTTGTTTGTTGGGTGGTATATGACAGGATATATTTGGTATATATTGTTATTTGGTGGTATATGACATGTTATATTCCAGGTTTGCATTCCCGGTAAATGGATAGATATATGTTTTTAGCTATATGACATGATATAATTGGTATATGCTTAGTGATAATTTGTATATGCCATATGTGAATATTTGTGTTGGTTTATTATATGCTGATGTATGTAATCTGAGATGCATTGTTATTGACTTATTTGTGTTTGGTTGCTATATGATACAGGCGTTTTCAATGATACAAAATATGAACTTCTAATAAATATAAAGAGTTTCTATATGCAAGCAACACGAATAATATGTTTTTAATGATACAAAATATTCACTTATAAATAACCAATTCGTTGGCATTCTACGTCTATGATGCCATCCACATGTTAATTTCGTCGTCTAGCTGGTGTGATTGTGATCCCATCTGAAAACTTTGTTGCTCACTTTATATCTGTGATCCCGTTCCAATATCTTGAACTGGACCGGTGGACCTCTCCCACCACTGCTTCGTCTTTTTTCTTTTCTGAAATATAAAAAGGAAAGTTATCAAAACCAACAGCTACTAAATGATAGCACAATGGTATGTACTGGTATTATATAGCACATACATTTTGAAGCCTGTTGACAGCAATTTCACACCGTGAAAGCTTCCTTTTGCTCTTCGGACGACCCTTTGCCTGTGCTACTACAGGATCGAGCACATTTTCACTGTTTGATATATTATTGCTTGCACATTTAGTCGATTGACCAGTTGAATTAGGCTGGTGGGCCATGCTTGCATCAACCAGGGTGGAAATGTGATTCGTTGTTCTCCCCTTCAGTTCCTCAAATAGAGTCACCACAAACATAGATGCATCAAAAAATGAACTCACCATCTCCACAATCTCTTGGACAGTACGCAAACCCAAATTATAGAGGTTGTCATACTCCATCGGTATGTTCAACATGGACTTGGAATTTTCAGTAGTCGTCAATGAATGAATGCATTTAAAATCTTTTCTCCACCGATTCATTAAGTATTTATTGGGCATTTCAATCACAATTTTAGAACCAAGAATGCATAGAGCATGACAACACAAAATTCCATGAAATTCAAATGATTTGCATATGCAACTCACCTCTTCGATTGCTCCTTTGTACAAAACATCAAATCTCAACTGCTTATTCTCTCCGCAGTTTGTTTTCACTATCTCAATGACTTGAAATTTTTTCCAGCCATCTTCATCTCCAATGCATGTGTGATTGAGCTGGATTAGTTGCCTCAACTCATCCTGAAACTTTCTGAACATGTTAATAGTATATGCTTTGGGTAACTGTTCTTCCATCTTCAATGGAGAAATAAGTTGTGGGGTAGAATGGAAAGAATGGAGTCCTCAAGGGCCTCTTTCTCGTGCTTGTTCCTGAGCACATTCTCGTATTGATGGACGAACTGTTTCAGCGTTGTCTTCGATGTTAGATAATCATCAAAGTAAGTATTCATGCTTTCACTACACTGGGTAGTGGACATGCCAGCCTAAAATGTGTCCTTCACAAAAATCGGCACCCATCGATGATGATCCTCGTACAAGGTGTTCATCCAAGAATTGTCATCCATGTGATGATCCTCAATCATATTCTACCACCCAACTTCAAATTCATCAACGGTTAAAACAATCATAGACGAGGCTGCCAAGGTTGTCCTTCAATTCTTTGTGCCGTTCAACCTGCATGGTATGTACAATTATAAGAATGTATGTACAAAATTAATATGTCACGTGCTTTCATAAGTTTAACCTTCTATCTACATGTAAACATGAACCGATGTGTATATACTCGATTAAACTTGCATATACCAAAAGAAACAAGTTAAATACTAACATGGTTAAAACAATTAGCCAGTTAAAGAAATTAAAAATAACTTCACCTTACATAGCTTTTCTGAAACTTTTTTCCAGATATGCCAGAGACAAAGGCGATGCCTAGACATGGGGAACACTTCTTTGATGGCACCTCCAATAGACTTACACTGGTCAGTTATTATTGCAGCTGGGGGAAGGTTACCCATATAACTTAACCAAGACTTGGATAACCATACATAGGTTTCTATCGTCTCATTAGCAAGCAATCCACAACCTAGCAAAATTGACTGCCCATGATGGTTCACTCCTACGAAGGGTGCGAATGGCATTGCGTACGGGTTAGTTATATGTTGTGTCAAATGAGACATATCCGAAATATTGATACGCGGCTCGACAACGTGCATCTGCCCAAAATACATTTTTCAGCTTACCCTCTTCATCCAAATCGATCCTATAAAAGAAACAGGCATTCAACTCCTGTTGCTTGCTGAAATATTGCAGTAGTGCTTCAGCGTCTCCCTCTCCGAGCTGCAGGCGTCTCACTTTTTTAAGATAATTACGACAGTCTTGTTCAGTTTATGGAAGATTGTCGTAACCTCCCCCTTCGTATGCTAGCGCATCGAATGTCTTGCACGGAGGAAGTCTGGCAGCATCAATCATCAATAGCCAATTGTTTCATGGCGTGTGAGGTCAGTGCGCGATGACATCTGTGAAATCGTGAGAGTTTTGGGTCCACTTCATGATTGTGTTCAAGAACAAGAAGATCCAATACCCATTTTCCATCTCCGAATGTTCTGATTTCCATCCTAGCTTTGCAATTGGTTTTGCAAGTGGTTTTATAGCGGGCTTGAGAGACGCTCGTGATTGTGGTAGTTTCATCCTTCTTCTTTTTCAGTTTTTCCTCCTTCGAACATGCAAAAATAACTGCCTTCAAGTCACCATCGGGAATGAATCTTCTTCCACTCCTCATGACACCTAAACCAGAGCGAAAAGCAAATGCCTTGTACCGAGAAAATGCTTCCTCAATACTATTAAACTCCATCCAAGTCATCAACTCTTCATTTGCTTCGTAATGTCTAATGTCTTCAGCTTCTTCATCGCGGTTTCCTTCAGCTCGATGTTCAGCATCAACGCTCTCTCCAATTTGTTCTCCATATTGTTCCGATTCATTTGTCTCCATTTGGTCCACAACAACCAACTGCATTTACATGCTAAATTTAAGCTGGTATACACGTAGTAAAGATCTGTATAAATGCATTAAAAAAAAAGAAAGCGAAAAAGTAGGTTGTCTATGATTGAACAGTGGTGAACAGACTTGAATTTTTCAACTTCTAAAACTTTACAATGAGACAACCTTGGACGAAAAAAGGCTGTCATGAATGATAATAAAACATTCGAAATAGAGGAATAAATATTGGAATCTTCTGAAAACAATGCGTAACCTGTTTTTCGTCTAATAACTGCAAACAAGAAATATTTACTGCCTTTTCATGGAGTTGCTGTTGCTGATCTGTGGTGGTTGACGCAGAGTTTGAGAGAGAAAGAAACAGTAAATGAAATGTTTTAAATGGATTCAAAAAGGAGGGATGACATAGTTATGGATCCAAAAAAATGGACGGGAACTTTTGGGGGGAAATTTTCGACGGCACCTTTTTTGGAGAGCTGACGTGGCATTAAAAAAAATCCACGTCGGCAGTCTGATGTGGAGTCTGAGATTTGGTCGGACTTTCTAACTGAGTGTAACAGCACTCTTTAATTAATAATAGTGATTACGATAACTAAACTAAAATATCATCTAATCAGATTTATTACTTTATATTATTGATAAAAGAGTGTTGTTACGTACATTCAGTTAGGGGTGCAACTTCGATCGGTTAAACCGAATATGAACAGATCCAAACTGATTTTTTTTCAAATTTGGGTCAATAGTTTTATGGCTTTGTTTAAGAATGGATTGAAAAATTAATAAACTAATCAACAATGGTTTGGATTTGGCTTTACTTTTAAAAAAAACTAAATTAACTGAACCAAACCGAATGAAATTTAAACACATGATTATTCATAATTAATACTCATTTAGATCATTCTTTTTATGTTAAAAACTACATTAATGTTGTTGGTGTGACGAAGGAGCATAAGTATGACCGACCGATGCGTACCATTAATATGCATAAAAAATTAATATACTAATTTATACGATCAATCATAGCATTTTGACATTTATGTAAAGTTGTAAATTAACCCCCCAAGAAACTCTAACCAACCCATCAATCTTTAACAGTTCGGTTCAGTTCGGTTCATTTTAGTTCGAGTTAACCAAACAAAAATCAGTTTAGTTCGGGTTTGGGTTTTCGGTTCTGTTTACGGTTTAGTTCAATTTTTAGGTTACATGTGGATATAGTTTAAATCAATTTTGATTTACAAAAAATTGAACCAAACCGAGCGAATTGTACCCCTACACTCAGCCCATTTTATAGTCCCACATACCTCATAACCATTTGTGCTTTCTGTAACTAAGTAGATATATCTCGTTCAAATTTTTTTAATATAATTTGTAAATGAATTCATATAATTAATTGGAATATGTACTTTATTTTTTACAAAAATATATATCTCACCATAAGAGATATATTATTTTCTTTAAAAAAATTCATAAACGATGTATTTGGGACTAAAAAAGGGGCCGAGTACAACATTTTTCTTGATAAAGTTAGCTTTTCTTAATTCACCTGTAATTAGGCGACTATGTGAATTATTGTAAACTCAATACCTAATAAGATATGATGTCTCGCCAACCCAGAAGAAAAGGTTTCGCATATGCACTCAAAATGATATGTCCGGCCCGAACACAGCATCATCCACAGTTCATAAAGGTTTTCTTTTTTAAAACATATATTTAAAACATATATAATCATCCATTAAAGTATATGCTGTTATAAAAAATAAATAATACATTAAGATATGCTAGTGTAATTTTTTTATTTAAAGAAAATAATTTTTTTTCAATGCACTGCGATAATGCATTTTGGCACAGTGATAGCATAGTACATACGATACTATCGCACTTTATAGATGGCTGGGAACACTACAGAGCCGCAAAATAGACCAAGTGTTTTATAACACTCCTCGTGTATCTTAACATGCATGTCGAAATTATGGTTCAGGAGTAAAATATGACTATAAAAATATATTTTCTCACAATGGTGCTAAGACAGGATGGTAGGTATTATAAATATTGTCTTAAAAATTTGCTTATATGACTGTAGTATCATTTATATCAATAAATCTCAATTGTTTAGATTTATAAACAGGAGAGAATGAATTAATCTTTTTATTCTACCTCTGGATTTTTTTTTTTTTTTACCTTTGAAATTTGGTCCTATTTTCTTTTTGCCCTTGACTTTTTATAATACCCGAACTATCCCTTATAGGCAGAGTTACAATAATACAGAAATATAATGTGATACATATAGAAATTATACACATAGTTACAGATATTTAATAGTTATTTATAAAAAATATCAACGTACGCAAAAATGTTTAAACACAAAATGGTTATATATACATTTTCAGTGTCACTAAAATAGATTCATGAACTGTAATTCATTTGATTATCATTTGTAAGTGTATTCAATGTATACAATATTGTTATAGATACAATCCCAAAGTTTCGTTAAAATAGATACATCAATTATTTGAATAACAATGTTTTCTTCCTATCCTAATGAAATCAATTGTCTTGTTGTCCTCTTGGGTGAAATAAAACTCGTTGAAAGACCATCGAACTATACATTCAACGTAATTCATAACAAATAATGCGTTGTCCAAGCTACAAAAAAGATACAACACTTAGTCAAACACTTAAATAAATTTTCATTTAATAATATAAACAAAATTAGTAATAGCATGAATCCAAACTGGAAATATACGAGCAACTGTAATATTTTCGTGACAGTATTTCTTGATCCATGTACTTAACAATTACATAACTTAAAACATTACATAACCAATTACAAAAAGTGTTAATGTAATTAGCCTAAGGACATATAATTTTATAGAAATGTAATAACTAATTACAGTAATTTAATATCAATTTACATATTTATAAATGACTCATTACAAAAATTTTATAAACAATTACAAAATGTAATCAATGAATTACATGAATCATTAACATAACAATAATGCAACAGAAACAACATCATTATATAATGTATACCAATGTAACAACTACAACATAACAACTATCAATGTAATACCCAATTACAACAGAAACTATCAATGTAATGCCCAATGACATAAACTTCCATTTACATAACAGAAATATAATATCATTTATCATTCTTATAACAATTATAACAGAAATTACAAAAACTATAATTTATATAACAGATATATAATATTATATATGAAACTAAACTAAGGACATACAAATTACATAAATGTATTGACCACTTATATAAATGTAATGATCAATTACAGAAGTATAATACAAATTTATAGATGGGGGTAGTTTATGTTGTGTGTGACAAACAAATATTAGGCTAAACACAAATTTTTATAATTATCACATCAAGAATATAAACATTAAATATATATTAAATCAGGCATACTGTAAAATATATAGTAAAAGTATGAAATGAGATAGAGATTAAAAAATGTATAAAAAAAGGTGGAAGCGAGCGCAGACACTCTGTCATCTGTGAATAAGGCTCCCTCACGCACAGGTTTGAATGGTTCATACCACTGAGAGATACGATCACAATAGGTTTTGTTTTTCCAGGGTGCGAGCTATGAAAAAACCACGATGAACAGACTACAATCATTTCAAATGCCCGGATCAAGAAAAGAATTGGAATTAGTAGATGAAAATTTTCAAACACTGGTTTGTAGAAAAATGGAGTGCTAACTCCTCACGGGTTGGTGATGAAAATATGTTGGAATGGTGATTTGTTGATTATCACCTCTAATAGTGGATTGAACGATCCCTGAAAAAGGAAAGATTTGTCAAGCCTTATATACACGTGACACGTGCAAATTCACACTAATGGGCACATTATGCATTTTCCATGATGAATGAAACGTATGCTATTAATAGTTAAACGTTTCAATGGCCCAACTCATCCAAATGGCTAGTAAGGTTTAAGATATGCATGTATTTTTGGTCACCAAACTCCAACATGAAACCATTTCAAGCCCTTAAGAAGTTCTTTGACCTCCTTTTATTTGAACTAGGCCTGTTAATAGGTCAACGCGATCAGATTCAACCCGAGACCCGATATGGACCTGACCCGAAAGACCCAACAATCAAATGGGTCGGATTCAGATCCACCCCGACCCGACCTGTGACATGCCTAATTCCACTTACATTATGGAGAGATTGATGGCAATTATGTTAGAGGATGTAGTCATTCTCACTGGTCTTTCCATTGATGGTATAGTTGTAATCTAGAGGACATACTTGATGATTGGAGACCTATATGTGAGGAACTCTTAGGTGTCACCCCCTTGCAGATAAGATCACAGGGTTGGATCTTGCCTTCTTGACTAGAGACACCTCAGTCACATATATCAGATGTCACTATGGGAGAGAACAATCTACGGAAGTTCATCCGTGCATATCTATTGTTTACTTGGGTGCACAATCTTCGCTAATGTCACAGGGAACAATATCCATATCTGCTATCTACCTTTTTTGAGGGTTCTTGATGCTGTTGGATTCTATTCATGGGGATCAGCTATGTTGACCCAGTTGTACAAAGCACTTCAAAGGGGTAATCCACTCCGTAATATTGAATCCACAAGATTTTTCATACTACTTCATGTGAAATATTATATACTGATTCTCATTTGCAATAAAATTTTTTAATCACTATTAATGTACCGTATATAATATTTGCATCATGTTATGGTCATGAAAGAGATTACATGTTAACCGACCTAACCTATGTGATACCAATTTTGTGCTTGGATACCATCCATTGGGATCCAGCTAATGCAAATCTTAGACTTCATTTTTAATTCATTCCATTTATATTCTTAAATGTTCATCATACGTGTATTATTAAATCAGGTGCAATAGGACCCATAAGTTTGATGAATCTCCATCACGTGTACTTAAATACTACACTACTTGGATTACCAGCATAAGTCACAGGTAATCAGGTTATAATAATTTCTCATTGAATATTAGGTTATAGTGATTTTGTATTGCTGTAGATGGTCAGGATCATTCTTATTTGCTTTGATATCACGGATTTGCATGTGCTTTTGATAGGATCCCACAACATGGAGTGATTGTGACACCTACCCATTTAGAGTGTGGTGGAATGGGATTGGGATAGCGCCTAAGAGTGCAAGAGGTCCTTGGATGGGGTGATAGTGAGGTGAGTTCTTGCACTAGAAGTTTAATCGTGTGTTTCCTAATGTGGAAAGATATATGTACTTATATATAAGCACAATTCTTATATACGAGGATAAATTTTAAAGATTGAGTCTACAAAGGGACAAAATAAACAATATCATGTTGTGTAAACATGAGATGTTATAAATTAAATGGTATTAGAGTTTATCTAATACACAATAGTGGGAATGACCCCCCATGAGGATGTATAGCCAGCCCATTGGGGGTGATTGTGATGCCTGCCCATTGAGGGGGTGGTAGATCGAGATAGCCAAGAGGTTCATGAATAGGGTGAGTGTGATACTCAGTTGTCACTCCATGAGTTTATATGCCACATGACCTGATGGGAAAAGATAGTCTATATCTATTTAGATATGAGCACAACTCTTACACAACCAAATGCATGTTAAAGTCATGAGTCCACTAAGATAAAAACAAACAATATCTTGAAGTGTAAACCCCTGATGTTACGCTGACAGATGAGGGGAGCTGGGGAGGTCGATTGAATGTTGATTGGGTAGATTTTCATAGGACCTATATATCTTGGGCATTGGGATAGACTCTTGGAGCACATCCATGATTTTTCATAGAGTGGTAGTAGGAGCGACCAATGATACATCTCACCCCACCCAACCAGCCACGACCCCCTCGTGGATATGTTAGAGAGACTGTGGTATGTTTTGATTTTAATAAAACATTAGTAAGTCCTATTAAACTGTTATAACATTACCTAATTAAGTAAATTCATGCGGGCATTGTTATCCAAAGTCCTTTTTTACATCCTCATTTGCAGTCACAAATAACTCTTCAACCACCTGCACTCATATTAATGATTGTATATTTCATTATAAATATTTTATATTATTTATAAATGAGTTCATATAATTCATTAGAATACATACTTCATCTTTTATAAAAGTATCTCACTAGATGATACACTATATATTAAAAAAAAATTGCATATTAATCACGAGTTTTAAAATACGTGTGATTTATCACGTGCCCAATGATAAAAGAAAGGAAAATGATTCACAGGCTCCATTACATAGGCCTCATCCCATGTAAGCCCCATGAGGTGGCATTGATGACATTACCCATAATACCCTTTTACACCCTCATAAGTCATCTACTATTTTAAAAAATCATTCTGATCTGTTTGTTTATCTCTGGTGACCAATGTCATCACCTCTGAATTCCTCTCGTCGTCCTCTATCATATGAGAGGTGGTTTGACTACCTTTCAAGCCTTCCTCCAGCCTCCAACCTCCATCTCCACCGTTTTTTTTAAATTTCAGATACATTTCAAATGTATCTGACAAACCAATTGCATTAGTTTATGTGATATTTTTCACATGTTTTTGTGATTTAGTGTTTTAATGTTGAAGTTTGAATCTCGAATGTTATTGTTAATATTTAAAGTCAGTTACATATTCATAATTTTATTGGACTTATATGCATTAATTTTCTAAAGATAATTACATTCCAAACTAATTTATAGATTACGAAATGTAACTGACTTTTTTATATGATTTTAATGTTTTATCAAAAGTTAGTTACATTCATAAAAAAGTGGATGAAAAATGTATTATCCGGAGGAGGACCAAAAAGGTAGTCGAACCACCTCTCATATGATAGAGAGCGACGAAAGGAATCCAAATGTGGTGACGCCGTTCGACAATGATGAGTAGGTTGACCGAAATAATTTTTTTAAGCGGTGGATATGTATTAGAAAAAACGGTTAGAAATAGGGGTAGTTTTGTACTTTGATTTTTTGTCTTTTTATAAAAGACAACTAGACATCCAATAAAAATTTGACACCTTATGAGACATATGAGTGGAGCTTATATAATGAAGCCTATGTAGCAGAGCTTTAAAAAAATTCACCATCAAATGAATAGTGATTTTTTTTAATGAAAATAGAGATGGTCTGAATTTTTGTGATTTTGTCATTAGAATATTTTGATAATTTAACTTTCTTTTTAAATTGTGGACTACAATGATATACACGTGACCCCATGGAATGAACACCTTCAGTCATCAATGATCCATTTTTTAACTTTTATCATAGAAGGTGGGAAACGAAGACGAGATTCATAATAATTAATAAATGATGATCGCTCATTATTTCAATGTGATCCAAAAATTCAAGTGTCAATATGTTTACCACTTTACAACTTTTGACATCATTCTTTTTTTTTCCACAAAATAATCTCAAAAAAATATGTGAAAGCAGAAAAGTGGTTAGGCAGACACAAGAAATATATAATGTTTCTGTAGGATCAGAATAAATTGACAGAAGTAGTCTTCTAAACTCGATCATAAGATCAGTCACGGAGTCCTTTTAATAATATATATATATATAGGGAACCGATTAGGTGCGGCGAACAGCGGGTGCGGCAGCGATCACGGGCCATCGATTACAGGTACATCGCATCTGACGGTCGGGTGCGATTCACGTCGACTATTAGATGCGATAAACCCACGATCGGACGGCCCACGTCGCGGCCGCACCTGCTGTTCGCCGCACCTAATCGCGAGCGTGTATATATATATAGGGAACCGATTAGGTGCGGCGAACGGCGGGTGCGGCAGCGATCACAGGCCGTCGATCACGGGTCCATCACATCGGACGGTCGGGTGCGATTCACGTCGACCGTTGGATGCAATGGACCCGCGATCAGACGGTTCATGTCGCGGCCGCACCTGCCGTTCGCCGCACCTAATCGCGAGTGTGTATATATATATATATATACTTTTTAGTAACCCAATGATGTGGCTAGCACAATATATTCTTTATTTGGATAATGGTTTAGTTGCGGGATTTTAGGTATGGGGTTTGAATAATTCTACCAACCCCGTTTAGAGTGAGATGTTGAACACTAGAACATGATATTTTAAATATCTGATTCCCCTCCAAAATTGCTCCTAATGTCATCTACCAAAAAAAAAATTGCTCCTAATGTCACAACACTATCAATCATGACATAAAAATATAAGAAAAAAAAAACACTTAAAATAGTCTAATTATTTTACTTTATTTCACGAACCCTGCTACACATTGTCCATTAGCAAAGATGATAGTCCTTGATATTTAAACAAACAAACATTTCATATATGAACATTGAAAGACTGTCCATCGTCCCTCACATTGAGGGGTTATTTGAAAATATGTTTGAACGAGCTTTAGAGTGTAGAAATTGAAAACCACGTAATTGTAATGATTTATATTTAATTAAAAAATTTATTTAAACTTTAGTACAAAAAAAAAAAAAAATTATAACAAAAAAGCCCAATCTTTATAAGAATGAGTTTTATTAAGTGATTTTTTTATATATAAAATGGTTACCAAACATTACCTAAGTCTTCAATCAAGCCCCTCCAAAATTGCACTCATAACATGGCGTTTGGAAATACATGTGAACATACCTCTGCTTTTTAAAAAAAAATGAAAAATGTAAACGTATTTTTAAACGTCTTCTCAAAAGCAAAACTTTTTTTTTCTTGAGGAAATAGTAGGCATTCATCAGTAATTTAATTAATAATAGAAAAACAATGCCCAAAGCTTATAAAAGTAAAATAAGAGAAAAACAGGTAAGTTAATAAGGGTTGGATGACTGCTAGAAGAAATGTCTACTCGGTTCTCAGAAGAAAACTTAATAAAAAAAAGTTTGCTACATGATCTTTTTATACAAAAATATGTTTTCAAATGTTCGACATATCCATGTCGACACTTGCTTAGACAAATCGACGGATCTATGTCGTTCCAGTGAAACAGACTTTTACTGGGTCTCTTGTTGACACTTGTTTGGACAAGTCGATGGACTTTTGTTATTCTAGTGAAGAAGACTTCAATTGGACGATGTCGAACTGATTAGTGAAAATAATGGAAAAAATAATTAAATAAAAAATGGCATTTTGATAATTTCGGGATGTGAAAAAATTAAGAGGGGAAGTGGGAATAGATTTGCCCCATTTGATAATATGTTTGAGCGACTTTTGGCTTTTGTAGAAATCAAGAAAAATGTTTTCAATGGTTTTAGGAAAGGGGACAGTTATTTAAACCTCCATTTAATGGAAAAGCACTCCTGTAGGAAATCCACCTAATCAATTTTTTAAAACCTATAAAATCACTTTTGAATAAATACTATTTTGTAAAACCACCCTAACCCATTTAACAAAACTATTTCTTTTTCTTCGACCCATCTCCATTCGTGCGCCATTTCGATCGACGGCCACGACACTCGTCAATCACCGTCCCCTACACAACTCACTTTTCCTCTCTTTCCTTCGCTGCTTCGATATTGTTCAACCTGTTGGTCACTGTCTTTTGTTTGATATCGAAGTGTATGGTCACTGTCCACCCGCCAGCCACCGTCCTTTGTTCAATATCAATATTGTTCCACTTGTCGGTTGTCGCTCCTTGTTATTTATACTTCCTCCATCTTCTTTTTCATCTTTTTCTTTTTCTTGCTGACCTTGTTTATATTATATTTTGTCATATAAAACCCTAGTTGATCAATGATTTTGATTCATTTTCTAATTATGAGTATTTACTTTTAATTTCTTAAATATGATTGAGTATTTATTTAATTTTTTACAATGCAGTGTGACTCTCAAAGAACGTATTCGACCTACAACTTTCAATCGAAAATATTATTCCAATGACATGGCATCGAGTTCTCGAGATGATGAAGTTCAAATAAATCCATAATAAGTAGCTAGCTTACGATTATCTGTTAGTATTGACACTGTCACTGTCGACCATTGACACTTTTCTCGACAACTCATGTGTCAACCGATATTTAAATGTTTATTTTTCAATAATTTGCTAGTCTCGATGCTCTGTTTGACGATATATGTAACACATATTGACAGTACATGTATCAATATTAAACAGAAAAAAAAAATTGTGCAACTCTTTAATTCGACACTAAAAGTATCGATATATGTAATATCGACTGACACTGTGTTTATCGAATAGTACCGGGGGGGTGTGTTTGATTCAAAATGGGTGTAGGGTGTTTTTTCTTTTATTTTGAGTGCAAAAAAACTATTAATGACATCATATTGAGGGATTATTTGAAAATTTGTTTGGACGAGTTTTTGTTTTTATAGAAATTGAAAAATTTGTTTGAAAGAGTTTTTGTTTCTATAATCATCACCTCACATCACATCGAGGGGTTTTTTGAAAATTTGTTTGAACGAGTTTTGTTTTTATGGAAATTGAAAAATACATGAGTGTAATGATCAGGCTGGTCCTGACATTTGAAAATTTAGGCGGGACCCTAGGTAGTATTTTAAAATGAGGTCCTATAAAAAAAAATTTGTTTAAAAATGATCCAATAAATTATTATTTTTAATCGATCGACTAGAAAAATTTTAAAAATAAATATGTGCTATCATAAACTTTATTTCACAACTCAACTAATATATAGTTATTTAGAAATCTATCTTGTAATAATTGTATAAAAAAAATTACAAATACATACATATAATATAATCTATACTAAGAACAAACATAATTAAAAGCTATAATACCAAAAAGAAATGATGAAATGCAACAAAGCATCACTTGAACATTATTTCCCACAAATTTATTTTTTAAAATCAAATAAATATTATATCTAGTAAATTCATGAATTTTAAGTTTTAAATTGAATTGAGATGTTTTACACAAAAAAAAAAAAACCATTCAAATTGACGTTTATAAAGGAGATCTCTCTTATATTAAATTTAAATAATTAATCTTTCTAAATTTTATTATCTTTAATTTGTATAATATATAACCGGATTGTAAAATTAGGTTAAGATTGATATTTATTTTAAATTTAAAATTTTTAAATTTGAATATTATTAGATAGACAACTACACGTTGGATATTATATGGATATTTAAAAAAAAACTTATTTTGCAATAAATTGTGAATTTCGGTAATCTCACTCCAATTCATTAGATCTTAATGCAATTGATTGCATTTTTCTTGTCATTGACTGAAGCCTTGGATGTGTTAAATATTTTACATTTTTTGTAATGGGCCAGAAAAAACTGAGGCCCATAAAACAGATATTTAACATTTAGGGTATTTGGGGTCCTTCTCAGGGTGAGGCCCTAGGCAGCAGCTGCCTACTGGGCCTACACCCAGGGCCGGGCCTGGTAATGATTATAGAAAAATATATTTAATTAAAAAATTTATTTAAATTTTTGTACAAAAATATATATTTTTTATATAACACTAAATTAATCTTTCAAAGAATTGAGTTTTACTAAGTGATATTTTTACGTATATAATAAGTCTTCAATCACTTCCCTTCAGATTTGCACTCATAAAATTCGTATGAAGATGAATTTGTTTTTAAAAAAATTGAAAAACACAAACATGTCCAAATACAGCAATAATATGGAACAAAAGAAACAAAGAGACGCACCAAAATCTTTTATTCTACTTTATTATGACGCAAAACGTCACAACATACTCAATCGTGACAAAAATATATTATAAAAAAAACTCTAGAATAGTCTAGTTATCCCCAAATCCACAAGCACCTCCTGCTAAAGAAACTCACAAACCCATAGTGACAAAAGGATTGAACCTCGCCTTGGGCACACACATGAAAGCCTTCTCTCTAGGCACAGTGAACCCAGGCCCCTCTTGCATATCAAGAACCAAATCCAACTTCCAATCAAAACACTGAACAAGCGAAGCCAACGTCGCGTGCACCACACGCGACCCAAGAGACGCCCCGGGGCACCCTCTCCGTCCGCTCCCGAACGGGAGCAACTGGAAATGCTGACCCTTCGTTTCAACCCCGACATTCTTCTTCTCCATGAACCTGTCCGGGTTGAACTCGAGCGGTTCGTCCCAGTATTCCGGGTCTCGCCCCACCGACCACGCGTTGACGATGAGTCGGGTTTTGTTTGGGATTTTGTAGCCGCTGACGATGCAGTCTTTGGTCGCTTCACGGACGATGAAGGGCGCGGCCGGGTGGAGCCTGAGCGTTTCTTTGACGATGCATTGGAGGTAGGGGAGGTTCGGGATGTCGGTCTCTTCGACGAGTCGGGTTTTGCCAATGATCGAGTCGATCTCGGCTTGGGCTTTGGTTAGGATGGATGGGTGGTTGATTAGCTCTGCCAAGGCCCACTCGGTTGTTACGCTGCTTGTGTCCGAGCCGGCTGTGAAAATATCCTGCAATTAATCCATTTCGATTAATGGTTTGTTCGACGGGTTTTCTGTTGTCTATAACCCTTCAGGTCAACTGATTTGTTATCGTTTGTCAATACATTTATTCGATTTTAAAGTTGTCAAACGACTTAAAGAACACATACATCTATTATCCTCACCTTTATAATTTCAAATGATCGAGATGATTTTTCTAAATTTTCAGAATATATGTTCCGAGAGTTTTGGTTTTGAATAGAGCTTTGATCAGCCATACTTCTAAACTTGATTTTCTCTTTAATCATACAAAAAAAAGGTACTGAGGGTGTTGGGGGTAGAGCTGCCCACAGTAAAAAGCCATGCATTAAATATTATGTACATGCTGGTGGAATGGATTGATGGGAATTAAATTGGACAGTGTTTTTAAAAGTATAGAAAGTCACATGTGTACGGGTCTTTTTACTGTTTTTTTTACAAGTAGAAAGCCAATTAAATCCGAACTATTGCACCACGAGTTGGTAAACGTAGGTGATGTTCGGTAAAAAGTCAGAATATATGTTCCGAGAGTTTTGGTTTTGAATATAGCTTTGATCAACCATACTTCTAAACTTAATTTTCTCTTTAATCATACAAAAAAGGTATATAGTTTTAATACTCATTTTAAAAAAAAATTCATATAATTATTGTAATCAACTAATGAGTATATTTTAATTTTAAATTTACTTTTATTTATTTTTTATTATTGTATTGATGGGTTGTTTTTAAGAATTTATTAACATATCATTTTATTTTATATAAAAAAGAATTCAGTGAGTTTAAACGAGTTTAATTATCAAATTATTTTTTTTACTAATGAATTTTCATTAAAGATTCATCAGCATATCATATATTTTTATTATTAACTTATGCATTTTTATTTAAAATTAAACCTCCCCAAACAAACTACTAGACTAGTAATAGTGACCTCATACCATGGAGAAGCCCTTGATGTTGTCCCTGGTTAGCTTCACTTCAGCATTCACATCCTCCGAAACGTCGAGCAATATGTCAAGCAAATCCTTCATGCGCTCCTTACCCTTCCCCTCCCTCCTCTCCTCCTCCTTCTCCTTCAACACCCCCTCCATCATCTTATCAAACCTCTTGTGCACATGATCCATCACCTTATTCAACCCCTGTAAATAAACCTGTCAATTATCTAAAAAAATATATATATTTAAAAAATAAGAAACATGTGATATTCAAATATCAGAATGCGGATATGGACATTAGTGTATCCGATCAAAAAATTATCTAAATCTGATATATTTTATAAAATTATATATGTTTGTATTATATATTATTCACATATATAATTTTTGTATGATTAATCACAATTAGCATATATTTTTTCAATGTATGATATCTAATATGAATAATGCTTAAAATTTAAATTTTAGTTTTCATATATCTCTCGACAATATATCATTTTTTTATTCAAATTAGTATTAACATTTAAACATGTTAATTATTTAAAAAATATTTTTATTCGATCTGCTTACCTGTAAATCCAAACCCTTACAAAACCAAATGAAGTCCTGCAAATTGAACATCCCCGCGATCTTCTCTGTCTCCTCCACGATCTCCCTCACGTCCGCCGCCTCCCCGTCAGTGTCGGTGCACCTGCGGCTCATCATCATCCGAGTGATCACGTTGTAGGAGAGCTTTATGAGCTCCCCTCGTATGTCGACCATCTCATTAGACTCAGCTTTTTTGAGGAGCGACTTGACCAGCGACACCCTCTCCTCGCGCCGGATGGGGCTGAAGCTGTCGATCATCCGCCCGTTCAGAAGCTCCGACATGCAGAGTTTCTTCATGAACCTCCAGTAGGGCCCGTACTTGGCGAAGAGGAAGGTGGAGTCGCCGTAGGAGAGGGCGTTGACCGCCACGGACTGCGGGCGGGACGCGAAGTCGGCGTCGTGGGTCTTGAGGAACTCGCGCGCGCTCTCCGGGGAGGAGGCGATGATGCACGGGGAGGAACCGAAGCGGAGGGTGATGAGCGGGCCGTGGCGCGCGGAGAGGGCGTGGACAGATTGGTGGGGGAGCGGGCCGAGGAGGTGGAGGTGGCCGATGATGGGGAGGCCCGGCGGGCTCGGCGGGAGGCCGTCGGATTTTCGGGACAAGGACTTGTTGAGGATTGAAAGGAGAATGATGGTTGTGAAGAGCAAGATGAAGTAGAATGTGAAGTCTTCCATGGTGGTGCTTTAGAGAGAGAGAGAGAGAGAGAGAGAGAGATTGGATTTAATATGTTTGTGATCAGTATGTGTGCTTGTATATATATAGTGTTGTGGGTATTGGGGGGTAGTTGAGGGTGTCTTAATATTGGGGGGTTGGTTTAATTTGAATGCATTTGGTCTCGGACTAGTAGAGGGGCAAGCAAAAGTATGTTTAATTTCTATTGGGACAACTGGTGGAATTGTTTACCACATGTAGGAGCTAGCTAGGTGGAGAATAACATGGAGATATTGTAATCAAGCCGAGTGCAACTACTCAGAAGCAGCTCAGGGGACACGGTTTAATAAAATTATGGTCCCACTTTGTTTTTGTTTTTGAGCGGAGTCGAAATGTGACAATATTTTGGCTCGAATGAAAAAGATTTTTTTTGGCAAAAAGATATATCCCACGCAAAGCACGGGTTTAATTTCTTGGACGTAATAGATCAAATTAACAAACCGAAAGAAATTAAAAAAACATGATCGGATGACTTCAGACGCACCTGAACCTCTGTCGACCATAGTTGATGGTAAACGAGATAGAAAATAGATACTCCAGAGCTCCAGGGAGGCCTTCAGTATGAGGAATTTCTCGAATTGTTGAATACCATTGAGGACGTATAGAATAACAGGGAGTCATGGTAATCTAGCCGAGTGTAGCTACTTAGAAGCAGCGTAGGTGGCACAGTTCAACAAAATTATAATCCCACCTGGTTTGGTTTTTTAATTTGAGCGGAGCTACAATATATATGTCTTTACCCTTTAATGAAAAATGACATTTTTTTTTTTGTAGAAAAGATATCACAAACGAACATATTGTTTTGCTTTTTGAGACGTTAAGTTAATTTAGAGATATTTGGATTTGTACATCGCGATTGCTTTTTGGTTGAATTTATTTTGTGCCCCCGATTATGCTTACCAATTTGCTTAATTTGTCTATATATGCATGACATGCACCTCTACAGTATGTGGATTGTTGTTCATTGAATTGATCTTCAATGATAAAAATTTTGCTTCATTTTTTCTGTAGTCTTTTTTTGGGATCATACTTCTTGCTGTTAGTTATTTCATAACCACTTATGAAGAGATTACATTTTAGGTATATGATCAAATTATTTAATTTCATGGGATTAGTAATTAGGCAAGTTATATGTTCTCTATTGGTATATGTTATTTCAGCCTCAAGCATACTTGGGCTTAACATTAATTAATTGGGGAGCTTTTTTAGGATGGACTGCACTGAAATGAAGCCTGGATCCTCTATATTGCTGGGGTGGTATTGCTGGTTGTTTGAACTCGTTATAGATTTCATTATATTTTGGTCAGCGTTGGAGGATAGTTGCAAGGAATATTTTGATGTAACATTATTATATTTTGAATTATGAAGATGTTTTAAGTAAACTTGAGTGAAATCAAGATATATTGAATTTGATTGTGAATGAAATATTCAGGTGATCGAAGGAAAATGTTGACTGACTTTTGAGCTAAACAGGTAGAAATTTTAATAAAAATCAGCAAATAAATATAAAAAAATATATTTTTAACAAAAGCAACAGCCACCTGTCGCCAACTGTTAAAAATAATTTTCAAAACTGTCCATGACTATTGGCGACGGTCACTACCATCAGTAACAGTGGGGAAAAATTTTAATTTAAAAATGTCGATGATTATTCGCAACAGCCGCTGGCTGTCAATATTTTTTTAAAAAAAGGTAGATATTTGCTATCCGATTTCATTTCTGATTATCGAATTACAAACTCTGAACAGGGTTGGAAGGGGGAAAGAAAGGGGACTACCGATAAACTAAAGCGAAAAATAAATAAAAGCCACAGTGGGCCATCGCCTGGATAGAAGAGATATCTAAACCAAGAACTCCGGCCCCCCTCAAAACATAACCATTGCCTCTACTCTCGAGGTTGCATGTGCACGCCGCCCCCCGCTATGCACCTCTCCCAATCGCTCATTAGTAATCCAAACGTGTTCCACATGTTCTACAGGTAAGCTCTCGTGCCCCGGAAGATCACCTCGTTACATGTTCGCCATATCGTCCCTGCACCCGCCGGGATGATGGCTTGAGGGTTCGCCACCTGTCTACCATGGCCATTCGTGCTCTTCAGGTCCTTTCCTGCCTTCCATAGCTCCTCCGTATTTTGGAAGTGCGTCACCAGCCCGGTCCTCCTCCCCACCTCATCCCAAAATAGCCTTACGAACCCGCACTCACAAAATAAATGGCTGACAGTCTCCGGGGCCGCTTCACAAAGTGCATGTGTGGTTGGGTCGTTCGCCACCCACTTGGCTCGGAATACTTTTGTGAGGAGGTGCCCTTGGAACAAGAGCCACATGAACACCTTGATTTTCAAAGGCATCCTTGGCTTCTCGATAGCGCACCCGATACCCTCTCACGCCACCACTTGTATCCTCTCTTGACCATATAACTTTTAACGACTGTGACTTTTAGGACGTAATTAACCTACTATTATGGTATGTTTAATATTCCAAATTTTAAATAATTTGACATGGTTAGATTCCTCGTTTCGTTGGCTTTCCAACGCTTCTTACAGATCGTAAAATCGGATGTGTATATGTCAAATTATGGCCTAAATAATAGCAGGAAATCATGCAGTGCCTCACAAATCCTATTGGTGCCGTCGGGCACATGGGCAACGGATCGATCACTATGGAACCGTCGGGCACTCGGGTATGCAATCGATGGGCTCAATAAGAGCCGTCGATCTGGGTGAATTTGAATTTGAAAGTTGGCTATTTTTGGAAAGAACATTGGCATTGATGGTGATAATCCAAGTTTAATTGAGTCGTATTTTTTTCCCCACGTGCATGTGAGGCTATTAAGTCTCCTCTCTCTCTCTCTCTCTCTCTCTCTCTCTCTCTCCTTTGGCATTGAAACCCTAGAAACTTCAAACCCTAAAATAACTTTCTTCTCTTCTTTTCGGCTCTACTGGCTGGGGCCCGGGAAAGGGTGCTCGTCGAAGTTTTGGTGAGTTTTCTGAAGAGTTTTAAGGAGTTTTTGATTTGTAACAAGTCTCTTTTCAATGATGTCTTCATATGATCTTGATTTAAGGTTTTCAACCAAAGAGAAAGGGGTTTTCATCGAAATCTTTGATGTTATCGTATGATTCGGGTCCTTATGTTTTAACCATAATATAATGATGATTTCATGATGTTTTTATAAGTTTTAGTTATAATATTAGGCCTTACATGTATATACTCAGAGTTTAAAATATTTTCTTAGTTTTCCTATTCGATTTATATGATCTTAAGATGATTTAAATTAGTTTTCGGATTTGGTGTTATATAGAAAGGATACTACAACATTTAGATGTCTTATAAGCCTTTCATGTAAGAAAAGAATATGTCTAAGTTTATACCATGTTAGTTTTATTTGTTCAAGGTAGAAATCGGATTTTTATGATCGTTTAAATCTCGTTTTGAACCTTACATGCATTGATCCGAACCTATACATGCTTTTCATGATTTTTGGAATTTATATGGTAGATCCGTATTAGTTATCATGCCAAAGGCAAATCTAGGGTTGTTAAAAATATTTTAGTTAAGTTTTGGTTCGTTTTAATCGGATTTTATATGCATGACTTGATTTCAATGTCGATTCTTTCCGATTTAACAAATGATTTTTAACGACTCGTGATTGTTTTCAATGAAAGAAGATTTAAAGATTTTTTTTTACAGAAATATTTAGGATTTCATGTTTCTATTCTGGGACGGCCCCTGTAGGAGTTGTCGGGAATGTTCGGGACGGTCCCACTGGGGCCGTCGGTTTGTTAAGGGACGGCCCCACTATGAGCCATCGGGTTTGCTTCGGACGGCCCCATGGGAGCCGTCGGGTTGGTCCGAGACGGTCCCTGTGGGAGCCGTCGGGTTTTATGTTTTCGGATACCCTCGGGTTCCATACTGTATGTATGTATTATGATAAGTTCGTATCGTTTCAGGTCGGATTAGATTGCCTTAGACCTACTTGAGTTGTTTTGGACTTGTTGTACCTAAGGTGAGTGGGTCTCGTCTCCTACGTAGTTTTCAAAGGTTTTATGAATGATTTTAAAAATGCTATTTTGGTGTACAACTCGAGCATGTCATATTATATAGGCCGATGCCTTATTAAGTATCGTATTGAAAATGTTATTATTTTGAAACTGTCACATGCATATTATTGAAATGAAAATATGTGTTGGATCATGCATGCATTGCGTTCGTCTAGGTGATGTAGCCTAGGTGGCTTAGTCTAGGTGACTTATGTTTAGGTGGCCCGATTTACTGTGCGAAATCCTTGCGGCTAGGTGCCGTAGATGGCTAGGTGCCATGGGATAAGCTTGTTCGTTGCATTTATACGCATTACGAGATTTATCGTTATTGAGATCATACATTTCGAAAGATGTATTGTTAAATTATGATTTATTTGAAAATTATTATATTGCAGATATCATATTATTGTATGTTGCAATGATTGCTTATACGATATATTATCAAATATTATTTCCGACATAAAATATTAATGGGACCAAAAAGTTCATTCACTAAGCGTGTGGTTGTTCACCAATCTTTCCCCAACTTTCAGGATAGCCATTGGTAATCGTTGATCTCGGTGGTGGAGATCGTAGCTTGCGCTTTATTTTCCGTTGCATTTATGTGGTTGAATAAGCATATAGTTTTCCTTAGTCCATTTTAACAAAAATAGTTGAATGTTTGAATTAAGTTTATTTCGTATGTAATTATCCGCGTTTAGGAAAAATTATGTTTATATCCTGGTTACGTTTATTTGACATGATTTTTAAAAAATATTTTATGTTTAAAAAAAATATATTCCGTGTTTTAAGGTAAATTTAAGATAACGGACTGTATTCAAGCTTCGAAATGGAGTCTTGGGTACGGGGCGTTACATAGCTGGCTGTCAATATTGACAGAGATTAATTAACACCAATCTTAATTACTGTGAAGGTAAATTGGTTTACCTTATTAATTGACAGCGCACCTTCGTTGGACAGCGAGGGTGTGTACGGCAGATGTCTTTTCTGCCTCCCCCTGCTCTAAGGGCTTTTTCCCTCTTTTTCTTCATCTTTAGTTCAATCACTTGTTCAAATATTATCTTTCCTTGATGTTACTCTTTATTTCTACTTGTAACTATGATTAAAATAATAAGGTAAACCTTTATTGTACGTCTAAAAAAAACTATGATTAAAGTCGTAGTAGGATTGTATATCTTGTCTATAAAAAAAATCCAATATTGTCTTGAAGGTGTCACAAAACACATCCGTTGAATTCCAATAAGTTTTATTTTATTCAAAAGACACCATTGACTTTGTATAAACTTTTAAGACTAATTTGACAATGAGTTAATATTTTGGTGATAAGTTGTTATAATTTTAAAGGATAAAAAATTCATCAAATTTGTTTATATTTATATTTGTCAAAATTATGACAAAAAGTGGAGATAAATGCTATTTTAACATTTAGGTAAAACAAAATATTTTCATTTTTATTTTAAAATTAGAACAACAGTCCGCATTTTATCCCTTTTTTTATACCAAATATGGATATATAAGTTATACACCCACTCATTTATCCCCATAAATTCCCTTTATCCCTTTGCCAAACTACCCCTTAAGAAGAAAAAAAGGAGGAAAGTGACAATTGGAGGGGGGAGGGGGGTGCTTGTAGAGCCTTCAAAATGTCCTTTTCATGTATTACAAAAAATGAAAACATCATTTTTTTTTATGTATTATATATAATCAAAATGAAGACATCATATACTATTTTTTTTAAAAAAAATCATAAAAAAATTGGGAATTGAAAACCGTACAAAATCTAACATTTTCCTTTTTTTTAATAATTTTTTTAGTTTTAAGTCCTCATAAACCATAAAATTTAGTGATCGATCATTCACTTCTTTATATTTTAGTTTTAGTCTTTAGATTTAAAAGATATATTCTTTTTTAGTCCATCTTAAGTACTAAAAAATAAAATAAAATAATTTAAAAATAAATTCTTTTAAGGGGCTAAAAAAACATCTTTTAAATATGAAGATCAAAATTAAAATACCATTTTTTAATTGGTAGCCTAGTGTCTTATTCTGTGGTACCGACTGAGATAATGATTCTAAGTTTTCTCGTTAAAAACTTATAATGATTGCTTTATTAATGAAGTAGGTAAAGTGTCGTTTTTTTTAATGAAAAGAAAGGTCAATTAATTATATTTGATTGCTTCATTAATGAAGTAGGTGAAGTGTCGTTTTTTTTAATGAAAGGAAAGGTCAATTAATTATAGTTTGAACGCATATTCTGTAAACATTTATCACGTTATGAGCTGATTTTCTGAACGCATGTAATTTCTTTTATTTATTATTTATTTTTTAGATAAAGACGGGTTTGATCATGCGACCTCTCTTTTAGAGAGGGTGCGTCTCGACCACCCTGTTAAAAGAGTTTTGTCACACTTTTTCCTATTTTAATACTTTAAAAGTTGACATTTCTAGGCTTATATACGAAGTCCATGATGTCTTTATAATAAATAAAACATTTTTTTTAAAGTAGCTATAAAAATGAACAGGAGAGAATGAAAAGAAAGCTCGATTATCATATTTTGAATGCATGTTCGTTTAACATTTATTTCTTTCTGAATTCTATCATATGTTTTCAGAATGCATGTATCTTCTCCATTTTCATACTTCAAAAGTCGGCATTTCTAGGCTCATAGGAAGTCCATGATGTCTTCCTAATAAAATAAAGAAAAATGTTAGAGTCAATCATATTCATCAATCAAAACTCAGAACTCATATGTTTTTATTTTTTTAAAATAGTGAATATTATCTAAAATGTATATATTTTGATAAAAAATGCATATCGCTTTATTTCAAGTTAAATGGACTCATTTTTAATAAGTGTAAAAAAATATATAATGTGATATATATAACATCTAACGATGTATATGCTTTCCTAGATTTATAACGTGATATATATGACTAGTTTTGGATTGAGAAAAAACTGAGTGTAACAACACTCTAAAATACACTGTAAAATAAAACATTCTTTTTTAAAGTACTCATATGCATATTTATTCCAATTAAAAATTAAACTATACCATGTCTGAACAAGTTTACAAAAGAGGTGAAAGAGCGAATTTAAAATAAAATAAAACTTCTTAGAATCCAAAGGAGGTGAAAGTGTGGAACCTTCAAGAGAATATTGTGTATAGAATTAGACCCTCATATTACACACAATAATAGACTAATATGTTCATAAGTTACAAATTGTCATTCCTGATTTTCGGAAAGAGAGACTATGCTGGGAGGCCACAGTTGAAAATCTCCACTCCAATCTTATAGATATGTATAAATCATTTTCCAAGTTGTCTCATCTGCCTTTGATAATTCTAATATTATATTATTGGGTTTTTTATTTTATTTTTAAGGCTCCACAAACCATCATATTTAGTGATCAATCCCTCACTTCTTCGTATTTGGGTTTTAGTCTCCAGATTTAAAGGATAATTTATTTTTAATCCATGAGAGGGACCTATCCGTAAATTATTTAGTTTTTTTAGTCCCTGATAGGGATTAAAAATGAATTATTCTTTAAATCTGGAGACTAAAATCCAAATATGAAGAAGTGAGGGATTAATCACTAAATATGATTGTTTGTAGAGACTTAAAAACAAAAACCCTTTATTATTATTAGTGGGGGCGTAGTCATTGGTTATCATTCGGAAGAAATACATATTGAAAGACTAGACTGCTTGTATTATATTATTAATTAATTTTGACTCAATAATGAATTGGAAATTCATTCCAAGTATACTTTTTAATTCATTATTCTTTTGGTCCTTCAATATTTTTTGTATACTAAAATAACGTCCAACTCTATTTTTATGTGCATGTTAGTGCAAGTTAATAAATAACAATATATGAGATCTAACAACACACACACAGGATGTATAATATTTTTAAGGTTTATTTAACAATGCATATGGATAGCAGTGAGCATGTTAATAATATAAACGAAGGGTATATATAACAATTTAAAAAATATTTTTGACAGGATAAACAGAAAGAAGAGAGAAGAATGATATACAAAAAATTGAACACCTTACTTGGGGGGTGTTTGGCAACAGGGTTTGGGGGTGTTTCATCTCTTTAATTAAATAAAAAGCTCAAACGCGTTTTAAAATGTGTTTCAAGAAGTAGCAGACTTAATTAAAAGTATTTACAATTTTTTGTACTTCTAGGAATCAAGTCTATTTTGTTTTTTTAAAAAGTGTAAGAAATACATTTTCCTATGAATCAAGTCTATTTAAGTCATTTTATACAAAATCTTATTTTTCAAATGTATTTTCAAACGTTATGTTCTCATCTACGGGAAAAAAATTCCGGAACTTAAAAAATTGAGGGTTGAAAAACATATTAATTACAAATAATTTGATCTACTTTTAGCCCCCGTTTGTTTTGGGTATAAGCCCATGGATAACTCCGGATAAGAATTTTGGTGTGTTTGTTTGCCCGAACAACCATTGATAAAGTATGCCAGAATAAACTGGAATAAAGTGGTATATAGATTCCAATCAACCCTTGGAGTTAAAGTTATCCTAGGTTATTCCACCCAAAGAATATGTGGGTCAATTGTCAAATCAACTATCATCACCTCTTATAAATCATCTGTTAAATCAACTATCATTTTTTTTACCTTTTAAATCTTTATCCATATTTTATTCACATTTTATACAAACAATAAACCATTTATTCTTACGTTTACTAACGAGAATAATTTAAAATGCAACCAAACACAAAATTATTTTATTCTTATTTATACTCACTTATGCTTGGATAAATATACACCCTGTCATAAATCCTATCCATGTTCCAAACGGGGGCTTAGTGACACCTGATATTATGTGATTCGTTGGAAATAGAAAATTCATGTAACAGGTGACCGGTCTCATACGTCCCACTTATTCTCTAATTTAGTTCAATTAGGTAGATATACGGTACAGGCTTCTAGAATTATTTGAAAGAGCCTATTGGACTTTATGAACATGATGATAGCTAGGTTGTTTATTTTTCCAAATTGTACCCTTGTTCAAACGGAGTTAATTACATATACAAATCATTCTTTGCTGTTCCCCCAGCGGTCGCAGCACGTCGGCTTATCACACAGTTTTGGTCAAATCATTTTTTCAAGCTAAGTGGCATGCCATCTGTTTAGGAGGGGGCCGACTCCTAGTCGACATTTAGGCTATGGGGCAGGATGCTGGATGGAACAGAAATCTCTCCTGATGCTGTCTAGCATGAACTCCCCCCTTCCCACCTTCATCTATGTTTCTCCTTTTTTTCATTTTTTTTCTATCTTTGATTTAATATTGCTTTCAGACTTGTACTAAAACACCTCTTAATAAAATCATAGTACAATGTCTACTTTTGATTAAAAAAAAAATGGCATGCCATCTATTATTAAATAATTAGCATCCTTAATACCCAATTTCTCTAAAGAATTTTCTTCCTTTGAAAAATCAGTCCATCTCCATATACAAGCTTCTAGACATGACTACTCATCAATGTGAGTGAGTTTTTTTTGGTAACCAGACTTGACTCAATCCCTATTATGGTAGGTGTGGGTTTAATGTTTTAAACCCCCCCCCCCCCTCTTTAGTGGTGGAGAATTAACAGAGAATATGAGTGAATTTTACATAATAGCATTATTTGTTGTTTGTTTTCCTCGAATATACCCTGATAACTATGAAAAACAATTCCAACATTTCTTTAGAATAGTTATCAGGTCTCATTCTTTCTTATATATCCAAACAATGATTTTGGTGGATGGTTCACAAAAGTGATAAAGTTGATGGCCGAGATGATTATCTCCAAACACTTATTCCTCCAACTGTATCAATGTTTGACTCCCTTTCTTTTTATATTTCAATTCAAAAAGTGAATTGAGCAACCAAACATCATGTGTAACACAATCACGTATCATTCTCCGTTTCTATCTATGTAAAATAATTGATTTAAGTTATTTTTAAATCAACAATAAAATAAGTATGTCATTCAATCACTTTTTTTTATATAAGTCACATCATTTTTGAGATTGGTCCAAACCTATTCAAAGTCATGAAATTTATCATTTTTTAGATAAAAATACCATTATCTATCATTTTAAAAAATTTATTTCATCTAACAGTCTCATACACACATTCCAAAAACTGTCATATCAATCAAATCAGTCACACATAGGTATGTCAACGGGTCGGGTACAGACCCGGACCCGATTGCACGTGTAAGATACCCGACCCGTTTAGACCCGACCCAATGGACCCGAACATACAAACGTGTCGGGTCTGGGTCCACCCCGCCCCGACCCGTTGGACCCGAGACCTGAATATTAGTATATGCTCATATATTAGTATATGCTCATATATTACAAGAATATTAGTATTAGTTGACCCATAATTTTGTTTCTTATTTATCTAGTTACAAGTATAAGTTTTAACTCATTTTTGTATTCATAAGTCCATAACCAAGCCTATAAATCACAACTCATAACCAATCAAACTCACTCGTTGACAAGCCCTATTAGTTTATTAGCTTTTGAATTTGTATAATTAATTGGTTTGTTGCATGATTTATGTTCATTGTTTAAGTTAATATGTTAGTGTTTATTGTTTTGAATGTTGTTTAGATTAATATGTAGTGTCTATTAACCATATTCAAATAGAATGATAAGGCAAACAAATTCATGAGCTCTCCTTTTTTATTAACCATTTTCGGGTCAGGTCGGACCCGGACCCGACCCGTTGACAGGCCTAGTCACACATATCTCACTACTATTCAAGGGTATAATTGTAATTTAAAAAGTCATAAACTCTTATCTAATATCACTTTTCCTCCACTTATCATCACTTCATTTAAAATAAAACAAATAACAAAAATGTCACTCTTATGTTTCTCAATGAGAATCATAGAAAAGACAACTAAATAAAAATTTACTTACTCAATATAGATTCTTATCTATCCCAGTATAACTATTAGGAGTGAATAAGCATATGTCATACCCCATACAAGCCCCAAAATTCTAGGACACTAGCCGGGCAAGGAGGCAAGCAGCAGGAGCTCAAGCTAGGCCGAAGACAATCGCCAAATGTTGGATTCTCACTCTTCTTTAGCGAGGAGGGGAAAATGGCTATTGGCCATGGATGACGACGATGGTGGCTTTGGTGACCCCTTATAGTTGTCTGAGGGAGCCTCCATGTTGTGATGCAGGTGTCTGTGCTACAAGAGGAGCTATACACCTTTGAAAGACCGGCATCGCGATGGCGGATGTGTACTTTGGAGTGGCCATTCATGAGCTACGAAGTGAGTTGGATGCTGGGTTATGGATCACGCACGCGAGGAGCTTCTGTGAGGGCTGGAATTCTGCGCTTAACCCGGACACCATCGACGGAGAGTAGAGATTTGGCCTGGCAATATATCTAGAGCTTCCACACCAATGCAGCTATTGTCTTCGTGGTTCCCGGCGTTAGGCATACGAGTGTGTGCAGTCCCTCACAACCTATCATTTTTTTTTTGTAAGGCAACTTGCATCAAACTTGTAATTTTCTTTTATTGTGTTTAATACAAGAGCTTTTTTATTGACTAGTTGTCTTTGCGACTTAGCTAGTTTGAGAATTTGCCTGTATCCCCTTGGCAAATTTAATGAGACGACGGTGTTGTTTGGCTTTGTTCGGATGTAGGCTATAGCCATTAAGATGGCATACTCAACCCATAGTGCTTCCATTTGATTGTAGGCTTGAGTCGTTCATGTGACGTAGTCTGTTGTTGATTGTTGGGATATGGGTCGATTGCGAGTGGCGTATCCTTGAATGATACATTATCCTTTTTGCTTTAATTATTGAATGACATCATTCAATGGATAATGCGTTGCCCTCTGGATCGAACCGTCAAACTGGTGTCAGCCTGTGGGGAGTTGGTTTGTTCCCCTGTCATGAATTGTTAGAATGACGTGGTCATGTGTGGTTTGGTCTGTGTCTGATTGGCTTGATCAGTCTGTATAGCATTACCCTTAGAGATGAGATTTGAACCATCCTTGGCTTGAAAGTGTAGCATCACCCTATGGCGTAAGTTCGCTTCCTCCAGCTTGAACCATTTGAATGGTGTCACCTTTGGAGGAAGTGGTCTCTATCTGACCATGCAGATTGAGGGTGAGGGAGTAGTTGGTACTCACTTGACCTTGTTGCACACATGCACAGCTAGACCCATTTGCACGGGGGGGGGGGGGGGGGGAGACATTGTGCGTCCGGTTGAGAAGACCTGGTAAAGCATTCATGGTCCCATGGATAATAATGTATAGAAGCCAATACTCACAAACATTGATTCAACAATTAGAGCAGTAACATGCATGCTAAAAAATGAAATAAAACTCATAACTGTCTAAAACATTATTCATAAACTCTACCTAGCTTATACATAATACTTCCTCAAGTTCATGGTGGTCTAGAGGGTTGGAATAGATACTTCCAAGGATTGATGGTGTAGAATTTGTATGCCCCTTTTCCGTATGCCTTGACTACCTTGTACGAGACTTCCTAGGTGGATCTGAGCTTCCCTTGGTTCGGTTCCCATGTATTGTTTGTGACACAATGGAGCACTCAACATCGGGAGAAAATGATTAGACCTGCATGTTCTTGTTGAAGTGGTGAGTCTGTTGGTGTTGACATGCACCAAACGGATGAGCACGGATTCCCTTTGTTCCTCCCAGAGTGTGAGGTTGTCTGTGAGGGCTGTCCTACTACAGAGGTATGGTGAATGTGAATTGCACGGTGGGGAGATCTAACATCAACTGGGATGACGGCCCCGATGCCATAGTTTAGCTTCCTCCTAATGGTGCGATAGGACTAAAGCACGTCACACATAGCTCTTTGAGCCATTGGTTCTTCTTGTCATCAAACCTTTTCTACAATGTGAGAGGAGAAACGCTGCTTGATCCCATACTTAGTGCAGAAATCATAGATAGAGAGTATTTAAATTGCTTCTGGTTATTCATAACAATAATTTTGGGCACCCTAAACTGGCAGATGATGTGCTTCCAAAGGAAGTTCTCGACGTCGGAGTGCTTGACATTCTTGTAGGCCTCTGTTTCCACCCATTTAATGAAATAATCAGTAGCTAAAAGCACATATGTTTTTACCTTCATGCAACGATTGAAAAAGATCCTGCAATTTCATTCCCATTGTGCAAATAGCCATGATATTGTCAGCGCATGCAATCCTTGGCTAGGAGATGGATAAGAGGAGCATGCTTTTGTATTGCTTGTAATGCCAGGATAAGAGAAGCGTGTTGATGGCCAATAGTAACTCTCGGAGAGGATTGATGAGATAGGGATCATCCAGCGGAATGGTCCCTGCATGAGCCCTCATGGGCCTCTTTCATGGGGGGGTTTTGCTTCGGCTAGGTTCAAGCATTGCAGGAATGGGACGTCAATATTCCACTGGTATAAAGTCCTGTCGGTGATGGTGTACCTGGATGAGCGGCTCTTGAAATTTTGGGTTTTGTCTTGTTAGGGCTGCAAGGTGTCGTTGCGGATGAAGGCCTCAATCGATCCATGCAGTAGGGGGATTATCTCTCGATCAGATAGATGCTTGGTGCGGGGTCGATTGATGGCCGATCCAGTATGTCTGGTGGGATCCAACGCCCTCCTCCGTCCTTGATTGTTGTGTTGGTTGCGAGGGAGCCAACTTCAAAATTACTCTCTTGTGGGAGATATTGTATCTCAAAGTCAAAGAACTCCTTGGTGAGTTCAGTCTCGAGATATAGGTATTGCTCCATTTTATGATCCTTGGCGGTATAGGCGCCATCAACTTGTACGACCACTAGTTGTGAATCACAATATACATGTAAATACATGATATGAAATGATTTGACAACTTGAGCGATAATCAGTGCTTCGTATTCGGCCACATTATTCGATGTAGTAAAACCTAGGCAAATGGATTACTTGAGTTGGGTTTTGTCCGAGGTACGGATGATGGGGCATGTGCCGTGCCCCAACAGTTGGAGGTGCCATCAATGTGCATGGTTCAGCACTCGAGGAGGAGGAACAACGGTCGTAGAGTTTGACCACGGCCTTGCGAAGGTCATCCCGAGGTCGAACTCTACCACAACATGTCGAATAGGGACAACTTAATGGCCCACTTCGTGGTTCATTTATATAGATTGAGCTTGTGGAGGAAGGCTCGAATGGGGTAGGATGAGAGGACAATGATGCGATGTGTTTCAAAATAATGTCACAATTTTCTCTTTGCCATGATGAGGGCGAGGATCAGTTTCTCGATTGGCTAGTAACGAGTCTCAACGTCGATCATGGCCTTGCTGATGTAGAAAACCGAGTGTTGTTGCCCTTGTTCCTCATGAATGAGTACATGAATATTTAATATTTATTTAAAGTTGTGATTTTCGTTAAGCCTTTGAGGTAAGTTACAGATTGTTGGTCTATTAGGTATGGACTCTTGGGATTTATTGGGCGGGTGTTGTTATAAGTTGGTCGTCAGTTGTTTGGGTTATGATCGAATATTTTCTGATTTATTATTCCATGATTGTTATGCTAGGTTATGCATGTGCGAGTGTATAGCGTTCATGCACATGCATCGATTTGTATTACGTGGACTGGAGGTGAGTGGGTCAAGTCTATGTAGATTTTGAAACTATTTATATTTATATCATGACCGCATCATGTCTATTTTATTAATACAACTATTATTTTGTGTATGGAGCATATGAGCATGTCATCATGATAGATATGAAGTGGTTATTTTATATGTCGCAAATGATTTATGAATATTATATTATATTATATTGTATTGCATGCGGAAGTAGTTGGCGTGTGAGTAGTTGATCATGCATGCATATCATTCATCTGCGTGACTCTTGGCTGCGTAACATTGTCTACATGACGCCGGTCTGCGTGACCACGGTCCAGTGGGAATCCTGTCTGCGTGACCAGGCTCTAGATGAAACATCTTTTGGCTACGTGCCATATGGGCATGCGTGTCCGTTGCATACATATGCATCATATATTTTTGAAGATTTATGGGACTATACATCTTGAAATGAGGCTTTTATTAAGTTATGTTGTGATATATCGTTTTGCTAGAATACCATCATATTGTATTTGCAAATGGTTCTTATGTTATCTTATAAAAGTTATTATTTTGATATATTTTATTATTAACGGGACGCCAAGGGTGTCCATTCACTGAGCGTGTGGTTGCTCACCCCTCATTTTCCCCAACTTTTCAGATTAAAGGATTAGAGTGGTGGAATTCATAGAGTTGTTGATGAGATCATGTTTTCTAGAAAGCTAGACTTTGCTTAGAAGGTGCTGGTCATTTCTTTGGCATGTAGAGGAGCCGAATGTATGATATTATGATGATATTTAGAATTCAGTTATCCCCGATATATATCCAGTATTTTAACAACTTGTTTCGGATTTTTATTGATAATTGATGAATAAAAGATAGTGATTTTTTCTTATATTTTTGGATTAGAAAAAATAAAACTATGAGATTTGAGGAATTAAGTTAACGCAACCGAATTTCACGTTTCAAAATGAAGTCATGGGTTTGGGGGCGTTACAAATCTAGTTGTAGCCAGCATATGCATCAAGGCAGTAGAGGCACTCGTACCCTGTTGTGGCATTGACCAACTGATCAATCTTTGGGATTGGGTAATTGCTACGCTTCCGGAGGGGGCTGGTCCCGTGGTTCTCGAGTTAGGACTTGGGAAGCAAGGGCATAACAACTATGCGCCAAGACTTAGTCACCGCGAATGTCGATGGTTGAACGTCTGTCCTTTGTGAGACAGCGCATGACTTGATGCAAGGTCGAGGGGAGGCCCTCCATGCGATGGGTCCACTTGCGATCCATGATGGTGTTGTAAGCCGAGGGTAAGTTGACCACGATGAACTCCACATCGAAGGTGTAGTCGCTAGTCGGTAGCGGTGATAGGCAACATGATGACCCCAATTGGGGTGACACACTTGCCATTGAATCCGACCAGTGGGGGTTGGAGCGGCATATGCTTTCTCAATCCCACGCGGTGGAATGTGTTGGAAGAGCATGTCAGCACTGCTCCCCCTATTGATCATTATTCTTTGGACCTACCAGTTGCAAATATAGCGTGTAACAACCAACTGATTGTAATGGGGTAGAAATACCTCTTCAAGGCTGATGGGGTCAAATTGGGTCAAATGGATCATAGTAGAGCGGTTGGCCGTAGTCTTTGGGTTCATCATCTTCTTGGATCAATTAGGCTTGGGCGGTTCAGAGGTGTACCCATGCGGCTCAGGTCGGTCATGGATGACAGTGACAACCTGGGTTGACAGTTCCCCATCCGCCCCCTCCACCATCAACGGGGCGACCTAATGGGCGACATAGGGCGAGCTTCCCACCGTGCATGAGAGCTTCAATTTGGGAGGAAGGGCTACGATATTCTTCGAGGTTGTGGCCGATCTCATTGGAGGAAATCCAACCTCTAGGTCTAATCATGGTTCTCCACGGGCATGTGGATTGGAGATAGTGTCCTGAACAACTCCTTGTATTTGTTCTTGCGCCATAGTTGTCGAATGGGGACGGTCAGAAGAGTCATTTCCAAATCTCCCTATGCTAGGGCCATCTGCCATCCGTTTTCCCTTCACCCCTCTTCGTAGTGACAAATGACTGCTTTGGTGTGGCACTGACGGAGATTAAGGTGGTTGTCTTGCGACCGGTGAAGGCAGCATCATCCTCAAGTCGAATGCAATCTTCAACTCTGGTGAGGACGTCGGTTATGCTGGTGGGAGGCTTCTTTACCAATGATTTGTTGAGATGGCCGGCCGGGAGGACACCCAAACAGAAGGCTATGGCAGCAATATGAATGCCATATCCCTCCACCTAAGTTGTCTCCATGCTGAAGCTAGTGAGGTAGTCCTTCAGTCACTCACACTCGGCCGGGCTCATCCCAAAGAGGTTTGCTACATCCCTCTTTGGCTTGCAATATATAATACCCGATCAAGGCCTCGTAGTGACTGCGGAAGCTAAGAATGGAGTTGGCGGATGGTTTTCATAACCACGTGAGTGCCTGCTTCCCTAGGGTTTGTAAGAACACCTTGCATAGGAGAGTGCCATCCTTGGTCTCGAGCGACATGCACTGCTGGTGTTAAATGTGCTCAACCGAATCATATTTTTCCTCGTAGAGCTTGAACTTGGGATGAGAGAACTTCTCCAATTTGGGGGTGCAGACAATGTCCTTGGTGATGAGAGATAAATGGATGATGTGGGCAGTTTCAAGCGCTAGCTCCACTGGCGTGCATGGCCTTAGTTGTGAAAGCGTTGGTCCATCTCCCTCATTAGATTCTCCCTCCATTCAGGATCATCCTTCCCGGGCTGCTTCTCCAGTTGCTCTGCGTCTACAACACAACAGAGTTCCTCCGCCTTGCAGTCCAACCATTTGGCCCAAAGTCAAGCATCGTTGATGTGGTGCTGCTAGTCGACAGCGTTCGATGGTGGGACCACTTCAGACGTCGCACTGGGCTGAGATGAGGGACTCCCGAGCATAAGCTGGGTGACTAGAGTAAGCACAGTTGGTGGATTTTAATTGGGAGGCATGATCACGAGCTTGGCTTTCATGTGCGAATTCCATCAAATAGTGTCAAGCTGGAGGGACCAAAAATAACGAACCTGGTCCAGGTTGTAAGATCCATCCGCTCTGCTATCCTTCGATTGATTCCGCTAGTTTTTCAACAATTTAATATCTCGAGCATCGCGAAAACAGGATGGGGTGATCTGTAGAAGATCCTCTGACTCTGAAATCAGTCAATAGAATTTTAGGGTTGTGTTGTAGAAAAAGATTTCTTACATACATCAGTAGGGGGAGTTGATTTCCTATTTATAGAGTGATGTGGATGCCCTAAGATTGATGTTGAATCTCTCCCCAATAAGATGGATAGGGAGATCCTTGATCTAGAAGGAAATTGATATATATTCATAGAATTTGGAGAATATGTTAATGATTGCCTTAAATCAAATATAATATGAGATCTTGTCCCAGATTATGACTTGAAATATGCTAGTTGTCGGATATGAATGAGATATAGGGCCGGATTCACGGCTCATGGACCATTCGGGTCATGAACCTTTGATATCGAGTTATGGGCCACGAGCACATGAAACATTATCAATGGGTTCATAAGTAGCTCCTAGATGCAATGGTGGAGCCACCTTGGCAAGGGGCATGTGACCTCCCTCATTTTTTTTCTTTTCTTAAAATCTTTTTATTATGGCTCATATCCATAAGATGATAAGTCCCACCACTCAACAGGAGCAACAACAGCTCGCCTATGGCCCACTAGTAAAAAAAAAAGAAAAAAAAGAAAAAAAAGAAAATTAAACAACCCGTGGCGTGTGTGGTGTGTGGTGGCGTGTTCCCTGGTGAGTCACCCCTTTTAATTAACCCTCCCCCTCCCCTCCACAAAAAAATGACTCTTCAATATCCAAATCGCACGTAGTGATGAGGCACAGTCCGCATAACCTCATGGGCCCCACTCCTGGGCGTTCCCATCAAGGGCGTCTGGAAAAAAAAATTTAAAATTTATCTTTTTTGTATCTCAATTGTTCCTAATATAAATCCTCATCTCTAAAAAAATCTTTAATTTTTACTATTTTTACTTTTGGTTTCATTATTTGTCCCATGACAATTCTCCATTCTCCTTCATCAACACTTCGAAGGTATATAATATATCCCTTTTACCTTGGTGTCACTTTTACTAATTTATTTAATGTTTACAATATCTGTGTAAATATCTAAAATAGTCAAATATAATATTTATTATTTGTAGGGATTCCTTACCTTAAGCTTTAGATTTGAAGAAGGAAGAAGCAGTAAGATTAAGTTTGAGGGCAATCAGTAAACTATTTATCAATTTAAATTTGAATGAAATATATCATTTAAATTTGAATGAAATATATCATTTAGTTTCTTATTCTTAATGATGTAATCTATATATCATAATTTGAGAGATTATATTTTAATGGATTCTAAAAAAATGTTTTAAAAAGTAACAATATGTTTTTATATTTATTTACATGATCATTAAAATTCATTTTTCTACCAGTTATGGATAAGCATCTTAAGAGAAAATCTATCATCTTCATCTATTGAAAATAATGATCTCTCTACTTCAACCTAGTATGAAATATCATGTGATGGAGATTAACTTGCAAGATCTTTCATCGGATCCTAATTTTGCGTACTCAAATATCAAGTTCTCATCCTGATGATCAAGATTCAATTCGAATAGAATATACGCAAAGGGGTCCCTTTCAATCACGAAACCATCTCTTTCCTAAAAAGAAATTTGAAGAAAATGAATGTCCATTTAATCTTGCCAGGTTTAATGAGTATAGTGGTTGGTTAGAATACAACATTGTAAAAGATGCTACATTTTGTCTATATTGCTATTTTTTTAGGGCTTATATTAGAGATCAAGCAGGTGGTGGTGCTTTTGTGATGCAATGATTTTTAAATTGGAAGGAAAAAAAGTTCTAGGCTCATATTGGAATGTCAAATAGTTCTCACAATCAAGCATCTTTAAAGTATTGAGATTTGTTGAATCAAAAGCAATATCTTTCATCATTATTTCTCAAGCAATATGATCAGGATCGGACTGAATATAAAATTCGATTAAATGCATCCATTGATTGTATACGTCTTTTTTTACGGCAATGACTAGCTTTTTGTGATGACTATGAATCAGAGTATTCAAGAAAATATGGTAACTTTCTGGAACTTCGACAATTCCTTTTAGATCATAAAGAAGATGTCAAAGGTGTTGTGCTGAAAAATGCTCCGTAGAATGTTAAGTAGACTTCACCTGATATTCAGAATGATATTTTTAGAGCATGTGTTGTTGGAACTACAAATGTTATTATTAATGATATTGATAATGCATTATTTTCAATTATGATCGATAAATCTCATGATGTTTCTATCAAGGAACAAATGGTTGTTGCTTTACACTATGTGGACAAAAAAGGATGTGTAATGAAATGTTTTTTAGGGGTACATGTGGAAGAAACCTCTGTCATATCACTAAAATGGTGATAGCTAGAAGCAATATTTTCAAAACATAAATTGTGTATGAAAAGTTTGTGTGGTCAGGGTTATGGTGATGAAAGCAAATGCAAGGTTTTGAAGGGTCTAAAGACATGCATTTTATGTTCACTGTTTTTCTCATCAACTTCAATTATCTCTTGTTGTTGTTGTAAAAGATCTTTCTTATTCCCTTACATTTCAATATTACATCTAATGTGGCGAACACTATTGATGCCTCATGCAAATGCGATGACTTCTTTGAATAAAACATGCTACCAAGGTTATTGAAAAGCTCAATAATTGTGAACTCTCAATGTGTGTGGCTTAAATCAAGAAGCCAACCTTAGTTAACTTGATCATTATATTTTCTTTTGTGATTGATGTTTTAATTTGGAGATAGTAGAAGATGATGCTTCAATTGGGGAACAAAAAGGTGATGCACATTCTCTATTGAAACTAATATAATAATTTGATGAACTCTCAATGGTGTGTGGCTTAAATCAAGAAGCAAGATATTGTGAATGCAACCTTAGTTAACTTGACCATTATATTTTCTTTTGTGATTGATGTTTTAATTTGATCACAAATTTACATCATTATTGAGATAGTAGAAGATTAAAAATCATTTTACAGATGCTTCAAATGGGGAACAAAAAGGTGATGCAAAAAGATGATTGAGATAAAAATAGATATTTTATATCATTCTCTATTGAAACTAATATAATAATTTGATGAACTCTCAATGGTGTGTGGCTTAAATCAAGAAGCCAACCTTAGTTAACTTGATCATTATATTTTCTTTTGTGATTGATGTTTTAATTTGGAGATAGTAGAAGATGATGCTTCAAATGGGGAACAAAAAGATTGAATCCAATAATTTCACTCTTTTATTGAAAGTAAAAAATATACCCAATAAGTGAGTAAAAAATATACAATTGGTTGTGCAGTTCGATTTATAAGTGGTGCAGTTCAATTTGTACATGATGCAGTTCGGTACTGACTGAACTGACCGAGTTTGATACTGACCGGATCCAGTCCCGATGATGACATGCACTGTGAATGATAAACGTGGTCTTGAATGGAATCTTATTCAAACTTTGCATGTTTTTAAATTCTACGATAGCGATACAACTCTAGATCTTCGGCGTCACCAGATCCGTCTCTGTCATCTATGATTGATTATGTAAGTGTAAAGAAAATGATATGTCTAGTAAGTACAGCCAATTCGTAATTTTTACATATTTTATTTTAAAATATATATATTTATATATATTCATTTATTAAAATGTATATTATTTTTAAAATAAAGTATATATTAAGATACATTAATGTATTTTTCTTTTTTTATAAAAAAAATTACATATTGCGATAGCGATGTGTATAAGCAGTTGAGGGACAACTTGTAAAGTATAGACAATGATGTAAAAAAGAACAAGTATTCAACACACTTCTATTAATATTATTAAAATAAATAGATAATTTTTCTAAACTTTGCCAAACATTTGTGCCACGTATGTGATGATTACAAGAAAAAATAAGGAAAGGACTGTCAAATGTGGAAGTTTATGGACCAAAAATATTGGGCTGTTGAGTGTTGAGACAGAGTAACCAACCAAACATGGTAGAAGATTTGGGAATTCTAATGCGCTTCATTAGGAATGCTATTTTTAGGGTTTGGTCAGTATTTGTTAGGGGACCGGGTTAGGTCCAACACTTGTTGGACAATTCGATTGTCTAATGCGTTTTAGACCGTTTGATCTAAATACATAAAAATTGGCACATTAAAAATAATTATATTTGAGATATTATGTAATTAATGCATTTAAATCAAATTTAGTATTTAATTAGAATACAATTTTTTCCATTTTAGAAACTTCTCCATTCTTACCCCCTTCTCCTCCCAGACCCTTCCCCTCTTAGACTTTTCACCACCTTCATTAACCCTCACGAATTTGTTCTAATGAATTTGATTTAATTTAAGGATTTGCATTTTTTTATATTCTGATTTGATGAAAACATATTTGTTTCAATTTATGGGTTAAATAACAAGTTTAATTTTAAATTCTATTTGGCTCTAAGTTGGTGAGAATATGAATCAAGCCAAAATGAATTACATTTTAATATTTCCACCTCCATTAACCCCTCACGACTCAGATGGAGTAATAGTAAAAAGAAGAAAAAAATACTTTCACCCATCAAAACAATGATCAACGCAATGCAAGCTTATTATGAAAAATAAAAGTTCACATGTGGAGTAAAATCAAATAGGTGAATAATCACTTCCACAAATAAGTGGTGAAAAGTCTAAGAGAGAAAGAGAAATGGGGAAGAATAGAGAAATTTTTAAAATGTGAAAAATTGTAATATAATTAAATGTTAAATTTGTTTAAAGGCATGAATTACATAATATCTCAAATATAATTGCTTTTGATTTGTCAATTTTTATGTATTTAGATCAACCAAAACACGTTGGGCAATCGAATTGTTCATTGAGTGTTTGATCTAACCCGGTCCCATTTGTTGGATATAGGTGGTCAGTGTTTGTTAAATATAGGTGGTCTAAATCCAAATTTGGTAGGCACACACGAGAGATATTGATTCTTCTACTATAATTTTGGGCATGCCTACTTCCACCAACCAATTAACTAATCTCACCAACCCAAAAAATAAAAAAAATCATAATTTGAACAACACTAATTCCACCAACCATTCGGCAGTTTCCCTATCAACATTCCTTTAGCACAATCGACAATAGGTCTATCAACCACCATTTAAAACATTCGACAGACGCTTTGTCAACTTTTCTTTAAAACCTTCAACAGTTGGTCTGTCGACCTGTGACACATTTGACCACATTCAACATTCAGTGCTCATTAAAATATAAGCGCATTCACAATCACATTCTCATTCACATTTCATTCAACATTTACAATATATTCACTCAACTCTAAACATATTAAAAAAAACATGAACATAATGACAACAAGGTGAACTCCAAATGTATCACAACCGGGCAATTTAATTAAATTAAATACTACACAAATCAAAACTACCATCACTAGAGGAAAAAAATATGAACTTAGTCACGCACCTAAAAAATATAACAAAATCATATTCGATTCAAGACCAAGAGGTTAGTTATGCACCTTAAAAAATCTAACAAAATCATATTCAATTGATAGCCAATCATCATATCATCATATGAATCTATCCAAATTTGTCATTCTTAAACATCAGTAACCCTAAATCCAACTACACACATTATGCAAACAACAAAGGAAATTGAAATACTCAATACAACAATCCATTCCTCATACCACACAGAATTGCACCCAAAATCCATCACAACTCCAAATCTAAACAATACACGTGATTTGTTCAACCCAAAAATTCTCTGTACAAAGCCCAACCAAATAACCAACATCAAATGTAAACAACAACAAAACTGAACAAATTTAAATGATCTTCTCAGATCGACAGACCAATCGTTGAAGGTTTTAAAAGAAGGTTGACAGAGAGTTTGCCGAATGGTTTAAATAATGGTCGACAGAGAGACTGTCAAATGGGTTAAACAGTAGTTTTTTTTTTGAAGGTTAGGTTAAACAGTAGTTGATAGGGAGACTGTCAAATGGGTGGTGGGATTAGTGTTGTTTAAATTGTGATGTTTTGTTTTTCTTGGTTGGTGATATTAGTTAATTGGTTGGTGGAAATAGACATGCCCTATATCTTTCTTGATGTAATAAATTCATCTCTCTCTCTCTCTCACTCTCTCTCTAGCAGGTGGGAATGAAAAGAAAGGTCAAGAGTCTAGATCCAGTTGGGGCTAGCTTCAGTCAATACATTAGTATCAAACTGCACAATCCTATGAATCAAATCATACAAACTATGAATCGAACGGCATAATCAATTATTTGTACAGGTCTCACTCTTCTATTAGATAGTGGTAAGCCTGTCAATTATCCGAAAAAAATCCGAATCTGATCAGAATCCGTATCTGAAAAATCAGAAATATCATATATTCAAATATCCGGAGAGCAGATATGGATATCAGTCTATCCAATCCGAAAAATATCCGTATCCGACATATATTATAAATATATATACATTTGTATTATATATTACCCATATTGTTATTTTGTATGATTAAACACAATAATAATATATTGTAATACTATTAAATTTTCAATTTATAATATCTGAAATAGAGAATAAACCTTAAAATCTTAATTTTAATATTAACATTTCTTTAAAATATCATTTGATTATCATAGTTAATGTTAATATTCAAACATGTCAATTATCTGAAAGATATCTGTATCCGATCCGTATCTGACAGGATCCGAATCCGAAAGTTGATATCCGTATCCGAATCCGAAAGTTAGGATATGAATATTAACATATCTGATCCGTATCCGTCCGATTGACATTGGCTTAGATAGTGGTAGTATTGACCAAACTCATGCCTAATTGGATCCAATAGGAGAGTGAGACTTGTACCTAACAATTGACTGTGCAGTTTGATTTATATGTTATATAATTTATTTTATAAGACTCTGCAGTTTGATATTGATAAGACAGATTGGAGCCAGTCCTGACTGGATCCAGAGGTCAATCATTTTTAAGGTTCTACAAGCATTTTCTTTATAGGGAAAAATCGATATAACTCTCTGGAATGTTTTAGCCCCTGTAAAATTAGAAAATCATCAAATGTCTCTATGTTATTAGAAAAATATCATTTCAGTCCCTAATGTCACACCTAACTAAACAAATATATGGTTAAATCTTAACTATAAATTGAAAATTAATAGAATGCTCACATCCCTTATTTTTTAAAAATTGATATAGCTCCATAGAAACTTATGAAAATAAGAAAAAAGTCTCTATAAAATAAAAAATTCCCTCAGACTATAACCGTACATGATAAGTTACTGTAATACATTCTTAAAATTTACTTGATAAATTACTATAATTTATTAATCAAATTTGTGGTTGACTTTAAAGGTATTTACTGATTTTGTAGTAGCCTTTTTCGATTTTCATAAGTTTTTAGATAGTTATATCGATTTTTTCCTCTTTTTTTTTTTTACTCTTGGTGAGTATAAAATAGCACGAGAATTTTCAGGAAAAGAAGGATATTTTTTACATCAAAAGGACTGAAATCGGATACTTCATATTTTATAAGAACATATTTAAATGTATTTATTTGAATAATTTAACAAAGGCAATAAATCCGTTAACCATATATATTTTATAGGGATTTGTGAGGATTTTTCAATTTTACAGGGACTAAAATCGATCTTGCTAATTTTTCAAGGAGTTATATTGAATTTTTCCCTTCTTTTATTTTTTCTTTCCAGAATTGTAATTATTTTTTTATAATTTATAATTTTTTTAAGGTTTATACAAAGTCAATGGTGTCTTTCGAATAAAATAAAATTTATTGGAATTCAACGGTTGTGAAATTGTGACACCTTTAAGACAACATTGGTTAGAGACCTCCGATTGCACACAAAAATAGACTGCACACAACAATGTCCACCGCATACAAAATGTCATTCCTGCTTTTCGGAAAGAGTAAGTTATATGATAATATTATGATAACGTAATGTATAATGTAATGTATAAGCGGTTGGAAGACAGCTTATGAAGTGTATACAGAGATGTAAAAACGGGGATGAGTGTTTCAACACACTTGTGGGTAATGTTATTAAAATAAATAGATAGTTTATCTAAACTTTATCCAACATTTCTGCTACGTATGTGATGATTACATGAAAAAATGACGAAAGGAAACTGTCAACGTTGGAAATTTATGGGCCAAAAATATTAGGCTGTTGCGTGTTGAAACAAGTAACCAACCAAACATGGTAGGAGATTTGGGAATGCTAATGCGCTTCGTTAGGAATGTTGTTTTAAAAGTTTGGTCAGTATTCGTTAGATATAGGTGGTCTAAACCCAAATTTGATAGGCACATAAGGGAGAGACTAATTCTTATAATATAATTCTCTTGTTGTAATAAATTGGTCATCATGAAGTAAGATGTCTCTCTCTTCCTTTTTTTTTTCTTTTTTTTTTTTTTAATCTGGCTTTCAGAAATCAACAGGTAGGAATGAAAAGAAAGATCAAGAGTTCAGATGCAGTCAAGACTGATTTTGATCAATCTGTCGAATTGTAGAACCATATCAATCGAACTATACAACCTATGAATCAAATTGTACAACTTATTATTCGATAGAAGTTTCACTCTTCTATTGGATACTGATAGTACTGATCAGGGGTTGCGCCACCTTTTAAGTGATAGGGTCAATTGACCACATCAAATTTTTTTTTTTTAAAAAAAAACAAAACAGTCCTCCCTTAATTAACACTACCATATGTCTATATCAAATTAGGTGAGGATCCTATTAAAAATCAAAACATTTTAGCTCGGCCCAGATTTATCTATGAAAAACATGTTACACCCACATAGTAGGGCCCTAAACAATAAAACAAAACCCTAAAACACTACCCTATTTTTTAAAAAAAAATCGTGGGACAGCCGGACAAGGACCCCTTAGCAGACTTGTCGATCACCTCCGTACGGACAGACGAGCCGATCACTGATGGACAGATGGACGCGTCGATTGTAGCTAGTCATGTTGTCGATTTTCTCTTCCTACTCTGCTTTAGGTATCTAATCATGGAATTTGGTTTTGATTTTTTTCCCTTCACCATATTTGTATGTTAATCTGAATCTCTTCCAATCACTATATAATCGTGTATTAATAATGAACAAAACTCCTCAATATTAATCCTTTATTTCCTTTACCTATCTGTGTATCAAAAGCCCCTTCACCAACTGGCGGACCCAGAATTTTTTTTTGTGGGGGGCTTAAAAAAAAATTCAAAATACAATTAACTCTATAGATATGCATTTTTTTTACTAATAACATAAAATTCAAACCCAATAATAAATCTATTAGTCTTCAATATCAAAGTACACAAATAAAAATAAAAAAGGAAAGATAAAATGAATTGTACCCAAGAGATGAGAACAGAATGGGAAAATAAAATGAGAATGGTTGATATTTTGGAAGAGAAGATCACAGCTCGGTAGATCACGGTTTGTGAACCGTGATCTATAACATTTGATCACGGTTTTTAGCCGTGATCTTTGACCTTTTTTGTAGTAGTGAGACTAGTGCTTTTATTTTAAAAGAGAAAATTTGATTTTTTTTATCACCTCATTCAATAAATTTTAATGGTTGACATTTATTTTTCTTTTAAATATTTATTTAGGGAAGAGAAAATCATGAAATTTTTTTTTTGTATCATTATTTGATTAAATTTTAATCGCTGAGATTTTTTTTTATAACATTTATGAGTCAGAGAAGATTTTGTTTCTCTTTATCCGCTCTTTGATTAAATTTTAGTGGCTGAGTTTTTTTTTAATGAGAGAAGAAAATCGTGAAGATTTCTTGTTCTTTATCACTTAATTAAATTTTTAATGGATTTTGGTTAACTTTTCTTTGATAACATTTATGAGTCATAGAAGATTTTGTCTCTTCATCTGCTCTTTTGATTAAATTTTAATGACTGAGATTCTCTTAAGGGGAACGTAGGTCCATCCTTGCCCTTTACCCGTTGGCATATCCAAATATAATTTAATATATGCTTGGGCGGAGGGAGGCACCTGGAGATTGTTTTGGGTTTTTAAAACGAATATTAATTAGAGAGGCAAGATTTTTCTCATACCAAAGAAAATTGTGGTGCCAAGAAAAGGTCCATGTCAATTTTTCTTTTTAATGACTCGATGTATGAAAATTCATAGGAGCCGTCACTAGCATTGACCAAACCCAGGCATGATTGACCCAATATGAGAGAGACATATTCTCCAAAATTAGCTGCGCAATTTGATACATATGAATATGCTGTTTAATACTGTTGAAACTGACTGGAACCTATCCTGATCGGATCCAGACTCAAAATTCAATCATTTTAAAGCCCCTACAAGCATTAATTATACAAAGTCAATGGTGTGTTTTGAATAAAATAAAACTTATTGGAATTCAGCGAATGTGAAATCGTGACATCTTCAAGACAATATTGGTTAGAGACCTCAGATTGCACACAAAAATAGACTACACACAACAATAGACTAATATGTCCACTGCTTACCAAATGTCATTCATGCTTTCCGGAAAGAGTCAGACAGGACGCTACTGTTGGAAAATTCTGCTTTTTTTTTTAATTTTAATTTTAATTTTAATTTTATTTTATTATTATTGGTAAAGAAGAGACTCATTCATTTAAAAAAAAACCAAATAGTTACAAACATTTATTTATTACTTTAGTTATTTATTTATTTTGGTAAAAAAATTTAAAATTAATTTTAAAATAATATAATATATAATATTACATTCATTTTGAAGGTTTCGAATGATACATTTTCAAAATTTTATTTTTATTAAAAATGTATTAGTGGATCTAAATATATACAATATTAAAATAACTAATGTATAAAATAAAAAAGATATAAAATGAATTTTAAATGTGTTTAAATGAGATTTTGGAAGTCACCTCCAAACCTTCAAATTTGGAGACGTGTAGACGTGTCTCAGACATAAATATGCATCTGAAGTTTTAAGTTGTCTCATTTGTTTATGTATGTTGATTTTTTTATTAGGGTGGGTGGTAGTTGGTTATGATTTCTGACTTTATTTGATAGTTTGATCTGAAGTATCCGATTACAATTATTTAAAATTAAAACTGATCTGTTTAATGACACTTGGTATCATATGATTTGTTGCTAAACAAAACCAGATACGGCGACGTTCGATGAGGAGATCGGTGACCAACGGCTGGGTTAGGTGAAAAGCGTCATAGAGTAGAGCCCCTGTTTGTTAGGCCCTTTAAAAACGGAGATTGGATTTATGGCTAGAAAGAGAGTGAAAGTGAGAGTTCCTATAGTAAGATAGACACATAGCTATTAGCAATTCCTTTACCATGCTCTATCCATTTTACTATTCGAAGCACACACACCTGGACTCCATCAGTGAAGCAGGTATGTAACCAAAGATCTTATGAATCCGAACTGCAAAAGCCCTTCATGTATCCTAGTCAGGCCACAGACACAGGTCAAATATGGACAGTTGGTAAGGAAACAAATGAAAAAAAAATCCATGTAAACGCACGCTATTAGCTCCTTTAATGCTCTATATTTTATATTCAAGTGGTGAGAGTTGGACCTAAGATCTTATGAATCCGAACTGCAAAGATTTGTATCCTAGTCCCACAACACAGCTTGGACAGTTGGTAGAGGAAACCCTCTTCTTCAGAAGAGGCATGGTTTCGCGTTGAAGAAAAATGTGCTTATAGCCCTTTGGGCTTGTCTCATGGGCTTTCTGCCCTGGTCTTGTATTGTGGGCTTTATGTCGAGGTATTAGTAATTAGTACTAAATTAAGAAGTTAGACTTTATAGCCCTTGTGGGCCTTTCAACCAAAAAAGAAAAAGAAAAAGATTTGTATCCCTAATTTCATTCTATTAAGTAATGATCATTTTCATAATCACAATTTTAGTCCAATGTTTTAAAAATAAAGTTTATTGTAAAGATTAAATCTTAGAAAATCTATCTGAGACGGTAGATCCCTATATATTAAATAAAGTAATATGGTGCAAAGTTTTCTAGAACCTGTTGTTAATAATGATATTTTTATTGTTACATCCCTCTCTTAATTTCACTCATTTTGTACTATTGTCAGTTTTGAATAGAAATCAATATTTTTACAGTACAAAAAAAAGAAAAGAAAACTTATATTACTTTTAAAAACTGACATATATAGTCTGGTTCATGTAACGGCCTAAGGATCCACAGCAATCGTTTTTTTTGAAAAGAAATGGTAAGCATGAATCCTTGTACTAGAAGAATTATGTTCAAAATACAAACATCAACAAAATAAAATATACAAAAAGAGAGAAGCTTTTAATAGAAGAGACATCTACAAGGAAGGGACTCGGCTGTACAAACAAACAGCACCCCCCAAATTCAGCAGCAGCACAATGCCTACTCGGCTACTCGATGCCCACCAATTACAAAAAGTAGTTTTGTATTACAGAAACATAAACAGTACTAGTATATATCATTGTAGTAGTTATAGTGCACGACTTGAGAGAAGTTAATTTCTAGAAACAACACCTCAACTAATAGAAGTATAAAAGTGCAAGAAATGTTGTGTGGTGCCTTTGAATGAGACTTGTATTTTTTGGTTTTTTTTTCTACATTCATACACGTTATAATGCCCTGAAAACCCAACCAACAAATTGCATAATTTCTGTGACACCTAGTCCTTCAACCAATTTTTTTTTTAAATCATCACAGTACACCATAATCACCAACACCAATAATCAGATTGTAAAAGAATAATAATTTCAATACAACTGTTCTATCAAAGCAATTAGAATGCTACATATCTAAATGATAAAACTAATTGTAACTCTATTGCAACTGCCAACAATTCGAACAAAATCTCACTCTAGCTCGATTCTCTGAACTCCAGATACCTGCTAATCTGAAAATGGTAAACAAAGAAATGAGATATAAAATCTAATGAGTGGAGTTTCTCCCATGAATGCAAGTATATAGAGAAATTAATACATGGATACTACAATGAAAGTCACTGTCATCTTCTGAAATATGCCCAGATATGTCAAACTCGTATAAAATTTAATAACTAAGCTTGATGTCCAATTTAAAATCATGACGGAGCGTTTGGAAGTAAAGTTTGGAAATCAATTTTTAGTTTTATATAAAGTTTTTTAGGATGTAATCATGTGTGCTGCTTTTTAATTAAGTAAGGAATCACGTTTGTTGTTGATAACAGATGCTGCTTTTGTTGGAATAAACACAGTTTTCAAGGCACCATTTTATTGTAATCATAAGGACAACTTTTTAATTGAGTGAGTTTGTTTAGTAATCTGTTTAGAGCTTTTACTTTTAAAGAAGCTAAAAACAACCTAAAATGGGTTACCATACGGGCTTAATGTTATTATTAATTTTGCAAGTGCACGGATCGTTACAAAAATATAGATCTAGTAAATATGGGTCGAACCCACAGAGAATTGTTCAAGTCAGATTATTAATTGATTTAACTAATCGGACTAGAAGAAAAGATTGATGAAGTTTTTTTTTTTTTTTTTTTTTAGAAAAGAGACTATTAATATAAAAAGATAACTAGGGTTTTAGAATCCACCGTGCAATACCAAATTAGAAATTATATTCAAATATGAAACTTCACCATATAACTCAATCAATATCTCGGTCGTAAAGTCACGGTCTTCGGGGGTTGGGCCTATGGCGGCGAGTCGATATCCTATCTACTCCCTTTCTGCCCTGGTCTTCTGCCCAATACTTATATTTTATGTATCCTCTCATCCCCACTTCAAATATGTACTAACCTTTTTCTTAAATGAAATCGGTTGGTAGCATGGTCTAGCTTATTTAAAAATAAAAAAAACTCAATCAATATTGATGTTAATAAAATATCAATAGAAAAATAAATATTTAAAATCATATTAATTATTTCATAAAATCAGATTTCAAATCAAAACAATCATATAAATATTAACACATTAGGAAGAGCATAAGATATCAAAAGAGTTCCAAGCATACCCTATCAAACCTTAAACAAGAGATCCTCGAAAATGATTCTACGATAAAAAATTTTGATTTATCAAAACCCAATATAATGATTTATCTCCCTTCCCTTTATAAAATTTAACAACTCAATATTCAAAATGTTAAGAAGAGTATAAAGTATCAGAGAACTCAATCAAAGTATATTTTATCAAATCAAATACAAGAGATTTTTTAATATGTTAATAAAAAATTCATATGAAAGGTTTCAGAAGAGAATTGAAGGAGAGATTGATACTCAACAATATGAAAAATTCAGATCTAAATATAAAATATTAAATTAGCATTTCATTGTTTCATCTTCAACCATAGTTGATGATTTAGCTACTAGAAGATTTGATCAAATTAAAGAAAAGAAAAATAAAAGAGACCATATTATTGTAAAATTCTGAAAATAAAAACACAAAACTAATATTAAAATTCCAAACAAAAGAATACAAAAAACATCCAAAGACAAAAGATGAAAATAAAACAAGACTCTTGAATCTTTCTTCTCCTTCTGTTCCTCTTTTTTTATTTTCCTTATTCATTTCATATGTGCTCCTTTTATAGCCTACATCCTTTGAATCTCAACCAATTTGCAATGGATTGGATAGTTAAGATTGGGTGGTTAAGGTTGACCTTAACCTTCCTCTTATGAAGTTTATATTTTATTCCTGTCATAGATTTTTTGCAGAATATTTAGATAATTTTTTGACCCCTAATAAGGTGGAATTGTGAAATCTTCATGAAATATTAATTTGTAGATATTGAAATTATCTTTCCAACGCCATATTGAGAGCATAAATCCAATACTTGAGGTAAAAGGTATGGTCAAAACATTGATTTTGAAGAATATTTGATTGGATTGATTTTTTTATTCAATCTTCATCAAAAAATTTCTAGCATAATTTTGGATCTTCTAGAAAGTCTTGATTCTCCTTCATATCTTAATTGATTTAATTATAGCATATCTTGCATTGATAATCATCGTTTAAGTCAATTACCTCCAATAACACATGAATTCTGAATATTAGTTATTATTACATATAAAATTAGAATATAAAAAATTAGATTAAGGGGTTTAAATGTATAAATAATATGCTGATAAAAAATCATGCCCTCATATTACCAAGCATGTTGTTGTGCCTGTGTCATTTGGAGCCATTTCGGATTAAGCCATGATCACTTCTAGGTCATTTAGAGCCTTTTCTTTTTTTCAATCGTAGTCACTAAAATTTTAACTTTTTAGCTACCTGTGGGAGTTAGAGTACCTATGGGTCCTGATACCATTTTGTACTACCTATAAAAATTTAATCGAATTTCGGTAACATTTTAAAAATTATGTAGTTTTGAACTGTATCCAGATTTTGGCCGTTACTGGTTTCGTTGGAGGCATAGTGTTTAGATATTTTAGTGAATGTGGTCACCCTAGGTAACCTTACCCCCCTTGCTTAAGAGCTAAGTAATCACTTGGTTATTTGGTGTGTTACTGGGTGCGATTAGGTTATTATTACCCCCACCTTTTTCCCTTCCTATTACCCCCCAATGGAGCATTGAAGGGGTCTCTCTCTCTCCCTCTCACTCTCCAATGTCTCTTCCTCTCCCTCTCTTGCTCTGTGTGTGTGTGTGTGTGATTGAAGAGAGAAACTGAAGGAGAAGAAGAAGCACAAGAAGGAAGTGCATGTGCAAGACATGGTTTGTGTTGTTGTTGTTGTTGATTGACTCTCTTCTCTCTAGCTCCCTCTCATTCCCCCCTTTTGTCCCCTGATTTTAGCCATGGAGAAGCTGAGAACCAAAGAAGAGGTGATGGTAGTGGTGGTGGTGGTCGAGATGGTCGTGGCTGTGTCGAGGTCCCCCGAATCTCCCCTTCCCCCCCTCTTTTGGTTAGCCTTCTCGCATTCTTTTCCTTGGGTTTTTGGATTAGGGGTTGTTAGGGAGGTCTTGCGTGCTAGGTGTATGTGTTTGGGTGTGTGTGCGCACGGGGTTTGTTGGGCGCGCGTGGGTCTGTCCGCGGGTGTGCATGCGCAGGCAGGCGCTGACGGGTGCTCTGGCGGTCGCGGGTGCGTACACGCTGGCGCACAGGAGCGTGTGGGTGCTGGCAGGGCGCGCAATGCGTGTGGGGCAGCGTGTCTAGGCACGTGGCTAGGCACCAGTGGGAGCGTGTGCGCGTGCGGGGGCCACGTGTGTGGCTGCGCGAGGGCTTGGGTAGGTACTGAGGCACTCAGATATACGTGCGTACGCGTGTACTTGCATGCGTGCGAGCCCGTATGCGTGCATATCTAAGTCTTTGGCATTTCTAGTTAATTTTAAGTATTTTTTTGTAGTTATACTCACCCCTATTGGTTCCTTACATTGCAGATCTCGTCGGATGGGATGCGCGACTATCTTGGTATTGGTGAGTTGTTCGATCCAAACCTCCGGGATGCGCTCGATGCACGTAGTCGTGCATCACACATCCATGGGGCTTCTTTGCACCCTAAATATGCTAGATATATTTGCATGCTAGGTTGTATAGCACATATATTGCGTATAACCCCCTTTTTCTACCCTATACGTGCCTATGTATCATATTCTTGTGTGTATTATTATGGTTGCATGCGCCCTTCTTGTATGGACATGTATGATGTGTGTTTATATGGATGTATAGGATATGCATATCTTAGGTAATATTGTAATACTCTCCCCCTATATGAGTAATATCCATCATGTTTAATCCTGAGTTAATAACCGGATGCATACAAATATTCCCTTACGATTAGACTATAGGGCTTGGTATAGTTGTTACACCCATCTTGTTGAGGCAAAGCTATGACCATCTTCTAGAGAGGATGAAGCTTTCCCTCTCTCTCGCTCTCCCTCTCCCTCTTTGCATAAACTGAGTAAGTAGATGTGATTCCTACTAGACTCAGGTTCGTTTGAAAATATTAGCACGCACATGTTAGTGCACGAGATCGCGCTTGACCCTTCCCTCAAAAGTTAGCGTTATCCAACGCGTGCTTGTGTTATACTTCGTATGGTTGAATGATTATTGTGCCCTTGTATGCATGTTTAAGTAGGCCCTTCTTTGTATAATTAATTGCATGTTGTATATTTTATTTATGCTTATATTAAGCCATGAACCTTGCCTAAGGAGTTTAGATTAGTGTATGACCTCTTATGGGGTCATACCATGGCATCGACACTACGAATAATATGTCTTCCCCGCATCTGAGTTATGTGCCTTGGAGGGAATTTATGAGAATTCGTTACCTTATCGGTGTTTAATAACCGGTGTCGACGGATGCAAGAGGGTACTACCGATGCGTTCGGCAGATGTACTAATAGTGGGAGTATACCAGGTAGAGGCTACCTGGGAGAGGGTTACCGGTGGACCAAGGGTGTAGAGCAGTCTGATCTCTCCCAATAGTCCTATGTCACCCATTGAGGGTGAGGGTGAGGGTGTGGGTGTGGCGGGCTCAGGTTAATATTCGACCTACCAGCTTGAGTAGTTGATTTTTTCATAGGGTTCGCATTGCGAATGCGAAGTCTTCCTGCCAATATCGTTGTGCATTGAAGCCGTAGCGTCGAAGCTGTCATGTGCAGTGCCACCACTTGTAAGTGCTACCGATGCATACTGCGATACCCATCGGTCTTATGTACCGATCGTGGAAGGCCGATAGGTAGAGGCTACGCGGGAGAGGGCTATCAAATGATATTGCGAGCGTGGAATCGTTCTCCACTTCGACGGATTTGTAAGACCCCAGACCTCTATTTAGGCTTATGTTATTTTGTTACATGTTTGGATTGATGGATAGCACAATGATGTGTTATTTCGTATTATTATTCATTTGAGGTGTATTAGGTTCATGCATGCTTATGTTATATCCTAAGTTACAGGTTTGGCATGATTCAGATTTAATTTTGTTAATACCCAAGATTATGTAGTTTAAATCTGATTTTATTATGGGGCATTCAATTTTGAGTTAGCTTTCATACAACAGTGAAATTGGATCATTTGGATTCCTGTAGCAAAAGTTATGTGTGTTTTTTTAACAATTATAACCTGGGGATGGAAAAGGTATGGGAGCAGCCCTGTTTGATGTTAATTGCACAATTAAGAACAGCTGGATGGGTTATTAGATCTTGGCATAAACATTAAAGTTGTAGATAATCTTCTTGGCTTTCAAATGAAAGTTGAATTGCATATTCAGAGCTAGATTATGGATGTTATGACAGTTTGAATTGCACAGAATTTTTAAAGGAGGGTACTTTAGTAATTTGGGTAGGTTTATCAATCCCATTTAATTGAATGGGTGAAGTTAGTGGTGCTGTGTATATGAGAGTGAGAGAGTCAGCTGAGACTCATTTTTTTTCAAGTGAAATAGAGAAGGAGAGAAGAAGAGAAGGAGAGGAGAGGAGGAGAAGAGATTGAAGAGATTTTTGGTGAGATCATTTGATACTTTGATTTTTCTTTTGTGCTTTGTTTTAATTTGCTGATTTGGATTCTTATTTGGGGGAGGTTATATTTATTCTAGGGTTTTTATTGTTTATTTAGAAAAGAAGAAGAAGAATAAGGAATAATAGTGTTGGGAGACTTGGGATGTGCTTAAAGAGATAAGGTAGATTCTGTATTGTGAAGATCCATATGAATTTGATATTAGAGGTATATTTTGAGGATGATGTCTTCATATGATATGATAATCTATATGTCTATATCTCATATATGAAATATGGTGATATTATATTTCTTATGTCATAAGTTATGATCTGTTTTGTAAGGACTGTTCAGATTATGATGTCTTCATGGATTATGATCCCAGCATGTTGATGAATATGTATGATTTATTTCAGAATTTATGGATGTGTATTTGGTGCTGTGGAGATCAAAGTGTAGGGTTGTATTGCTGCCTAGATTTTTGTAGTTGCTGCCCAGATTTAGAGTGGCTGCCTAGATTTATTGTTGTGATGGTGTGATGTTTTCTAATTGATTTATAGGTGATTTAATTGGATGGTAGCCTTGGATGAATGGCTTATGATGGTTTAGAATAATTGGTTTGATTGTTAGAGGTATATGGTGTATTTTGCATTTATTGGCTAGGATCTTATGATATGTTTTGGATTATTTTTTTCTATGCATGGATGTTTTATTTCTTGGCTGAGTTGATGATGTTTGTTTGTCAGAGAGGTCTCCTCAATGTGAGGAATGTGGTGATCATCTGTTTTAACTTGTGGTGGGAATGATTATACTCCCACGAGTCCAGTAGCAATGGCATTACCATTGGACTGTCCGATGCGCGTGATTCATTGCGGGACGCTGTACTCGTATCAGTGAGTGGATCTAACTTGACATTCCAATAGTATAGTTCTATGCTAAGTCATGTTTATGATATGATATTAATCATGTATGCATGACTTGGTGGCATCCATATGCATGATTAAATATATTTAATTGAGATTGCCTGATTTCTTGACATATATATAATTATATTGCATTGTCACATGCTCATACATTAATTAAACCTGGAATGTGTAGTTAAATAAATGATTTAATAATATTATCATCCTGAATGCATAATCATGATATATTACTTTATTTATTGCTTTTTATGTTATGGCATCAACATGATTTATAGATCTTTGCCTAAAGATCTGGTTGCTTGTTGTGGTTTACCTCGTAGGTCCTTGACCGGTCTGTGTCAAACCTGTTCAAGGTGGGTTGATTATGGTAGTTCTTGCGAGTCATGAGTGTGAACCTTCAATTGAGGTGAGGGTAAGCTCTGGTGTCATTCATGAGGGGAGTGTTTTCAAGGTTCATCCTGGGCGCCCACGGTATCCGATAGTTCAAATTGGCTACGCGTCAGAGTGGTTGGATGACGGAGAGCCTTAGCCAAGATACTGGGTTGTCGGCCCTATTTGCAAAGTGATGGAGTCTAGGGTGGGATCAATTGATGTAGTTTGTAATGTAGTTGAGCTTTGGTGGACTTGACGGGTGGAGTATCTACTGATACTCCATGTATTGGCCAAGCCGATGTATTTGTAAAATGGGTCGCCTAAGAGAAGTCATTGCGCGACAAGAGGAACTGTGAGGCATTTGTGTGTAGTGGCATTTCAGTCACTATGATTTATATTTATGTATTTATAGTGTTGCTAGCATGGGATGGATCCCCTGTGGTATGGGACGCACACGGATCTGTCTTTATGCTGGGGACATAGCGAGGTTAGTGTTACAGAATTTCTAGCATGGGATGGATCCCCAATGGTATGGGACACAGACGGATCTGTCTTTATGCTGGGTGTAGATACCCTAATTTTGATCGTCCAGAGAGACATAAATACTCCAAGTAACACATGGAAATATCCCACATTTGGACATCCAATAGAGAACCAAAGTTCGGGAAACCGGAAGCCTTGACCTAAAACCGGAAACCCTAAACCCTAGCCTTGACCTAAACCGGAACCCTAAACCTAAACCCTAGCCCTAAACCCAAACCCCAAACCTACCCTAACCTTAAAACAAACTCCGCCACTCTAAAAACCCAAAAACCCCAAGTCCCTGGAAAGGGGCGGCTAGCCCTAACTAGCCGCCCCATACTAGGCGGCTAGTTTACACTAGCCGCCCCACTGATCGCCCCCTGGCCGACTTTAGACCAGTCCCCTGGATGGGACATAAAGCAGCATTAAATGCTGATCATTACGGCGGGTCATGACCTTTAGCCGCCCTCTCTTGGCCGGATCAAACCAAGTAACCGACCCAAGCCACCGCTTGTCAGAGATGGGACGTTTGACATGTCATGATTGGGGCGGCTACCAGGAAGTAGCCGCCCCATCCTGGGCGGCTAGTTAGGACTAACCGCCCTTCACCTGGTCTCTGATAGAAGAACCAAAGAATTAATGAGGGGTCTAATCGAAGCCAACCCACTCCATTACCCCCCGGGATATTTCCCTGCCTCTCTTTTACTATAAATAGAGGGGTCCCAAATCCCAAATACAACATCTTCAATCACCAATCCACCATCCTCACTTGGTCAAACCCTTCCACCACTAGAAATCCCAAGAGAGAGAGAGAGAGAGCCCCTTTTGTGAGAGAAACACCCATTTCCTACATAAAATGCCCTCTCATCCCACCCTCCAGAAACCCGGGCTAAATCTAGCTTAGCCTCTGTCCAAAACCAAACATTTCCTACCGAAGTTCTGCCCAAACCAACCCAGACCCTGGACGGCTAACCCTAGCTAGCCGCCCCCTGGCCGACGGCTAAACACAACTAGCCGCCCCCTATCCACACCCCATATCCACACCCCTTTGTCCCAAGACTCCTTTAGTCAAGCCCCGGAAGCAGAATAAGATACCTGTTTTTCACCTCTGTGTACGGTATATCCGGGTCTCAGAGCGGAGACCCCACAAACTCCCCACGTAGGCGACCAAAAGCAAACCCAACCTTTTCCTGCTTTTAGAAAAAGCAGGTGGCGATCACACAAACCCTGGAATCCTCTTGAGCTGCTATCGGGCACCTCAACCAGGACCGACACACCCTCACCCCTTCCGAGAAGACGATCCGACCGAGCCCACCAGGCCATGCATCCAATCCGAATCCTCGAAGAACGCCCACACACGCACGCGCTCACGGCGCACCCCGCCGGGATCCGCTCCGACACACCGACATCGGAGGCCTTCCCGACGGTACCGACAAATTGGCGATCACGGTGGGACCTCCTCGTGAAAAACAACAAAAGGTAATTCTCTTCTGCCCCCTTTTACAAGCTTGACTAGAATGCTATCAACCCTCTAGGAAGGTTAGAGTTTCCGATCCCTCGAATCAGTTCCTCCTCTAATTCACATCACAACATCATTTACCGCTTTGTAAGCCGTACACAGCTGCGCAATCCTTTACTGCTTTGTAAGCCGCACACAACTGCGCAATCCTTTACTGCTTTGTAAGTCGCACACCGTTGCGCAATCCTTTACTGCTTTGTAAGCCGCACACCGCTGCGCAATCTTTTACCGCTTTATTTACTGCTTTATATCTGCATTCGTTCCCTTAAATCATTTCACACGCATCATGGAATCCCGCATAGAGGAGGAGATACTAGAGGAAAGAACCCACCAAGAGGGTCAGGCCAAGCAATTCCTGACCCATCTAGAGGAAAAGATGGCCAGTCTAGGATACCAATCCGTAAAGGACATGTTTCATGACCTCGCCGACTACCGCCATGTCAAAACCCTAAGACAGGAGACCCTTGTCGAAACCCCTAAGGCCACTCCCAAGACCCCATTCACACCCAGTCACTCGGTCAACCCGAGCGTCTTTTCGTTCACCCCCCTTTCCCCCGCGAATCCAATATTCCCAACCGTTTCCATCCCAAGCCCCAGGCCACCCCAAACCCGGGACCGCTAGGTAGCCCTCCCTGGGGAGAAACACTGGACGAAACCATCCGGATAATCCTCTCCGAGACTGGTCCCTCAGTCCCCAAACACATGTCTCTACATAACCTGAGACAAATCCCGTCAGTTCACCTACCGGAGGGATTCAAAATCCCCAAATTCTGCCGGTATAACGGTCGTGGAGACCCAGACATCCATTTAACTGCATTTTATCTAGACGCTCGCCCCTTTCTAGATAATCAACCTCTGCTAGTCTTCCACTTTCAGAAATCATTGGAAGGAGAAGCACTACAATGGTTCTCCACCCTCCCTGTAGATCACTTGTCGAACTTCTGGCTGTAAGCGAGAAGTTCTTGGGCCCCTACGGTTACCAGAGGATCAGAACCCCCTCTATTTCAGATTTAACCGTAGAGAGAATGAGGCATAGGGAGGAATTCGAACAATACGTGTCTCGGTGGCGCACACTTGTCCACCGGACCGGCCTGCAATTCACAGAATGTCAAGAAATTGACATGATGTTACAGATCCTGAGTCCAAAACTTCGTACGAGCCTTTCGTACGGAGATTGTACTACGTATCAGCTTCTAATTGACCGCCACAACAGGATTTCCCGTTGTGCAGCCCCAGTAATCCAAACCCAGTCCCCACCTATCAGCCACAGGTTGGACAACCGCCTCGTAAGGCACAAACCCCCACGGTAGAGGGGATTATTACACAGGTATCGGCACTCTACCCGAACGGAGCACGAGTTCCTGATCAAGAAACGGCTTCGAGACAGTACACGTCCGGTTCATCCGAGTTGCACCGCCTCGGCCAATCAACCAAAACTTCACTACTCGATCAGTATCCATCCCCGTGCCGACACAATAAAACCCGGTAATCCAAAGTTCCCCAGTCCAAAACCCTGTAATCTCAAGACAAGGCCAGCCTAGGACCCCTTTCTATTCCAGCTTCTTAAGAACTCAAAACTTAAGTCCTGGACAGCCCTCCCAAAATACTTATAATGAGGTCACCCCTCCGACATCCTATGATCAAAGACGAATGGGAAAGAGAGACTCTTACCCTCCCCTCCCAGAAACACTAACTAGGATTTTTAGGGTACTGATGAACACAAATAGTATCTCCCTCCCAGCTGCTAAACCTCCACTCCCCGGGGCCAGCAGACTGCGTTACTGTCAATACCACCAACAACATGGTCATACCGTAGAACAATGCATTATTTTTCAGGATTTTATCTATGATTTAAATGATGACAGGCGCCTTGATTGGGCCATGATCAAAAGACACTTAAACCAGGGCAATTCTCGAGCCTCCAAGCCACCTGGTATTTTTACTGACCCATTGCCAGGTCACAACCAAGCATCCACATCTGGAGCCCAAATAGTAAATATGGTCAGGAGAGGGAGACAACCATCACCACAACCAAGCAGTTCAGAAGATGTCACTGACGACAATCTGTCCGAAGAATCCGAGGAGGAAGAGCAGAACGAGCCCTTCCAGCTGAACCTCGACAATCATGACCTTGCCATACTCTATGGCGAAGAAGAAGATGCAGTTCTCGCCCTTCCCACAGTCATCAACATTGAGTCTGACGAAAGCGGACTAGAAAACCTGGGAGAAGTCGAAGAAGAAGAGCCATTTGAGGAGATCCCCGAAGGAGCTAGCGAAGGACCCGAAGGAGGGGAATGTACGTCGGATGATCTGCATCCGGACGACAACGGGTCCTCCAAGAGTACCGACACTTTCGACGGCCCCCGCCGTCCAATGACCATTTCGTTCACTGACCAAGACCTCCCGGATCCCAGACTATGAGTCTACCCCCTACAAATCCGCGGACGACTTCAAATGTTGTGGCTAAACAACATCTTCGTGGATCCAGGGTCAGGAATGAACATAATGACGTGCTCCACCTACCAAAAGATACCCGGACTAGGCCATCCTCCCGTCCAACCGGCCCACCATACTATTCAAGATTTCAACCATACCGGGAAGACTCTCCGTGGCCCCGAAACATTAGAGCTGTCCGTCGGCCCTCTTATCTGTGAAGTAGTCTGCTTCGTGGTCGACATCGACACAAGGTACCCATTGATGTTGGGGCGACCATGGTTAGACAGCATCCAAGTTATCTGTTCTCCCCCGGCACCAATGCCTTCGACTGCCCTTCTTAAGTCATATTCTGACAATCTGGGGAGAGGCGCGCCTCCAGTACGAGAACGAGAACAACTGGGCGATACATAATATGTTCACACTAGCCCTACGACCAGGGAATGAGGATGAAAGTGGCAGTCCACCTGGGTCCCCTTACGACAACAACTATCCCTCAGAAGAAACGGCCAGGACCCCGCATCCACCAAGCGATCTTACGGAACCCAACTCGATCACCTTCCTCCCCCATGAAGTCGCAAAAGCCGGAGCACGCTCTGCACCCCTCGCAATCACTGCTATACTCGGAGGGAGGGAATTCCAGCACATTCTCATCGACACGGGAGTAGAAGCTAACGTTCTTTCATATTCCGCCTACCACAAGCTAGAAGGTAGGGTCCCCAAGATTGGAGCCCTCGAACGAATACATCTACGCCTTCAACAGCACGCGCAATAACGCTTGCGGACTGGTCACACTCCCGCTAAAGATCGGCCCGGTCTCCACCATTGTTAACTGCAAGGTAATGAACATTCAATCACCCCACCCTCTGATTGTTGGAAGGACATGGCTCAACAGCATCGAAGCTGTCTCATCCACCTGACACCAATGTCTTCGCTTCCCGTACCGCGGGAAAGTAGTATCCATATGGGGAGAAGCACGCTTTAATGAGGCACGAGCCCGGAATTGGAGCATCTGCGCCATGCGCATCCGGCTAGAGGTGCTCGCATGTTGGCAGCCAGGCTCCACTGATGAAGAACTGCTCCATCAAGGAAGGCCTTTGAAAAGACTCAGGGAAGAAGAGTTCAGGAATAGGGGACCCCCACCGGACATCAGCCGGCCAACCATGCGAAGCCGACTCGAGGAAACAACACGAATCCAAGAACCAGGTACCGATCCCCCCGCGTAAGCCGTCACCCTGTACATATTTGTTTACACCTTTTTCTAAAAATCCAAAATCAAAAAATATTTGTTTACCATCTTTCGCTTTCACACCCTGTACATATTTGTTTACCTGCTTTACTAAAAGAAACCAAAATCCAAAAAAATACATGCCGATCAGCTTTCATTCCCTAACTCTGAACATACTTGTTTCCAGCTTTATTTTCACTCTTCTTTAAAAAACAAAAAAATATTTTTACAAAAATGTTTTCCACACTCTCCTTCAAAACAAAAGTTTCTTTTTACAAAACCATTTTTTCATGCTTCCAAAGAAATTTTCCAAACCTTCTTTACTTGTTTACCAAAACAACGAAAATATTTACAAGACGCGTTTCCAACGAAAACGTTTTCCGAATCTGCGCTTCCACACCTTTCTTCAAAGCAAAATATTTTACAAAACCGTACTTTCATGATTTCCGCCGAAAAATGTTTTACAAACTGTCTTTCCATACTTTCCTTCTAAAAACAAAATCATTTCCCAAACTTTATCTCCATTCCTTTTTCCAAAAACATATCTATTCACCAACGCATGCCCCTTTTCAAAACCATAAGTATGCATCTGTCTTCACACTTTCAAAAATATATATGATACTACTAGACGAGAAAAGAAGGGTGGCAAGGGCATTTGAAAAGAAGGTAATAAAAAGAAAATTTGAAATCGGGGAATTAGTACTTAAGCAAATCATGCCATCAAGACAGCCTCACCCAAGAGGAAAGTTGCAACCCACATGGGAGGGACCCTATGTGATCACCCATGCCTATTCCGGGAATGCCTACCGCCTGGTAGATGCCGAAGGAGTCGAGGTTCCAGGTTTGTGGAACGCACTTTATCTAAAGAAATTCCATGCATGAATAGCCTTCAAAACTTAAGAACTATTATTCTTCCTTCCTGCGATTTCCAGCGTTTAGTACTTGATGATAGAATTATAAGACTCTCAAAGATAAACTCGTATCTATTTGAACACATCTCCGCCAAATCATGCCGTTTCCTTCACACACGTATAACTGGACTAGATTCACCTGAAAGAAAAGAAATTGCCTACCCCGTAGACTGGGACAATTTAAAACCCCCAAAGCAAAAACATCCCTTATTTCCGCCCTACTCGTATTAACCCTAGGTCAAAATGAGGAGTTACCTAGACCTGGCATATGTCCCAAAACTGGCTCTGGCACTATACAAACACTTCTAGAGGGGAAGCATGAAAAGAATCGGGGTGAAAAACAAAAGAGCCCCCCCTCAAATCAAAAAAAAAATCAAGCAATGAGAGGCCAACAAAAGAAAAATAACACCCAAGTGAACGGGTTAAACTCTCTATTTTAGCAGGATTTCATGCCTTTACGCACGGTATACGCTAGACAACGACTATACCAGTACACATCCAAACAACGGACTGTACTTTCCACCCAAAATAAAGAAGTGGTAAAAAGAAGAAAGCCAGAGGGACCTAGAAAGTAAGACATGTGCTAGACTGGGTCAATTCTAAAATATTGCCCGTAAGGAAGATATTTCTCTTACCCCATTCCCCGTCCCCTTTTATTTTCGCAATGGGATTCTAAATTGAACTACGTCTGTCGAGAAAGGCGAAATTTTGACCAAAGATAGATCATGTCCAGGTTTACAAACTACACACACTCACATGAGTTCACTTAGAAACTTGCTTATCCAAGGGAAACTTATTTGACTCGACTCTTGGTACACTCATGGATTTTTCAGCATGTTTAGAATAATACGATTAAGCATTTGAAACCCATGAACCTAGAAAAATCGACACCTAAGGCTTATACCATTCAAATACAATCCTGGCTTGGACATGGGTGACCACAAGGGCTCCTCCACAGGGACTTGATGGCATCTTTTACTTCAGAAAATCGAGAACATTACCCTCTCACGTAAGAAACAATTGAAGAACTAAAATTCCCCCTTATGCCAACTATACTTACGCATAGCTTGCATTTTCCTTTTCCAAAACACCTTGGCATCCGATTTTCTTGGAATATTAAAGTTGACCCCCCGTGCCTAAATATTAAAATTGTCCCCACTCATTTCGTGCCCTTGCCACACATGCCTGAGAAGAAATTGTCTCCCGCACTTTACTTTCTCGCATTATCTTTTTCCATTTCACCTTAAGATGGATCGTAGCCCTTGACAATTCAAGCAAGAAAAGATTTTGAAAGTCAGTGCAGGGGCGCAATCTGGACAGATTTAACACTTGGTCCATGGAAAGAATGTTTTTATAGGTCCCGAAGGTTGAAACGGTCACAAAGACTTTCAGCGGCAGCAGCAGACAGGAGCAACAGAACCAAATTGCCCCAGACAGGGGGCGGCTAAACTCGACTAGCCGCCCCTCACTGGGCGACTAGTTTACACTAGCCGCCCCTGCCCTTTGTTTCTGGTAAGGATGCCCAGGCAGGGGGAGGCTAAACACAACTAGCCGCCCCTCACTGGGCGGCTAGTTCACACTAGCCGCCCCTTGCCTGCACCTCTTTCAGTGTCGTCAGTCCCATTGTAATCAAATCTTCGTGTCTCCAATACCTGTTAAGAACATTTCTTTTCCAAAATTGCATACACACATTTCATACGCATATACATTCATAAAGCCAATATAAATACACTTCGGAAAACAACCATATCTCAAAATCATATGTCCATCCATGAATCAAACCTATAAAGTCAAGATTCATCTACACAAACATACATATCCATGAAACATCCATGATAAACTACTCTAAACCATGCATATAAATGAGAAGTTAAATTGTCCCGCCAAAACCACAAACATAGACTGTCTTTCTAAACCTAAGAGAGTGCATAAAAGAGGATCTTTTTCCTTCAAAAACGCTCCAAACTCCGAAGTCTTGAGCTATGCATCATTGAAATGATCATCTGAGTGTCAAAACGAAAGAAGAAAAGCATGAATTCATCGCATATATACTATTCTTCTACTTAAAACCAAGACACCAAAAGCTATACCTCGGCGTATCGTCATCCGCTGGAGGCTGAGTAGGAAGAACGTCCTGACTTGGCTGAGAAGGGAGCGGCGGCTGATGAGAAGACTGAACCTCTGGAGCGTCAGGAGCGGCCGGAGTCTCTCGAACTGAAGACGCAGCCCTCGCATATACCCCGTGACTTTGAGACACCGAAGGACGAGAAGCACGGCTGAAGGTGGCCCCGGTAGCCAAGGGGGCCGAGAGAGAATGGTCAGGCTCAAGCGGGAGAAGGTCGAGGTCCGCCTCGGTCATAGAGCCCCCTCCAACCAATTTCCCCCTCATAGTGGCCTCCCAGAGACGGACCTGCTGCATATCTCTATCTCTCCTCTCCAATCTCTGTCGGAGGCGACTCTCCGTCCCTCTGGACCGATCCTCAGCAGCCCTCAACCTCTCCTCCAACTCCCGCGCCCTCGCCTCCGACGCCCTGAGCGCCTCTCGGTCCCTATCCCCGGCCGCCTGCAGAGAACGGACTAAGTCTCCCATCAAACCTCCGGGAACACCCGCCGAAGCCTCCAACTTCGACACCCTCATCTGGAGGGAGTCCCTCTCGCGGCCTAGGGTGATGAACCCCTCCTCTCTCAAGGCCACCATGGACCTCAGCCGGTCCGCCTCCTCCTCAGCCCGAGAAGCCCTGCCCCTCGCCTGGCCCAACTCCATCCGTATGGCCGTCAACTCGCTTCGGGCCACATCCAATTCCCTCGTCAGTTCGAGCTCCTGCTCGAAAACCACGGAAGGAGGAGGGACGGAAGAAGAAGAAGCACCGTTGGCCCTCGCTCTCGACAGAGCATCCACCTGAGCCTCGAGGACCTGGACCTAGTCCTGCAAGCGTCCTCTCTGTGCCCGCAAGGCCTCTATTTGCCTGGCCCGCGCTTGGAGGTGCTCATTGGCGATTTTGAGCCTCTTCTCCATCTCGTTCAGCTCAACCTACAAAAAGCAACACCAGTCAGAAATTACTCAAGGAGAAGAAAAGAAAAGAAAAGAAAAGAAAAGAAAAGGAGAAAGACTTACATAGGCGTCCGGGATCTCCTCCTCCATAGTCCCAAGGATGCTGCATATTCCTGGTAGTACCAAGCCATATACTCCTCACTGCTAGTCACCTCGAGACGACGCCCCACCAAGACGCCTCGGCCCATCCATCCCGCCACATAAGTAGCATAATTCCTTGGGAGATTCGTGTCCCGAGGAATCTCGGCCACCGGGATCGAGGGGCGCTTCGGCAGAAGATCGGGCACCCACTGGTGGTACCCAAGCTGGCGGACAACCCGGCTGATCGCATGGAACACGACCTCATTAAAGTAGATCAGCCAGACATCCCGCGACAACTCCTCAGGGACCTCCTCCTCCGTATAGGGCCTCCACATCATCTATGAAGCATCAAAAGATAGGAAGAGCGCTTAGTCAAAAGAAAACCAAATACAAGCCAAAGAAAACTCGAAGAAAAAATTTTATACCTCTTCCTCCGTCAAGACACGGAAGGCCTCCCGGAACTGAGCGAGGCGATGCAAGCGCGAAGATCCCCGGGGTGCCCATCTCATGGCCCAAGGGAGAACACGATCAAAAGGCACCGGGGTCGGGCGGTCAATCGCGAAATGCTCATACCCAAAGACCTGCCCAAACAAAGATGGGAATTATCAAAATCAAACGAGTCGAACCGGTAAAGAAAACACCCTCTACTCACACATACCTGGAGAAAGGGAGCAAAACCGCCAAGGTTCTTTCCTCCGGCCCTCTTGACCTTCTTCGAGAGCTCCGCGAATAGATGGGCAAGCATCGCCGCTCCCCAGGCGTATCGCCCCATGCCCTCCAGGTCCCTCATGAGCAAGAGAGAGTGAGAGGAAACCTTGTCAGAGGCCGTCGAGAAGAGAACCCGGCCGAAGAAGTAGAGGAAGAACACTCTCAATTCCCTCCGTGCCCTCTGTGGGCACGCGGCCGCCTCTCTCGCCTCGATCATCGCTCGCCGCCTCTCGAAGCTAGCTGCAGCTTCGCCCTTCTGACGCTCTGTAAAGGAGCCAAGGCCGTATTGCCTCGACAACTGTCCAAGGGGGATCCGGTTCAGTGTCCTCACACGCTCCACATAGTCCCATTCCCCAATCAACTCCTGGAAAAGTGCCTTATAGTCAGCGAGGGTGGCCGCGATCACTGCCTCCCCTGACACCGGAAGGCCGGTGATCCGATAAACGTCCTCGAGGGTCGGCATGACAGCACCAGTGGGGAGAATGAAAGCACAACCCTCCGGATCCCACCTCTCCGCCAAAGCCTCCACGTAAGGACGGTGAACGTGGAATGGCTCGATCAGGAAGAAGGAACGGAAGCCCGCTCCATCCACCAAGCTCCTCTCCTCCTGCCCCAAGGCATCGTACCACCTCTTCGTCCCATGCCACAGAGCCCGAATACGGTTCGGTCTCTACAAAACAAACGAAGGGAACATGGGTTAGTTTAAAAGTAGTCGAGAGGTAAGAATCCAAGTCTACAAATTCATTTAGAAACCATGCTTAGCAAGATAAGCTTTCATATGCTAAAACAAAAGCATGAAAAATAGAAGACTTCACGCGTAGGCCCACCTTCAGTTATTCACAAAACACGTTTCATATGACTACCTGTTATACCTTCTTATCCCACCGTGGTCATTACTTGCATACCTTCCCTATTTTACCGTCTAGCATGATTATACACCTCTCAGGAACCCACCCCAAGCATGTAAAGGAGCTTAGACCCGTAAATTGCATACACATACTGTCTCTTAGTCCACCATGATCGAATACATATGAAAATATATATTCTGAAAAATATATATGCATACAAAAGCCACCACATGCAAGCATGCTAAGGCGTGTCATTTCCCTTCCCTTATACGACAAACATGGATGCACATATGAAAAATTGTCCCCTTCTTTTGTTCCAACACAAACCCATATTCGCATGCTTATTATCCCACCGTGATCTAACTATACATACAAGCATGCATATTAGAAACATATATCACCCACTATTACCTATTCATGCTATTAGAAACACACATATATAAATATCACATACACACATAAATAAAAGGCTAAGACTAAAAGGTTAGGCACATACCACGGCCCGTGTGGACCCAGGAGCGTCCACCTCAGCCTCGTCGGGATCATCCATCCCGTCATCATCCCCCTCCTCGTCCTCCTCGAACACGGCCTCCTCGGCCTCGGCCCCAACACCAACACCGGCCTCCGCGGCCCCCATGCCCACACCCTCGGCCTCCCCGGCCTCCTCCCCAACATCGGCCTCTCCAACCTCCGTGCCCGCCGCACTGGAGGCTAAAGCCCTCGAAAACACCCATGGCCCTTCTCTCCTCCTCTACTGCCCTGGCTTCTATGGCCTCCCTATCCAACATCCCAATAATGGCGTCCAATGACGCCCTCTCACTCTCACTTACCCCCTCGGCCTCGGCCCCTCCCTCCATCACACCCTCAACCGATCCCCCGACCCCCGAAACCACCCCCTCGACCACTGCCGGTCGATCCCCACGCCTCCTCTTGCGTGTGTAGCCTATCATAGTACTCCCAACCTCCGGGACAGCCCCCGAAGACATACCCATGCCTCTAACCGCACCGGTATCCACTAACGGCACCTCCGCCGCACCCACGGCCTCCCTCACGACCTCCTCCTCCACCCGATCACTCCCGATGAACTAGACCCCGAGACAGCCCCTCTCTGCTCTCGGGAAGACCTGAGGCGCTTCATCATCGAAGCCGTCCTCTTCCCCTTCGTCATCTCCTCCGATTTCCACAAAAGAAAAACCCCAAAGAAAATCTAGGGCTCCGAAATCAAGAAGAAAGGAATGATGGAAGGCAAAAACAAAGGATTCAAGGTGTTTTAGAATCAAGGTTTTCGGTTTAAAATGAAAAAGAAGAAGAGAGGAGGGAAGAGAAATCGTTTTAAACGTATGGGGAGAGAGAGGTCTTTTCGGTTATAAGGGACCCAGTTATGGGGCGGCTACCCGCGAGTAGCCGCCCCCTCTCGGGCGGCTAGTAACAACTAGCCGCCCCTCCCAGTTTTTCTCTCCATTTAAAAACCCCTTTCCAATCTTCTCAGCCCTAAACTTCAAAGTTCTCCATAACCAAACAGCCATGTATTGGCTTATTTCCAGACATTACTTGATCAAACATGACTTTCCCGAAGTTTTACCGCACTTTCAGTACCACTCAAATTTGAATTTCTTCAGTTCTGGTTCTTGTCCGGAGTTCTTATCCTTCGGATGATCCAATTCACCCAAACTCAACTTTTAATTACTTTCTGTCGGTGATATCCCCTCCTTGCTGAGTTTTCCCAAGCACGGGAACGGTAGGCACGAGGAAACTGACGCTGGGCTGCTCCGCGCACGATAGCTAAGAACCCCGACCGTGGGTTGGATCACTCACCATTTACTTTTTCCCGCCTTCCACCTGGATCATCTTCTCGGTTAAAAATTCTAAGTCAAGACCTAGCCTTTGACAGTCTAAATCAACTCCCTGAATAGTACTGTTCGTATTGGCATAACTCCTTCAAGGTCGGGCCGGCCAAAATAGGGGTCTCTTTCCTTATCATCGGTCGAAGTCTTTTCTGCTTCGCACAAAGACTCCGTCCGATGAGGGACAATTGTAGATACCCCAATTTTGACCGTCCAGAGAGACATAAATACTTCAAGTAACACACGAAAATATCCCACATTTGGACATCCAATAGAGAACCAAAGTTCGGGAAACCGGAAGCCTTGACCTAAAACCGGAAACCCTAAACCCTAGCCTTGACCTAAACCGGAAACCCTAAACCAACCCTAAACCTAAACCCTAGCCCTAAACCCAAACCCTAAACCTACCCTAACCCTATAACAAACCCCGCCACTCTAAAAACCCAAAAACCCCAAGTCCCTGGAAAGGGGCGGCTAGCCCTAACTAGCCGCCCCATACTAGGCGGCTAGTTTACACTAGCCGCCCCACTGACCGCCCCCTGGCTGACTTTGGACCAGTCCCCTGGATGGGACATAAAGCAGCATTAAATGCTGATCATTGCGGCGGGTCATGACCTTTAGCCGCCCTCTCTTGGCCGGATCAAACCAAGTAACCGATCCAAGCCACCGCTTGTCAAAGATGAGACGTTTGGCAGGTCATGATTGGGGCGGCTACCAGGAAGTAGCTGCCCCATCCTGGGCGGCTAGTTAGGACTAACCGCCCTTCACCTGGTCTCTGACAGAAGAACCAGAGAATTAATGAGGGGTCTAATCGAAGCCAACCCACTCCATTACCCCCCGGGATATTTCCCTGCCTCTCTTTTACTATAAATAGAGGGGTCCCAAAGCCCAAATACAACATCTTCAATCACCAATCTACCATCCTCACTTGATCAAACCCTTCCACCACTAGAAATCCCAAGAGAGAGAAAGAGAGAGAGCCCCTTTTGTGAGAGAAACACCCATTCCCTACATAAAATACCCTCTCATCCCACCCTCCAGAAACCCGGGCTAAACCTAGCTTAGCCTCTGTCCAAAACCAAACCCATTTCCTACCGAAGTTCTGCCCAAATCAACCCAGACCCTGGACGGCTAACCCTAGCTAGCCGTCCCCTGGCCGATGGCTAAACACAACTAGCCGCCCCCTATCCACACCCCATAACCACACCCCTTTGTCCCAAGACTCCTTTTGTCAAGCCCCGGAAGTAGAATAGAATACCTGTTTTCACCTCTGTGTACGGTATATCCGTGTCTCAAAGCGGAGACCCCACAAACTCCCCACGTAGGGGACCAAAACCAAACCCAACCTTTTCCTGCTTTTAGAAAAAGCAGGTGGCGATCACACAAACCCTGGAATCCTCTTGAGCTGCTATCGGGCGCCTCAACCAGGACCGACACACCCTCACCCCTTCCGAGAAGACGATCCGACTGAGCCCGTCAGGGCACGCATCCGATCCGAATCCCCGAAGAACCCCCACACACGCACGCGCTCACCGCGCACCCCGCCGGGATCCGCTCCGACACACCAACTTCGGAGGCCTTCCCGATGGTACCGACACCGGGGACATAGCGAGGTTAGTGTGAGGTTGCCTCCTGTGGTATGGTACCTAAGGCTGGTCGGCTTATACTTGATAGTTATTTATGTAGATTTTATTGATGTGTTGGAACTGTACTTTGAGGTGTCTTGTAGTTAGTTTCATTCACTAGGCCTTCATCGGCTTACCCCTTTATTGTTATGGATTTTCTTCCAGGTGTTACACAGGATAGGTGAGTTGGGTGTTGTTGATGGTGTTGTGCGTCTCTCAGTGGGTGAGCCTGTCAGTTTCCTATTGTTTTTCGTACCAAGTGTTTTGCTATTATTGGTATATATTTGACTGTATTTGTAATTATGACTTGTGTTCACACGGGACGGTGATTGTGTATTCTTCTAAGGGCCACTATTATATGTTCCTTGGCCTTGTATTATTTATTTATTTATTCATATACTCTTCCACTGTCGTTTATTCTGATTCAATCCTTTATTCCTTTATTCTGATTATTATATACTCGGTATCGTACACGTACCACCACTTGGGGACGGCCACTCCTGGGGTGTGACACGATCCCTGTTGGTCCTGCCCGGTGTTAAAGCTGTCCTGACAGAGGGCTCCCACCTGTCAGTACTATGCGTTCGGCAGATATACTGATCATGGGAGTATACCAGGTAGAGGTTCCCCGAGAAAGGGCTACCGGATTACGAAGGGTGTAGAGCAAAATGGTTCCTTCCAATACTCCCGTGTCACCTTGAGGGTGAGGGTGAGGGTGAGTTGAAGTCACGTCGTCATGTGACTTTTAGGCCCATCGAGTATACTCTGGGTATGCAACTCTTAACGCTTGAGGTATTGAAGTATATCTCTATCTCGTTGTGGATGGACTCGTTGTAACTGTTATCTAGTAACACCAAGTGTTATAGTTGTTCCTCCTCGAGTGTCCCAAAAGCCTCCCTCTGGGGAGTGAGGGCGAGGGCGAGGCATGGTCGCGCCGTCACGTGACCATATTAACCGTTGGATTTCTACCCATGATTTTCCTTGAAAGGGAATTGTTTTAATAATGAAATTGTTATTTTGGTATTTGGTTTCCAGCCACTAACTGAGCTTCTAGCTCACCTCTCGCGTATTGTTTCTTTTACAAGGGCATTGTTGGGCATGGAGCTGGAGCTTCCCTGTGGCGTGGTCTTGCGTGCGTGGAGCGTTCTGTCCGGTGGATTGGTGAGTGCGAGGCTGTCAGTAGTCCTAAAGTCATTGTGGTATTTGTAAATCGTGCGTGTTGCACATGATGTATTTTATTTGGCTAGACTTGGCTCTCACAGGACAGTGATTGTGTATTTGAGTCTGTAATAATATTTTGGGTTTACAAACTCATTGATATTTTTATGCTTCTGCATTTCAGTTGAGTTATCAGTTATCATTGTTTGTTAGCCTTGTGTATTATTGATTGAAGTCATTGTTGACCTCGTGTATTGATAGCTGATATTTTATATTATTGCCACCTCTCGGGATGGCCGTCCTGAGACGTGACACATGCACACTCCTCTGTCTCCAATCCACTTAGAGGGGAAATGTTGTATGCGTCAAGGTGTGTAATACTGACCCGTGATAAATGTCACGACGGTCGACATACCACCAATGCCACCCATATGATGTATCAAGACGGTCCCATACTATGGTTGTTTGAATTTGTTGCATTCTCTAAAAAGACAATGGTGTCACGTCCAAACATCTAAACAGCCCAGTTCACCGTGCCTATGTACCCGCTAACTTGCTCCTCTTTTGTATCCTCTAAAAATACATTGGTTTCAGGCCCAAATACCAAGCCCAGCTCACCGCGCCTATGAGCCCGCTAACTCGCTCCTCTTTTGGGTGTAGAAAATCTGGTCCCACAATTGAAACAGCGCGCTATCAATAACACAGACAAAATATGCATCCCGAGGCGTATATAAACAAGATGGCTTTGTCTCCGGTGGCTTTCATAGTCATACAACATTCATTTGTCATCTATGCCTACCATGCTTGCATCAAAATGTTATATCTCATGCAAAAGTATCATAAATCATATGTCATCTGAGGTTTAAATAATAATAATCTACAAGCATGTTTCAAATAATGAAATAACGCATGAAACAACATCATAAATATTCGTGCATCCTTATATTCAGAATTATCATGTTGAATTTCCATAAATATAAATAACGCATGTCAGGGTTATGAAAACAAAACATTCATATGTAAATCCATACATTTATAAAAATAGAGAAGGTTTCTAGAGACCTGCTGATGCAGCACGATCATGGACTGTTTGATTGACATTGAGGACCATCAAATGGACAATTATAGATGATTTACAATTTTTATTATTTTTACTATTTCTAACAGTTTTAGAGTTTGTTAGGATTTATTTTATTTGTTTTAGTTACTATATTTAGATTTCAATTTCAAATAATTATTTGAATTCGAATTTGAATATTAATTAGGATAGATATGAAGTTTGTTTGTGATTTATTAGTTAGGATCAGATATGAATTTCTTTGTGATTTTCAGATTTACAAAATCTGTTAAAATTCCATTTAATAGATTTAGATAAACAGTTAAGATCCTAATCTGTTAAGGATTCTCTGCCCTATAAATAGACTTGTAAATCATATTATGAATTCAGATTATTGATTTAAAATTTGTTTATTTTTTCTATTGTATTTTTTTATCCTAGGAGCATAAAAAACTACATAGAATTTTCAATTATTTGATATTTCAGAAGAAATCAATAGATCTTTGAAGCCCAACGTCCTTGGTATTCTGCTTGAAGAATCAACAGCGTCGTTGGAGCCTGCGAATTCGTAACTTCGACCGAATTAGCTGAAGAGCGTATTCGTACGGTTCATCAATAGGTATCAGAGTTTGCGTCGATCTTCGGCGCATCGTTCTAAAAAAAAAAAGAGAGTACATGCCGCTGAGAAGACGTCCTCTTAGCGACGCCTACGACTATGAGGAGCATCAATAAGCCATTGTAGCAGCTTATAGGTGCGTGGACGAAAAATTTGAAGCACTCACATGACAGATGGAGGTGATGATGGCATTTATGCAACATCATGAGCGATCTCCAACTCCACGACCTCGATCGCCAGCCCCACGATCTCCAACTGCGTGATCTGAAGCGGATGATTCTATTGATGGTGATTTCGATAATCCCTTCGAAAAGACGATCAGTCAATCTATCTTCAGTGAAGATGAAAAGATTGAAGAGGCAAAACCTATCTTCGTTGAAGATGAAAAGATTAAAGAGGAGAACTTTCCACCTATCTTTGATGAAGAGATTGAAGATGCGGGACTTCCACATATCTTTTATGCAGAGATCGAGGAAACAGACATTCCACCTGTCTTCGATGAAGAGACGGAGGAGATGGAGTCCAAGAGTTCCCCTCAAATATTTGGTAACAATGATCACTTCCTATCTATCTCTACCGCCTCTCATCATAGCTTTTCCACCACCAAAATCATTAACATCCACATATTTTACGTGACTGGAGCTTCATCCAAATCTTTCCCGCTAGACCCCTTTCAAGTCACTCATACCTCTTCACCATCAAAATAAACTATCACATGAAACATTTAACCTACTCTACCATCATTTTGTTGATTCATTATATCCATCCTTCATTTTTCCTCATCTACCACCCCTTCCCAGGAGGTTATTACTTGAAAGCTAGATTCATGAGCATTGGTCCGATTGGATGGATGTGATGCGGCATCCTAAAAGATTCAATCTTCGTAAGAAATGCACATATGAAGTTCATGGTGACATTTTTACCGATGAGGATTTGAATTCGAGGACAAATTCTCTTAAACTTGAGGAGAATGATGCATCACGATCATGGACCGTTCGATTGACATGGAGGACCATCAAATGGACAATTATAGATGATATACTATTTTTGACAGTTTTAGAGTTTGTTAGGATTTATTTTATTTGTTTTAGTTACTGTATTTAGATTTGAATTTCAAATAATTATTTGAATTCGAATTTGAATATTAGTTAGATAGATATGAAGTTTGTTTGTGATTTATTAGTTAGGATTAGATATGAATTTCTTTGTGTTTTTCAGATTTAAAAAATCTGTTAAATTCTATTTAACAGATTTAGATAAGCAGTTAAGATCCTAATCTGTTAAGAATTCTCTACCCTATAAATAGACTTGTAAATCATATTATGAATTCATATTATTGATTATTGATCATCAACAACTACATAGAATTTCTAATTATCTGGTATTTAAGAAGAAATCAACAGATCTTGAAGCCCAACGTCCCTGATATTCTGCTTGAAAAATTAACAGCATCGCTAGAGCCTGCGAATTCGTAACTTCGACCGAATTAGTAGAAGTGTGCATTCGTACGCTTCATCACTTGCTCACCTGGAACTCGACATAACACGTGCGAATATGCACGATTCACATCGAACCACCTAGCACAACATTATGATATCCTATAAGAAAATGTCAACATAAAGACATTCTAGCTATCTCAGCCCATTACCCGAAGGCCCAATTACCATCTTGGGAACAACCCAAATAATTAAAAGGGAGCCTATTCTGTGCACATGCTCTATCATTTAAACACAGTTTCTGTAAAAGAGTTTGACACTTCTGACATCGAGTGCATTCGAAGATGTTGACCAGCCTAGTGTCGAAGGGAATGAAGAACAAAACCAGAGCCTTTAGAACCCGTTCGACACTTAAGTTGAAGGTACTTAAGTATGTCGACAATACTTGTGTTGAAGATGACGAAGAACTCAATCCGTAGCCTTTGAAACCATTTGACACTATTTTAGTCAAGGTTATTCAACTATATCGACAGTGGTTTTGTCAAAGACCCAACCAGTGCACACATACATTTATCTGGGGGTATCGACTGTTAAGGTGTTGATATGTTGTATTTTTGTTGACAGTGGTGGTATCGTAACATATATTAGATGCATTGCTACCAATTTCTGGGTGTGTCAACTATTGGTGTATCAATGAAAAGGATCTATGTCGACAATATCAATGTCGATACTAGCAGCAACACGACATTCTTTCATTTCTTCAAGTGAATCAAACATTAAAACAATCAAGCATTAACCCAAACAATCAGATATTGAAGCATTAACATTACATTTTCAAACATTCAAATATTGAAACATTCAAACATTGAAACAACTTTACAAACATAACTACTAATGCTTTAAAAAGTGGTAGGCATGATTTGGGCAGTTGACGAGGGACTAGAGATTAATTGACTAGGTGGGGATTAATCAATCAATTTTTAGAATATAAATATAATACATATGCATATACATATTATATAAATAATAATCTTAGACTATAAAATAATAATAAAGTAACAACAAAATAAATTTTATAATAAATGCATAATAAGGATAGCATAAAAAATTAATTAATATGTATATAATATATTAGTTAACTTAATAACTTTTTAGTCAACCAGTGATTAATCGGAAAAATGTTCACCCTCTCACTGCGACATTCTCTAACGGGTGACTTGTCATGAGTTTTCTTCGTGAGTGTCCCTCATCGGACGAAGTCTTTATGTGAAAATGAAAGACTTCGATCGATGATAAGGAAAGAGACCCTTATTTTGGCTGGCCCAACCTTCAAGAAGTTTAGGTAACATGACCAATACTGTTCAGGGAGTTGATTTAGACTATCAGAAGCTAGATCTTGACTAGAATTTTTAACCGAAAGGATGATCCAAGTGTAAGGCGGGAAAAGTAAAGTAGTGAGTGATCCAACCCTCAGACAGGGTTCTTCGCCATCATGCACGGAGCAGCCCAGCGTCGGTTTCCTCGTGCCTACCGTACCCGTGCTCGGGTAGATCAGCAAAGAGGGGATATCGCAGACAGAAAGCAAATAAAGGTGTTTGAGTTGGTGAATTGGATCATCCGAAGGATAAAAACTCTGAAAAAGAACCAGAAATGAAAAAATTCGAGCTGAATGGTATTAGAAATGTGGTAAAACTACTAGAGAGTTGTGTTTGATCAAGTAGGATTAGAAACTAAACCAATACATGGCCGTTTGTTTTCAGAAAACTTGGAAGTAAATACTTTTGGAAAAGGGGCAGGGGGCGGCTACTGTGATGTAGTTGTCTTAGGGAGGCGGCTAGTACAGACTAGCCGCCTGATAAGGGTAGCTGCCTCCCGACTGGGTCCCTTATAACCGAAAAGAGACCCTCTCTCTCCCCACATGTTAGCTCTTACCTCTCTTCTTCTTCTTCTCCATTCGAAACTGAAAAAAACCTTGGTTTACCTTGCCTCTTCTTCCTTCATTTCGACCTAAATCTTTTCTTCTCTCTTGATTTCGAAACCCTAAGTTTGGGTTCTCCTTTTTCTCTTTAATCCAAGGAAGATGACGAGGTCTAAGACGGTGGCAATGAGGGGAAAATGCCATCGTGTGGCTCGTGGAGAGCGTAGCCCGAGATCTTCATCAGCGGAGAGCGATAGGGTGGAGGTGGAGGCTGTGGGTCAGGCCATGGGTGTGGCGGAGGTGCCGTTGGTGGACACCAGCACGGATGAGGTCGGGGATATGCCTTCGGGGATTGTCCCGGGGATTGGGAGCGGTTCTACTAGTGGGGTGATCGGATACACGAGTAAGAGGAAGCGTGGGGATCGACCTGCGATGGTCGAAGAGGTGGTCGTGGAGGGCGGAGGGTCAGCCGAAGGTGATGTTAGAGAGGTTGGGGCTGAGAGGGTGGTGGGCATTATTGAGGAGAAAGCCCATATCTTGGGCAAGGTCTTTGGCGAGGATGAGGGGGGCCTAGGTTTGGGTGAGGCCCACGTGCGGGGTGAGGAAGATGTGAGGAGGGCTATGGGGGATTATGAGGTGTCGCCTCCGGTGCGGCGGGCACGGAGGAGGCCGAGAGTGTCGGGGTCGAGGCCGTGGAGGCCGAGGATGTGAGTAGAGGGGCTGGGGCTACGGAGGCCGGGGACATTGGAGTGGGGGAGGCCGAGGAGGCCATGGTTGAGGAGGAGGGGGATGATGAGGAGAGGCGATGACGGGATGGACGATCCCGACGCGGCTGAGGCGGAGGCTCCAGGAGCCACGCGAGCCATTATATTCCCCTAACCCTTCTTGCCTAATCTTTATTTTCATATATGTCTTTGTAAATTAAGTGTTTGTAGTATGAATAGGTGATAGTGTGTGAAAACTATATATATGTGTGTTTAGTAAGCATGCTTGTAGTAGAGTAATTTGTGATGGGAGTCGTAAGCATGTGATAAAAGGGAATAAGCATGCTCGAGGTGTATATATAGAAAGTGATCACGGTGGGATTTTATTGACATATCATAGGAAAGGAAATGGATATGTAAAAGTGTGTTTTTGTAGTAAATCTTTAATAAGCATGCAAATATGATTTTTATGTGATGGAGTTTTGAATGAGTGCACATGTTTATTACGGTGGGATTTTGATTTAACACAAGTTTGAAAGAATTTCTGCATATGTTATTATGTTGAGATTGCATACATATGAGCATAGTTTATGTTAGCAGAAAGATGATTTACATGCATTTCTTTATTAGGGATTCATGATTAGTTTAAGTGTTTGTTTTAAAGAGGTAGATCACGGTGGGATAAGATATCTTTTGAGGGAAAGAGGTGAATTTATATTTCATGCTTTATCAATTTGCATCTATGGGAATTCCTTTACTAAGCATGGTTAGAATGAATTTTAGACTAGAATTCTTACCCCATGGACGCTTTTGTATAAACTAACCCCTTTCTTTCGTCATTTTTCAGCGGCCGAACCGCATTCGGGCCCTCTGGCATGGGACAAAGAGGTGGTACTCCACCTTGGGACGGGAGGAGAGGAACTTGGTGGATGAAGCGGGCTTCCGCTCCTTCTTTTTGATTGAGCCATTCCATATTCACCACCCTTATGTGGAGGCGTTGGCAGAGAGACGGGACCCGAGAGCTGCGCCTTCATTCTTCCCACTGGTGCGGTGATGCCGACCTTGGAGGATGTTCGGAGGATCACCGGCCTTCCGGTTCTGGAAGAGGTGGTGATTGTGGCTACCAGTGCTGACTATTAGGCTCTCTTCCAGGAACGGATTGGGGAGTGGGAGTTCATGGAGCGGGAGTGGTCGCTGAATCGGATCCCCTTAGACCAGTTGTCGAGGCAGTACGGCCTCGGTTCGTTCACACAGTGTCTGAAGGGTGAGGCCGCGGCTAGTTATGAGCGGCGGAGATCGATGATCGAGGCGAGAGAGGCGGCCGCGTGCCCACAGAGGGCACGTAGGGAGTTGCGGGTGTTCTTTCTTTACTTCTTCAGCCAAGTCCTCTTCTCGACAGCCTTGGATAAGGTTTCCTCTCACTCTCTGCTGCTGATGGGGACCTTCAGACCATGGGAGGCTTTGCTTGGGGAGCTGCGATGCTCGCACACCTCTTCACGGAGCTCTCGAAGAAGGTGAAGAGGACCAGGGCAAGAACCTCGGCGGTTTTGCGGCGTTTTTGCAGGTATGGGTCAATTAAAGATAGAGAAATGATATTTCTTTTTATGCTTATTTATTTTACCTGACTTGAATTCTATGCTTCTTTTGCAGATTTTTGGGTATGAGCACTTCACCATTGCTCGCCCGACTGAGCTTGTTTTCAACCATGCCCTCCCTTGGGCCATGAGATGTTAGCCCCCAGGGTCCTCGCGTTTACGCCGCCTTGCTTAGTTTTGAGAGGCTTTTCGGGCTTTGAAGGAGGAAGAGGTATATATATTTGAACTCCTAGCTTGTATTTGATTTTCTTTTGGCTAAGCACTCTTCCTTATTCCTTGGTATCTCCTTTTATTGCAGATGACATGGAGCCCTACACGGAGGAGGAGGTCCCGAAGGAGTCATCGAGGGACGTTTGACTAATTTTCTTTAACGAGGTAGTCTTTCACGCGATCAGCCGGGTCGTTCGCCAGCTCGGATAGCACCAGTGGGTGCCCGATCCTCTGCCGAAGCGTCCGATCCCCGTAGCAAGAATTCCTCGAGACACGAACCTCCCGAGATGTTATGCCATGTACTTGCGAGGGTGGATTGAGAGGGGAATTTTGGTTGAGCGTCGCCCGGACGTGACATCAAATGATGACTACCTGGCTTGGTATCGTAAGGAGTACACGGGCATCCTTGGGACGATGGAGGAGGAGATTTTGGATCCTTATGTGAGTATAATCCTTGCCTTTTCCCTTTTTCTCCTATTTCCTTCTTCTATTGAATATTTCTAACGTATATATATACACTTTGTGTAGTTTGAAATGAATGAGTTGGAGAGGAAGTTAGAGGTATCCCACCAACATCTCCAGGAGAGGACCAACATCTCCCGAAGGAGTCATCGAGGGACGTTTGACTAATTTTCTTTAACGAGGTAGTCTTTCACGCGATCAGCCGGGTCGTTCGCCAGCTCGGATAGCACCAGTGGGTGCCCGATCCTCTGCCGAAGCGTCCGATCCTCGTAGCAAGAATTCCTCGAGACACGAACCTCCCGAGATGTTATGCCATGTACTTGCGAGGGTGGATTGAGAGGGGAATTTTGGTTGAGCGTCGCCCGGCGTGACATCAAATGATGACTACCTGGCTTGGTATTGTAAGGAGTACACGGGCATCCTTGGGACGATGGAGGAGGAGATTTTGGATCCTTATGTGAGTATAATCCTTGCCTTTTCCCTTTTTCTCCTATTTCCTTCTTCTATTGAATATTTCTAACGTATATATATACACTTTGTGTAGTTTGAAATGAATGAGTTGGAGAGGAAGTTAGAGGTATCCCACCAACATCTCCAGGAGAGGACCGATCAAGTGGAGCGCTTGAGGGTTCAGAGGCGCCACATGCGGGATCAGGTTCGGGTCCTCGAGGTTCAAGTGGAGGTGATGGTGAGGGCGAGAACCGACGATGCTTCTTCTTCCTCTGCTCCCCCTCCATCGATGACTTCCGAGCGAGAGCTCGAGTTGACGAGGGAGCTGGACGTGGCTCGGAGTGAGTTGACGGCTACAAGGATGGAGCTCGACCAAGTGAGAGAGATGGCCACACGTGCTAAGGAGGAGATGGGCCAGCTGAGGTCCAAGCGGATGTTGAGAGAGGAGGAGTTTTCCTTCCTGCGCCGTGAGAGAGACTCCCTCCAGATGAGGGTGTCGGAATTGGATGCGTCGGCAGGTGTTCTTGGGGGTTTGGTGGGAGATCTTATCTGCTCCCATTAGGCCGTTGGGTATAGGGATCAGGACGCACTTCGATTGAACGAGGATAGGCTCGGGGCTGCCGAGGCGAGATCACGGGAGCTTGAGGAGAGGCTGAGGGTGATCAAGGTCCGATCGAGAGGGGCGGAGGCACGCCTTCGCTAGAGGTTGGATCGGAGGGACAGGGACATTCAGTAGGTCATCCTCTGGGAAGCCACCAAGAGGGGTAAGTTGGTTGGCGGAGGAGCTATGACAGAGGTGGACCTCGACCTTCTTCCTCTCAAGCACGAGCATTCATTTTTTACCTCCGTCGACACCACGACCACCTTTAGTAGGGCTTTCCGTTTTTATTCGGTGACTCAGAGTTATGGGAGGTATACGAGGGCAGTTTCTTCGGTTCGAGAGACTCTCGCGGCTCCGGATGTTCCAGAAGTTCAGTCTTCTCCTCAGCTACCACCTCCTTCTCAGCCAAGTCAGGATGTGTCTCCGACTCAGCCTCCCGCGGACGATGACAATACTCTAAGGTATAACTTTTGTGTCTTCGTTTTGATAAAAGAATGATATATATGCAAGGAATTTGTGATTTCTTCTTTTCTTTGGCTTAGGTGATTATTCCGATGATGTAGAGCTCAAGACATTTGGACTTTAGGCTCCTTTGGGTGGTCTTTGTCATGCCCCAGGGCGGCCGACCCCGAGACGTGACAAATATATAATATCAGCAAATCTATACACGAGGTCAATAAACACTCTAACACAACATCCAAGGCAGTAAAGCAATTACAATGAAGCTGACATAATATATAAACTTTTTGCGGAAGCTTAAATGACTAAGTCATTAATTTAAAGATAAATTACAGACCAGAGTACATAATCAACTGTCCTGTGAGAGACAAAATACAACAAAAGACATCAACATACAAGTACCATGCACAAGCACAAGTAACGATACATACAAAGAAAAAGGGGATGTTGATGGATTCTCACACTCACAGACCCAAAACCCAAATGCTGCTCAGCTACTGGTACTGCGCCAAGGGGAGCTCCTCCCACAGATCAGACTCAACATCAACTAGAGGAAAACATATACGAGGGGTGAGCCACACGCTCAGTGAATGGAACAATCCTTGCAACACAACTCATATTAATCATATCGAGTAATTTAAATTCCAACAGATGGAATCAACAGCTTAAGCTGGTGGGTCGAGTATCAACTCGAGCCCACCACTCCCGCACCCTCACCCCCACAGGGTGACATAGAACTTTAGGGAAAAGGTTGACTGCTCCTACACCATTCGTCATCCAGTAGTCTCTCCCAGTGTGGCCCTACTACCTGGTAGCCTACCATGTCCACTATCTCTGCTATATGGACAGACCAGCAAATGTCATGGATAGTACCTGGGAGCACCTCACAGGGTTCTAGCATGTACTGGTTCGCCTCCCAAGACTGCTATCTCTACCTTATGGGCACCCCACTGTGTCATGAATAGTGTCTGGAGCACCCCACCGGACTTTACTACGCTGGGCAGTCTCTACACGGAGCCGACGAAGGGAAGAACACTCGACACTCGTAAATACGATCCTCATGGATCCAACATCGGATTGATAACCATCAAAAAATGGGGGTATCGAATTCTAATGAATTCCCTCAAGGGTGCATAACTTAGATGCGGGGAAAACTTATCATTCATAGTGTCAATGCCATGGTATGACCCCATAATAGGTCATACACTTGTCTAAACTCATTTAGACAAGATTCATGGCTTATACAGGTATAAATAAATATACAACATAGAATTAATTAAAGAATTAATCATGGAAGCATTTAATAATATAATAACAGGTTATAATATTTTCTAAGGCATGCTTACACTTATACTTTTCATAGATTGGCTAAGGACATGCTTGGGCTAAGTGGGGCATGTAGGAATCAATGTTATGCTAGCATGGACATGATGCATAGACAAGCATGGGTCCCTATGCATGACACTAGCATGTATAATCCTAGCATATAATCTCTAACATGACATGGATGCAACGTGGTAAGACAAGCAATAACATATGCATGAAATCAAGATTAATATGAAGTTATGGTACCCTAGGGGAGGGCAATGCACGTCTACGTGCATCACACGCCTCCCAACTAGGTTGAATTGACCCACTCACCACAACCCGGGTCATTGCATGGCCGTTCGCCAAGATCTGCAAGACAAGGGGCATCAAATTATTGTGTAGAACCACATAAAATACTTTAAAATTAACTAGAAATGTCAAAGACTCAGATATGCATGCATACGGGCTCGCACGCATGTAAGTATGCACGTACGCACGCCTATCCGAGTGCCCCGACACCTACCCGAGCCCCTGGGCAGCCACACGCGTGGTCCCGCACGTGCACGCGCTCCCGCGCCCGCGCCCGCTGGTGCCAACCGTGCGCCAATCCGCGCGCCCAGACATCCAGCCCCGCTTGTGCGCGCCTGCGCGCGGCCCGCCAGCAGCCCGCGCGCACGCCCGCGCACTCGCGCGTACGCGCACGCTCCTGCCAGCGCCCCCGACTGCGCCCGCAGACGCCTGCGCGCCCGCTCAGCTGATGATCCATCCCGCGCGCCTGCACACCCACCAGCACCCCACGCGCACGCCCGCACACCTGCGTGCACGCGCACACGCCTGCCAGCACGCCATCTGCGCGCGTGGACAGACCTGCGCGCACGCCCAGGGTTCTTTAACCCTCCACTAGCCCCTCCCACACCCCCAAACCCATTCACTTATCATTCATAACCTCACAAACACCTCCCACAGAAATAAAAATCTGAAAGGGAGGGGAGGAGAACTTATCAAAAGAGGGGAAGGGAAAGGGAGAGGTGCGGGGCTCGCGACGCACCCACGACCACCTCTACCATCACCACCATCATCTTCAGCCTCTCCACCAGCTCTTCATGGCTGAAAACAGGGAAAAAAACGAGTAGGAGACGAAGCTTGAGAGAAGAAAAAGAGAGAGAATCAACAACACATCAACACACACACACACACCATGTCTTGTGCTTCTTCTTCTCCTTCTTTGCTTCTTTTCCTTCTTCAACAGCAGCCAAAAAGAAAAACAGAGAGAGAGGGAGAAAGTGACGAGAATGAGAGAGACCCCTCCCTCCAAAACTCACTAGGGGGGGGGGGTGATGAGAAGGCAAGAGAAGGCGGGTGAGTTTAAGCCCAATCTCACCCACTAACACTCAAAACACCAATGGTTGCTTAGCCACTAAGAAAAAGGGGGTAAGGTTACCAAGGGGGTGACCATAACCACCAAAATATCTAAATTCTATTCCACCCAAAACCAGTAACGACCGAAACCCGGATACGATTCAGAACTGTATAATTTTTAAAACGTTATTGGAATTCGATGAAATTTTTATGGGGAGTACAGAATGGTATCAGGACCCATAATATGCAGTCAGATTTCCAATTGGAGTACTCCAGCTCACGCAGATGTCTAAAAAGCAAAATTTTAGCTGCTTTGATCGAAAAATAAAAAATTGAAAAATGGTCAGAAATGACCGAAATGGGACCATTAGATCAAAAAGTGACACATATAAAACAGTCCTCTACCTTTCTTCTGTTGGATTCATTTACAAAACTCTCTCCTAGTTTGAATGTAGGTCGCTCTTTTGTTGTTTATGAATAATTCAAATTCCATTTGGTTTGTGGATGATTGGTTTAAGTGGAGATGAGTGGTTTGCTTTGATAAGATTGCTTGGATTTTGGTTAATGTGTATGTATATGTATGTGTGGTGAATGATTTTATATGGATTTGGTGGGTGGATGAGAATGCGTGGTTTGGTATAGGATTTTGATTTTTGTTGCTGTTGGATTTGCATTTGTACAGGTTTTGAGTTTGTGTATGTGTATGGAATGTGTATGTACAGGTTTTCAGAAAAGGAATACTCCTAATAGGTTTTGAAGGGTTGAAGAGTTGATTGAACTGGACTGACAGGAACAGGTGGGGCAGCAGGTGAGGGGCGGCTAGTTCAAACTAGCCGCCCAAGGCCAGGCGGCTAGTTTGTTTTAGCCGCCACTAGGATGGGGGTTTTATACCTGAAAAAGAGTAGGAGGCATTGGCGGCATGTTGTAAGTAGCCGCCTGAGGGCCGTTGTTCGTGGGGAGTAGCCACCCCCTACCTGGGGCAATCTTCTGATGCTGCCATTTGGCCTGCTGCTGCTGAAAGTGTTTATGAGTGCTTGGTCAATCTTCAAAACTTGTAAAAATATCCTTTCCATGAACCAAGTGTAAAATCTATTCGGATTATGCCCCTACATTGACTTTCGAGCCCCTCTTGCTTGAATTGTCAAGGGCTACAACCCATCTAAGGTAATCGAAGAGTAATGCAAGGAAAAAATGTGAATAACCGTGCTTGGTGTAAAAAGGAGGGAGTCTAAGTGATTCCAAGTGTGAGAATGAAAAAGAATCTCATGTGTGTGTGAGAGTGCGGTAATTTCTTCTCAAGTGTGTGTGGAAGGGCACGAAATGAGCGTAATAGGGGCAATTTTTCTTTCGTATGGGGAGTCAATTGTGGTATTTTAAGGAAATTGAAATACCTAACTGTCTTGGAAAAGGAAAATACAAGCTCATGCATAAGTGTGAGTGACATAAGGGAGCATTTTAATTGTTCAGTTGTTCTTTCATGTGAGAGGACAATGTTTTCAATTTTCTTAAGTACAAGACACTATTAAGACCCTGAAAGGGGCCCTTGTGGTTACTCATGTCCAAATCAGGATTGTATTTGAAAGGTATAAACTCCAGGTGTCGATTTCTTAAGTTCATGGTTGTCAAATACTTGATCATATTATTCTAAACATGCTGAAAAATCCATGAATGTACCAAGAATTAAGTCAAATAAGCTTCCTTTGGACATGCAAGTTTTCAAATGAACTCATGTGAGTGTGTGCTGTTGTAAACATAGAAATGGTCTATCTTTGATTGAAATTTTGCCTTTCCAAGCAGACATAGTTCAATTCCAAACTCCATTGCAAAAATAAAAGGGGAGGGGGGAATGGGGTAAGAGTAATATCTTTCTTTGACGTAATATTTAGAACTATCTCAATCTAGCATATGACCTACTTTCTAGGTCCCTCTGGCTTTCGTCTTTTTACTACTTCTTTATTTGGGTGGAGAGTACATCTCCTTGCTGAGCATGTACTCGTGTTTGGAGGAAAGTACAATCCATTGTTGGATCTGTACTAGTATAGCCTCTTGTTTGGGCATATACTGTGCGTAAAGGTGTTTGAGCCTGCTAAAGTAGAGAGTTTAACCCGTTGTTTGGTTGTTGTATTGATTTCTGGCCTCTCATTGCCTGATTTTTTTTGTTTTAGAGGGTGTGCCTGTTCTATTTTTCACCCTGATTATTTTCGTGCTTCCCCTCTAGAAGTGTTTATATGGTGCCAGAGCCAGTTTTGAGACATATGCTAGGCCCAGGTAATTCCTCATTTTGACCTTGGTTTGATACGAGTAGGGGCGGAAATAAGGGGTGATGCTTTGGAGTTTTAAAATTGTCCCAGTCTATATGGTAGGCAATTTCTCTTCTATCAGGTAAACCAATTCTTAAGTCATACATGTGTGAAGGGAGTGGTATGATTGGTGGATATGAGTCTAAGTAAAATACAAGTTTATTTATGAGAGTCTTATGATTCTATCATTAGGTGCTAAACATTGAAAATTGCAGGAAGAAAAAATAATATTTCTCAAGTATTGATAGTTCTATGCATGGAATTTCTTTAGATAAAGTGCATTCCACAAACCTTCGACCTTGATTCCTTCAGCGTCTACCAAGCGGTAGGCATTCCCGGAGTAGGCATGAGTGATCACAAAGGGTCCCTCCCATGTGGGTTGCGACTTGCCTCTTGGGTGGGGTTGTCTTGATGGCATGATTCGCTTAAGCACCATGTCCCCAATTTTAAATTTTCTCTCTATTAATTTCTTTCAAATGCCCTTGCCACCCTCCTCTGGTAGGTTTGGGCATGGTCTGCAGCTCTTAACCCTTTTTTTGTTTTGTTTTTTGTTTTTTTTTTGTGAAAGCATGTAAGGAGCTTTGAAATAAATAAATCTTTCGTTTTGTGTGTTTTGTTTAAAAGCATGTAAACAAATATGTATAGGGTTCTAAATGGCATAAGCTGGTAAAGAAATATTTTTGTTTTTGTATAAGGAAAGTTGGTAAACAAATCTTTTGTTTTTTTTGTTTTTTGTTTTGTTAAAGGAAAGCTAAAAATAAAGATGGTAAACAAATCTTTTGTTTTTTTGTTTTGTTTAAGGAAAGCTGGAAATAAAGCCGATAAACAAATCTTTTGTTTTTTTTGTTTTGTTTAAGGAAAGCTAAAAATAAATATGTACAGGGTTTAAGCTAGATAAGGGCTTAATTGGGCGGATCAGTTCCCGGTTCATGGATCTGCGTCGTTTCTTCGAGTCGGCTAATCTTTGACGGCTGACTTATATCCGGTGGTGGTCCCCGGTTTCCGGATTCTTCCTTTCTTAGCCTTTTAAGGGGCCTTCCTTGTTGCAGCAAGTCTTCATCGGTGGAGTCTGGTTTCCAGCATGCGAGCACCTCTAACAGGATGCGAATTGCATATATCCTCCAATTCTGGACTCGTGTCCCGTTAAAGCATGCTTCGACCTAGATGGACATCTCCCCTCCGCGGTATGGGAAGCGAAGGCATTGGTGCCGAGTGGATGAAACGGTTTGATACCGTCGAGCCAAGTCCTCCCAATAATTGGGGGTGTAGTGACTTCATCTCCATCACCATGCAATTGACTATGGTGGAGATTGGACCAATTGTTATATATGTGTCAGTTTTTGGCTTATTAGTCACATTTGGGTCATTTCTGGACATTTTTCAATTTTTTTTTGATCAGTGCCATCTGTGTTAGCTTGAGTACTTCGATTGAAAATCTAACTTCATATTATGGGTCCTGGTACCAATTTATACCACCCATAAAAATTTCATCGAATTCTGGTAATGTTTTAAAAATTATGCAGTTCCGAACCGTATCTGGGTTTTGGTCGTTACTGGTTTCATGGGAGGAATAGTGCTGGGATATTTTGGTGTGTGTGGTGATCCTAGATAACCTCACCCCCCTTTGCTTAGTGGTTAAGAAAACCTTTGTTTATTTTAGTTGTTAGTGGGTGAGTTTAGGATATGGTTACCTCCCCCTTTTTCCCTTCTCCTCACCCCCCCCCCCCCAAAGTGGGTTTTGAATCCCACTTTCTCTCCTCTCTCACTCTCCTCTCTCCCTCTCCAGCCCTAATTTGTGTCTGCTTTGTAGAGGAAAACAAAGAGAAAAAGAAGAATAAGAAGGATTAGAAGCACAAAAGGTGAGTGTTATGAAGTGTTGTTGTTGTGGATGTTGATTCCCTTCTCTTAGGCTCCCTCAAATGTCTTACCTCCCCGAGCACTTGCTCCATCAATCATGAACCTCCCCACCCTCCCTGGGGAAGAAGAAGAAGACCTGAACATGCTCAAACACACCCAACCTTTCTCATTTCATTTCTTTCTTTTGCTTTCCTCCAAAATGTTGCCATCCCGAGAGAGCGAGCGAGAAGAAGAAGTCGATTCCCGAGAGAAAGAGTGAAAGGATTTAATACATATAAAGTGGGTTGGTGGCTATGTCACGTGCATCATTAAGTCTCACCAAACAACCAAGTAAACGAAAACCTGGATACGATTCGGAACTGCATATTTTTTCCAAACGATATCGGAATTCAATGAAATTTTTATGGATAGTACAAAAAGGTACCAAGACCCATAATATGCAGTTAGATTTTCAATCAGAGTACTCTAACTCCCGTAGGTAGCTAAAAAGTTAAAATTTTAGCGATTCCGATCGAAAAAATAAAAGGTCCTAATTGACCCAAAAGTGATCAAGGCTTAACCAAAATGGCTCGAAATGACACAGGTACAACAGTTGTCCCGCCTGTCCTGCATGCATGCCGTTTCGCATGCGTACTACCTCGCTTGCCCTGTTCGCGTGCTGCCTCTCGATGCGCGATGATCTGAATTGTGGTGAGTGGTTCGATCCAACCTTCGGGAAGCGCTTGATGCACGTAGTCGTGCATTGCGCATCCATATGGCATCTTGGCACCCATATTATGTTAGATATTGCATGTTAGGCTGTATAGCTTGTATACTGCGTAGAACTCCCTTTTCTACCATATACTTGCCCATGTATCATATTCATGTATGAATAATTATGTTTACATGCGCCCTTCTTGTATGGGCATGTGTTATGTGTGCTTATATAAATGTATAGAATATGGCATGACTTAGGTAGTCCTTGTTTGAAACACTACCCCTATATTAGTAATATCTATCATGATTAATCATGGGTTAATTGTTAGACCTGTGTCATTTAGAGTCCTAATTTCGATCGGAGTCGCTAAAATTTTGATTTTTAGCTACCTTCTGGGGTTTAAGGACTCTGATTGAAGATATAACTGCATATTATGGGTCCTGGTATTGTTTAATACTGCCCATAAAATTTTCGTTTAATTCCGATAACATTTTTGGGATTATGCAGTTTTGGACTGGGCATTCGGATTTGATTTTGTAAAAATCCAAGATGATGAGGTAAAAATCTGATATTATTACGAGATGTCCAGTTTTGATATAGCTTCCATATAGAAGTGGAATTGGATCAACTGGATTCGTATATTAAAAGTTATGGGTATTTTTCCATGTATACCCCGAAGTTGAGAAAATCCAGGCTGCAGCCCTGTAAGATGTTTAGCCTAGATTTCGGAATAGCTCGAGGGGTTATTTGATCTAGGTGTAAACATGAAAGTTGTAGATAATCGTCTTATCTTTCCAATGCCACTGGAATCATGCAATTCAGAGCTGTATTGAGGAAGTTATGGCCGTTTAAGTGAAGGCTGCGCAGAGATTTTAGTCCGAGGACAGCTCGGTCTTTCACTCCGACTTTGCCTATTTAAAGACCCCTTGTGCACGACTTTGGCATGTTATTTCCCCTCTTTTGCTCTGGTCCAGCCATTGTGTTGTGTGTGCTTGGGTGGAGGAAGGAGAAGGAGTTGGAGCAAGAAAAGGAAGAGTAGAAGTGAAGGAACTAGGTGAGTTTGTGTGTATGTTTATGTTATTGTTCCTTCTTTCTCTTTCTCCTCTAGCCCCACTCATTGAATCCCTCACCTTGTTTTCAGCCCCTCCCCATGTGTTTGTGTTAATGCCACAATGAAGAGGAGATGCACAAGAGAAGCACATGAGGTGTGTGTGTGCATATAGTAGTTGTGGATGTTGTTTTCCCTTCTCTTAGGCTCCCTCTCATGCTCCCTTTCCCCTCCCCTGATTTTCAGCCAAGTGCGGAGGAGGAGAGGCTGAAGAGGAGGCGTGGTGGTGGTGGTTGAGGTAGTCGTGGGCACGGCGAGAGCCCCGCATCTCCCCCTTTCCCTTCCCCTCTTTTGGTAAGTCCTTTTTCCCTCTTCTTTTATGAATTTCTAAGGCTTGGGAGGTTTGGAGAGGTCATGCATGCTAGGGGAGTGATTTTGGGTAAGAGTGGAGGGTTGGGGAGGGGTTGGAGAGGGCTGGGCGCGCGCGCGGGGCTGTCCGCGCGCGTGCGCGCATAAAGGGGTGCTGGCGCGCGCAGTCGGGCGCGCTGGCGGGCGCGCGGGCGCTGTCGGGCGCGCGAGGGTCCGCGGGGAGTGCTGGCGAGGTGCGCGCGTGCGCGCGGGTCATGCGCGCGAGTGCGCGCGGGCGCGCGCGTGAGTGCGCGGGCGGAAGGTTGTCTGGCGCGCGAGTGGTGCGCGCGCGCGGGCGCGCGAGTCGGGGGCGCAGCGGTGTGCCGGGGGTGCGGCGGGTGCGCGTGCGCGTGCGCGCGTGCGTGCACGTGCGGGTGGCCACGCGTGTGGCTGCCCGGGGCCCGTTTTGGGCGTGCTGAGGGTCGGCACCCTCGGGTGGGTGTCCGGGGGGCTCGAGCACGCGTGCGTGCGTGCATGCGTGCGTGCGTTCGAGCCCGTATGCGGGATGTCTATGTCTTAGGCATCCCTAATTGATTTTATATGTTTGTATGTACTTTTACTCACCCTTTTGGTACCCTTGACTTACAGATCTCGTCGGATGGGATGCGCGTCAGTCCGGGTATCGGTGAGTGGTTTGATTCCAACCCTTCCGGGAGCGCGATGCACGTAGTCGTGCTTCGCGCTTCCATGGGGCTTTATTTGCACCCTAATATGCTAGATATTATGCATGCTAGGTTGTATAGCTCGTATATTGTGTAGAACCCCTATTCTACCTTATACTTGCCTATGTATTGTATAGAATATGGCATGACTTAGGTATTTTGATTGAATACTACCCTATTATCATTTGAACATATCAGCATGTCTAAACTTGGGTTAATAACGGGTGTATGCGTAATATTCCTCCGATTTAGGACTCGAGGGTGTGGTATAGTTGTTGCACCCATCTGTTGGGGCAAAACTATGACCAGCTCGAGAGAGGATGAGGCATTCCCTCTCCCTCGCCCTCCTTCTCTTCGCGAACCGAGTGAGTAGATGTAGTTCCTACTTGACTCGGGTTTGCTTGGAATTATTGGCATGCACCTGTTGTTGCGCAGATCGCGCTTAACCCTTCCCTTCTAGGTTGGTTTTATCCAACGTATAATAGGTTGTAATTTGTGTGTGTTTATCTGTTTGATGCCATGTATGCATGTTTAAGTAGGTCATCGTTGGGTAGTTAATTGCATATATATATATATATGCCGATATGGCCATGATTCTTGTCTAATGTATTAGACAAGTGTATGACCTCTTGTGGGGTCATACCATGGTTTTGACACTTATAATTAATGTCTTCCCCGCATCTGAGTTATGCGCCCTGGAGGGAATTCATGAGAATTCATTGCGCCTATCGGTGTTTGATAACCGATGATGACGGATCCAAGAGGATCGTATCCGCGAGCGTAGATTGTTTTTCCCCTTCGTTGGATCCGTGTAGGAACTTCCCGGCGTTGGAAACGCTGTCCTGGCACCGGGCTCCCATTCGTGGGAGTATGTCAGGTAGAGGCTACCCGGGGAAAGGGCTACCGGTGGACCAAGGGCTTAGAACAATCGACCTCTTCCCCAAGATCCTATGTCACCCGTCGGGGTGAGGGTGAGGGTGTTGGCGTGAGTAGGGTGGGGTCGCGTTGATACTCGACCCGTCAGTTTGTATAGATGGTTTTCCCGTGGGGTTTGCGCTGCGAGCATGAGTTATCGTTTTTCCCCTTCGTTGGATCCGTGTAGGAACTTCTCGGCGTACCATTGCTGTCTTGGCACCGGGCTCCCATCTGTAGGTACCATCGCTGTGGTCGACAGTGTACTGATCGTGGGAGTATGTCAGGCAGAGGCTACCCGGGGAAAGGGCTACCGGTGGACCAAGGGCTTAGAAACGATCTAGTCTCTTCCCAAGAGACTGGGTCACCCCTTTTGGGGTGAAGGTGAGGGATTGGTACAGTTACTTCCGACAACCTAGGTCACCCTTCGGAGGTGAGGGTGTTGGTGTGAGTGTTGTGGGCTCGAGTTGATACTTGACCCACCAGCTTGAGTGATTGGCTTTCCATAGGGTTCGCGCTGCGAACAAGTAGTGTTTCCTCCCAATATCGTCGTATACCGGGGTCCCGACGTAGAAGCTGCCCTGACAGAGGACTCCCACTTGTAGGTACTCCCGATGCGTTCGGCAGATGTACTGATCAGGGGAGTGTACCAGGTGAGGCTACACGAGGGTGGACCACCGGACGATGTTGCAAGCCTGAATTATCGTTCTCCCTTCGCCGGATCCGTGTGGATGCTTCCTAGGTACGAGCCGCCCTGGGTGGACCCCCACCTGTAGTACCATCGATGCGCTCGACAGTGTACTGACCGTGGCCGGCTCCAGGTAGAGGCTGCCTGGGAGAGCGCTACCGGATGACGAACGGTGTAGAACAGCAAGTTGTCCTTCGAGTCCCTAGACTCACCCCTGTGGGGGCTAGGGCGAGGGCAGGGTAGGGTCGCACCGCCGTGTGACCTTGTTAACCGTTGGGTTTCTACCCATGGTTTCCTTGATAGGTGATTGCCTTAGGATCGAATGTTGGTGTTGGTGTTTGGTTTCTGACCACTCACTGAGCTTGTAGCTCACCCCTCGCTTATGTTTTTCCCCAGTTGACGCTGAGTCGGATCCAAGAGAAGAGCTCCCCTGGCGCCATCCGAGTAGGAGACCTGCGTTCGCGTTGGATGTCTTGCGAGTCGGAGGCTATCAGCATTCCCTTTTCATTGTATGTATTATACTTGTGCTTGTGCACGGTATGTAGACTGTTGATGTCAGTTATTGTATATATTGGCTCTCACAGGACAGTTGATTGTGTACTCTAGTCTGTAATATGTCTTTGAATTACAGACTTAGTCATTTGAGCTTCCGCTTTTTGTATATATTTGATGTCAGTTACTTGTGTATTGCCTTTTCTATTGTGGAGTATTTATTTGACCTCGTGTATGGATTACTGATATCATTTATATATTTGCCACGTCTCGGGGACGGCCGCCCTGGGGCGTGACAAAAGTTGGTATCAGAGCCATGTCCTGTCAGAGCCAATTGTTTTCTTTGAGATGAGTCCTAGGATTTCGAGACGAGTATTCTGATCCTAGTGCTGGTTCCTTAGTTGCTGATATGCCTCCTCGGAGACGGGCGCGTGGACGTGGTCACCCTTGGGCTTCGGAGGTTTTCGAACCTACCGGAGGCGAGGAGTCTACTTGAGAGTTCTCGGCTGTTGGGCCAGGACTTGCGCGGGATGCCTCCAGCGTTGGCGCGAGCTAACGCTGAGATGGAAGATCTTCTGGACACTCAGACTAGAGCACTGGAGGCATAGACTGGAGCGTTGGCTGAGCAGGCGCGAGAGATCCAGGAGCTGCGGGCGGCCCGCGTGGCGATCCCGTAGATACCCTTAGCGGTAGGTCCACTAGTGGTGCCAGGGATACCCCATGTACCGGTTGGAGACCGTAGTCTCCTCCGTTCTGTTTATCAGGGGTATACCATAGAGTTTGCGTGCGGCACCAGTTTCAAGCGTTGAGGATGTGGTGTAGTATTCATTAAGGGGTGATGTCTTCTTCTAGCCTTCCTACTCAGGATAAGGGGCCTTGCAGGGTCAGCGTTGAGACCCGGGCTAGGGTACTCCGTGTTCCTTGTTTGGTTGTCGGGATATCCTATATCGGGACCTCATGAGGCCCTCCCGAGGTTCTTTTCCCAGTCAAGGAATACCTTTGAAGCATCAATTGATGATTGATTTTTCTTTCCTCACTTAGAAGGTGCGATAGCGGGTGGTGATGCATATGATCGGGATTGGGTGCATCCTATTGCAGCTTGGTGGGCGATCGCTTATGGACTAGGGTTCCATAGCCATATCTGGAGTCGCTTCGATATATCATCGTGCATAGTAGCTACCCGGTAGAGGCAAGAGTCCTGTGAGGTGCTCCCTGGGACTATCCACGACGCTTGTTGGTGTGCCCATATAGCAGAGATAGTGGACATGGGAGGCTACCAGGTAGGGCCACACCGGAAGAGTGCTACTGGATGACGTCGAGAGCTTGGACTCCCCGTGATGAATCTGCCCATTGAGTGCATGATGCTGGAGTTCCAACGGTTATAGTTGGGCGACCTGTTGGTGGCGGCATGTGAAGCACAGTTTGAGGTACTGTCGCGTTTTGCCCCCACATGGGTCGTAAATGAGGAGACGTGACGCTAAGCGTTCGTGATGGGACTCAACCGCCATATCAGGTAGATGACGTCGCTTAGGTGTTGTCGGGAATCGACGACCTCCTATTGCGTGTCTTGCGGATTAAGTGCGGTCGAGCGGCTTACCCAGCGTGTAAGAGTCATCATGAGCGTCAGCCTTGCTCGAGGAGCAGATTTGGACTTAATCGTCCCAGGAATTATTTTGATCTCCCCATAGGGGTTGAAGATCAGTACCCTTGTCGCGAATTGATGATCTGTTTTGACCAGCTTTGGGAGCTAGTGTCTTTCTGTTGATCGATCTTCGCGCAAGGTACCCTATTGGAGATCCGGGAGTTGGGCATTCTTTAGTTGGCCTTTCGTGACCGTTTCGGGCACTACGAATTTTGGTACTGCCGTCGGGGTAGACGAATACGCCAGATGCCTACAATGATCTCAAATATGTTATTGGCCTCCGTGGGCTGTTCTGAGGTAGCCTTCGTTGAGGATGTTGGTTGGCATGCCCTCAGGCGAAGTTGTGGATCGTCGCGTTAGAATGCGTTCGTCCATCGAGATTCCTCAGTGGACGTGGGAGTGAGTTATCATGGATTTCGTTGTGGGCTCGCTAAAGTCACGTTCGGGTCACGATGCCGTCTGGGTGATCATTGACCGATTGACTAGGTCCGCACTTTCCTCCCTATCCAACTGACTGAGTCTCTGGACGCTTCGACGCGGGTTTGAGCCTTCGCGATTGTTCGTCTTCATGGCACTCCGGTCGGTGCTATTTCGGCTGAGACGCGTGGGTTACTTCGAGGTTCTGGCGCAGCCTTTGGCAGGCTTTTCGCGCGAGCCTCCCTTTTAAGTACAGCGTTTCGATACCGACGGACAGCCAGGCAAGAGGACGATTTAGGCCTTGGAGGACATGCTATTTGCCTGCGTGCTCGACTTGGGGCAGTTGGTGAGGCACCACCCTTTGGGTAGGGTCTGCCTGTGAGACGACTGCCATTCGAGCGCCCAGATGAAATGGAAAAAGGGGCACTCTACGGGCGCAGTTTTACACCTCCCCTGTGCTGGGAAGGTTGTAGAGCGCCTGTTGGAAGGGCCATAAGTCATTTTATTGACCTTGCGGTGGCCGAGATGGTTCGTGCGTGCATCTGCACCACCTAGAACCGTCAGAAGGGCTACACAGGTCATCGTCGCCAGGAGCCTACCTTCGGGTTCGGCGAACATGTTGGCATGAGGTGTCCCGGTTTAAGGGCATCCTCTGTTTCGACGTTCGGGGCGTGTTGAGTCGGCCTTCCATCGGACCGGTTTTCGTCCTTGAGTGGATTAGGGGAGGTGGCTGTCATAAGCCTTGCCCCATGGCTGACTCGTGCCTGTGACGTCATCCAATGTCTCAGCTGAGACATTATGTCCACGATCCTGCTCATGTCATTCCGTTCGAGCCGCTCATCCTCGAGCAGGATTTGTCGTTCGGGGAGCAGTTGATCGAGACCATGGACCGAGGTGAGAAGAGGCTCCGCATCAAGACCGTTCCTTCGGTTAAAGTGCGTGGTAGCACCAGTTTGGTGTCCGGACCACTTGGGAGCCAAGGGACTCTATGGGCGACACTTCTACGTTCGGTCTTCCCTTTGGGTTTCCTTAAATTTCGAGGACTAAATTTCCTAAGGGGGGGAGAATGTTAGACCTGTGTCATTTAGAGTCCTAATTTCGATCGGAGTCGCTAAAATTTTGATTTTTAGCTACCTTCTGGGGTTTAAGGACTCTGATTGAAGATATAACTGCATATTATGGGTCCTGGTATGTTTAGTACTGCCCATAAAATTTTCGTTTAATTCCGATAACGTTTTTGGAATTATGCAGTTTTGGATTGGTATTCGGATTTGATTTTGTAAAATCCAAGATGATGAGGTAAAAATCCGATATTATTACGAGATGTCCAGTTTTGATATAGCTTCCATATAGAAGTGGAATTGGATCAACTGGATTCGTATATTAAAAGTTATGGGTATTTTTCCATGTATACCCCGAAGTTGAGAAATCCAGGCTGCAGCCCTGTAAGATGTTTAGCCTAGATTTCGGAATAGCTCGAGGGGTTATTTGATCTAGGTGTAAACATGAAAGTTGTAGATAATCGTCTTATCTTTCCAATGCCACTGGAATCATGCAATTCGAGCTGTATTGAGGAAGTTATGGCCGTTTAAGTGAAGGCTGCGCAGAGATTTTAGTCCGAGGACAGCTCGGTCTTTCACTCCGACTTTGCCTATTTAAAGACCCCTTGTGCACGACTTTGGCATGTTATTTCCCCTCTTTTGCTCTGGTCCAGCCATTGTGTTGTGTGTGCTTGGGTGGAGGAAGGAGAAGGAGTTGGAGCAAGAAAAGGAAGAGTAGAAGTGAAGGAACTAGGTGAGTTTGTGTGTATGTTTATGTTATTGTTCCTTCTTTCTCTTTCTCCTCTAGCCCCACTCATTGAATCCCTCACCTTGTTTTCAGCCCCTCCCCATGTGTTTGTGTTAATGCCACAATGAAGAGGAGATGCACAAGAGAAGCACATGAGGTGTGTGTGTGCATATAGTAGTTGTGGATGTTGTTTTCCCTTCTCTTAGGCTCCCTCTCATGCTCCCTTTCCCCTCCCCTGATTTTCAGCCAAGTGCGGAGGAGGAGAGGCTGAAGAGGAGGCGTGGTGGTGGTGGTTGAGGTAGTCGTGGGCACGGCGAGAGCCCCGCATCTCCCCCTTTCCCTTCCCCTCTTTTGGTAAGTCCTTTTCCCTCTTCTTTTATGAATTTCTAAGGCTTGGGAGGTTTGGAGAGGTCATGCATGCTAGGGGAGTGATTTTGGGTAAGAGTGGAGGGTTGGGGAGGGGTTGGAGAGGGCTGGGCGCGCGCGCGGGGCTGTCCCGCGCGTGCGCGCATAAAGGGGTGCTGGCGCGCGCAGTCGGGCGCGCTGGCGGGCGCGCGGGCGCTGTCGGGCGCGCGAGGGTCCGCGGGGAGTGCTGGCGAGGTGCGCGCGTGCGCGCGGGTCATGCGCGCGAGTGCGCGCGGGCGCGCGCGTGAGTGCGCGGGCGGAAGGTTGTCTGGCGCGCGAGTGGTGCGCGCGTGCGCGCGCGCGGGCGCGCGAGTCGGGGGCGCAGCGGTGTGCCGGGGGTGCGGCGGGTGCGCGTGCGCGTGCGCGCGTGCGTGCACGTGCGGGTGGCCACGCGTGTGGCTGCCCGGGGCCCGTTTTGGGCGTGCTGAGGGTCGGCACCCTCGGGTGGGTGTCCGGGGGGCTCGAGCACGCGTGCGTGCGTGCATGCGTGCGTGCGTTCGAGCCCGTATGCGGGGATGTCTATGTCTTAGGCATCCCTAATTGATTTTATATGTTTGTATGTACTTTTACTCACCCCTTTTGGTACCCTTGACTTACAGATCTCGTCGGATGGGATGCGCGTCAGTCCGGGTATCGGTGAGTGGTTTGATTCCAACCCTTCCGGGAGCGCCCGATGCACGTAGTCGTGCTTCGCGCTTCCATGGGGCTTTATTTGCACCCTAATTATGCTAGATATCATGCATGCTAGGATGTATAGCTCGTATATTGTGTAGAACCCCTATTCTACCTTATACTTGCCTATGTATTGTATAGAATATGGCATGATTTAGGTATTTTGTTTGAAATACTACCCTTATTATCATTTGAACATATCAGGCATGTCTAAACTTGGGTTAATAACGGGTGTATGCGTAATATTCCTCCGATTTAGGACTCGAGGGTGTGGTATAGTTGTTGCACCCATCTGTTGGGGCAAAACTATGACCAGCTTGAGAGAGGATGAGGCATTCCCTCTCCCTCACCCTCCTTCTCTTCGCGAACCGAGTGAGTAGATGTAGTTCCTACTTGACTCGGGTTTGCTTGGAATTATTGGCATGCACCTGTTGTTGCGCAGATCGCGCTTAACCCTTCCCTTCTAGGTTGGTTTTATCCAACGTATATTAGGTTGTAATTTGTGTGTGTTTATCTGTTTGATGCCAGCCATGTATGCATGTTTAAGTAGGTCATCGTTGGGTAGTTAATTGCATATATATATATATGTGCCGATATGGCCATGATTCTTGTCTAATGTGTTAGACAAGTGTATGACCTCTTGTGGGGTCATACCATGGTTTTGACACTTATAATTAAATGTCTTCCCCGCATCTGAGTTATGCGCCCTGGAGGGAATTCATGAGAATTCATTGCGCCTATCGGTGTTTGATAACCGATGATGACGGATCCAAGAGGATCGTATCCGCGAGCGTAGATTGTTTTTCCCCTTCGTTGGATCCGTGTAGGAACTTCCCGGCGTTGGAAACGCTGTCCTGGCACCGGGCTCCCATGCGTGGGAGTATGTCAGGTAGAGGCTACCCGGGGAAAGGGCTACCGGTGGACCAAGGGCTTAGAACAATCGACCTCTTCCCAAAGATCCTATGTCACCCGTCGGGGTGAGGGTGAGGGTGTTGGCGTGAGTAAGGTGGGGTCGCGTTGATACTCGACCCGTCAGTTTGTATAGATGGTTTTCCCGTGGGGTTTGCGCTGCGAGCATGAGTTATCGTTTTTCCCCTTCGTTGGATCCGTGTAGGAACTTCTCAACGTACCATTGCTGTCTTGGCACCGGGCTCCCATCTGTAGGTACCATCGCTGTGGTCGACAGTGTACTGATCGTGGGAGTATGTCAGGCAGAGGCTACCCGGGGAAAGGGCTACCGGTGGACCAAGGGCTTAGAAACGATCCAGTCTCTTCCCAAGAGACTGGGTCACCCCTTTTGGGGTGAAGGTGAGGGATTGGTACAGTTACTTCCGACAACCTAGGTCACCCTTCGGAGGTGAGGGTGTTGGTGTGAGTGTTGTGGGCCCGAGTTGATACTTGACCCACCAGCTTGAGAGATTGGCTTTCCATAGGGTTCGCGCTGCAAACAAGTAGTGCTTCCTCCCAATATCGTCGTATACCGGGGTCCCGACGTAGAAGCTGCCCTGACAGAGGACTCCCACTTGTAGGTACTCCCGATGCGTTCGGCAGATGTACTGATCAGGGGAGTGTACCAGGTGAGGCTACACGAGGGTGGACCACCGGACGATGTTGCAAGCCTGAATTATCGTTCTCCCCTTCGCCGGATCCGTGTGGATGCTTCCTAGGTACGAGCCGCCCTGGGTGGACCCCCACCTGTAGGTACCATCGATGCGTTCGACAGTGTACTGACCGTGGCCGGCTCCAGGTAGAGGCTGCCTGGGAGAGCGCTACCGGATGACGAACGGTGTAGAACAGCAAGTTGTCCTTCGAGTCCCTAGACTCACCCCTGTGGGGGCTAGGGCGAGGGCAGGGTAGGGTCGCACCGCCGTGTGACCTTGTTAACCGTTGGGTTTCTACCCATGGTTTCCTTGATAGGTGATTGCCTTAGGATCGAATGTTGGTGTTGGTGTTTGGTTTCTGACCACTCACTGAGCTTGTAGCTCACCCCTCGCTTATGTTTTTCCCCAGTTGACGCTGAGTCGGATCCAAGAGAAGAGCTCCCCTGGCGCCATCCGAGTAGGAGACCTGCGTTCGCGTTGGATGTCTTGCGAGTCGGAGGCTATCAGCATTCCCTTTTCATTGTATGTATTATACTTGTGCTTGTGCACGGTATGTAGACTGTTGATGTCAGTTATTGTATATATTGGCTCTCACAGGACAGTTGATTGTGTACTCTAGTCTGTAATATGTTTTTGAATTACAGACTTAGTCATTGAGCTTCCGCTTTTTGCATATATTTGATGTCAGTTACTTGTGTATTGCCTTTTCTATTGTGGAGTATTTATTTGACCTCGTGTATGGATTACTGATATCATTTATATATTTGCCACGTCTCGGGGACGGCCGCCCTGGGGCGTGACATTAATAACCGGGTGCATATTTAATATTCCCTAGTCATAGGACTTGAGGATGTGGTATAGTTGTTGCGCTCATCTTGTTGGGGCAAGGCTATGACCAACTTTTAGAGATGATGAGCTCTCTCTTGCCCTCTCTCTTTGTGCGTACTGAATAAGTAGATGTGGTTCCTCTTTGACTCAGGTTCACTTAGAAATATTGGCATGCACCGGTTAGTGCGCAAGATCACGCTTGACCCTTCTCTTTTAAGTTGGTGATATCCAACACATGTTAGGTTGTACCTTGTGTGCTTGCTTGATTAAATGTGCCTTCATACGTATGTGTAGTTAGGCTATGGTTTGCATGTATGCTGCATGATATGTTGTCTAAGATGTATATTCATGTTAGGAGTACCCCTATAGTTAATTATTATGTTATCTTGTGGTACATTTAAATAACTGCAATAGAATTCTCATGCAATAATTATGCGCATGTTAGACTAATAGGGCCTATCTGTAATAGGCATGGGTATGACCCGCCATCAGTTTGTACCTTATTAGTTAGAGCGCAAATGATGTAATTGCCCTTGCATCCGAGTGATGCACTCAATTGGAATTTAGGAGAATTCATTGTCATATCGATTTTGTTAAGTTAGTGATTATGGCATTAAGCTAGGTTTACCTGTACTAGGCGTGTGTGTGAACCGCCTATCGGATCATACCTTGGGCTTATTTTCGGTGTGAGAGCCGAGCTAACTCACTATGTCTGAGCAATGCATCTGTGTGGGAGTTCATATGTATTCGATAGCATCTGTAGGCGATTACCAAGAGTAGTTGTCTTTCCATTGGGTTCGCTTTGTGAACATGGACGGTTTCCTCCCAATATCATCCGTGTTTAAGCGGCCCGAGTTGTAGCCGTCCTGATAGAGGGCCCCACCTGTAGATACTATCAATGCATGCGGCAAGATGTACTGGTCATGGGAGTATACTAGGTAGAGGCTATCCAGTTGAGGGCTAACGAATGATATTGTGAGCGTGGAATCGTTCTCCCTTTTATCGGATCCGTGTCGGTGCTGTCCGACGTTGTAGCTGTCCTAACAGAGGGACCCCACCTGTAGGTACTATCGATGCATGCGACAAGATGTACTGATCATGGAAGTATACCAGGTAGAGGCTACCCGGGAGAGGGTTACCGGCTAATGAAGGGTGTAGAGCAAACAGATTTATCCCAAACGTCCCTAGGGTCACCCCTCTGGTGGCTAGGGTGAGGATGAATTGAAGTCACGTCGTCACATGACTCTTATACCCGTCAAGTATACTCCGGGTATGTTACACTTAATGCTTGAGGTATTGTAGGTGTATCTCTACCTCGTTGTTGTCAGATTTGTGGTATCTTGTTATCCAGTAACCCCATATGTTATGGTTAACAATTGTTTCTCTCCAAAATCCCCAAGAGTCTCCCTTCGGGAGTGAGGGTGAGGGTGAGGCTGGTCGCGCCGTCCTGTATCCTTGTTACCCATTGGGTTTTCACCCATGCCTTCCTTGAAAGGAAATTGCCTTAGTAATGAATTGTTATAATGGTGTTTGGTTTCCAGCCACTCACTGAGCTTGTAGCTCACCCCTCGCGTACTGTTTCTACTACAGGGGTGGTGTTGGGCGTGGAGCTGGAGCTTGCCCGTGGCGTGGTCTTGCGTGCGTGGAAGCGTCACATCTGGCGGTTGGCGGGTGCGAGGTTGTCAGCAGTCCTAGTGTCATTTATTTATTTGTAATTGTGCGTGTGGCACTTGTTGTATTTCCTTGGACTAGACTTGGCTCTCACAGGACAGTGATTGTGTATCGAATATATAATAATTTTTTTGGTTTATAGACTTATTAAGATTTTATGCTTCCGCTTTTCAGATAGCTATCATTTATCTTTGCCTTGCCACCTTGTATGTTGTTATTGGAGTCTTTATTGACCTCAGGTATTGATAGCTGATATTATTTATATTGCCATGTCTTGGGGACGGCCGCCCTGGGGCGTGACTGAGTCAATTAAACGTTGTAAAACAGAAAAGAGTTTACATCGAAATCAAATCATACGTACGAAAAAAAAATGATTAAGACCAATAAAAACTCTTTGAAAATATCTTCGAAAACCCTAGGTTTAACATAGGCACACATAACTAGTATGGATCTATGTTTAAAACTCTAAAAATCATAATAATATAGGCATTGGTTCAGATCCAAGTGTATAAGGTTTAAAATAAGGTTTAAAGAACATAAACATGATTTCTACATCAATGAATAAAATTCCTAAGCATGAGGTATACATAACATATCCTTTCTTATTAAAAAAAAAACTCATACATTATTGAACATTATTGAAAATCACAGAATATGAAGGCTATAACATAAGATCTAAGAGTCTTTTAAAATCATATCAAAATCATAAGAAATCCAACAAGAAACTCATGAAAGCATCATGTCATATACATATATTTTTGAGACCTAATACTACCATCTAAAACTTGTAAAAATATCGTAAATCATTGACATAATATTGGTAGAACACAAAGATCTGAAATCTTACGATATTTTCAAGAATAATGAAAGAACAATCAATTCTTTTGTTTGAAAGACCTAAAAATGAATTTATAAAACAAGAACCTCTAAAATGAATCGATCATTAATTGAAAATCTTCATAAATCAAGAGAAATACTCACAAGAACCCTTTGTTCGAACCCCTTCTCGAGCTCCTCAACAATGTCGCCGCAAACGATAAGAGAAAGAGCTTTTAGGGTTTTTAGGTTTAGGGTTTCAATGCAAGGAGAGTGAAGAAAAGAGGTTTATAACCTCTTACACATGTGGGGGACAAAATACAACCCAATAATTCTGAAATAATTCGAAATTAAAGCATTTGCTCTTTCCAAAAACGGATTGAATATTCAAAAATATGAAGTTCTCCAGATCGATGGCTCTGATTGATCCCATCGCCCTAACCCTAGGCCCGACCTAAAACCGGAAACCCTAACCCTAGCCCCGACCTAAACCTACCCTAACCCTAATCCTAACCCTAGCCCTGGCCGACCTTGAACTGCTTCCCTGGATGGGACATAAAGAAGCATTAAATGCTGATCATTGTGGCGGGTTGTGACCTTTAGCCGCCCTATCTTGGCCGGATCAACCCAAGTAACCGACCCAAGCCACTGCTTATCAGAGATGGGATGTTTGGTAGGTCATGATAGGGGCGGCTACCAGGAAGTAGCCGCCCCATCTTGGGTGGACAGTTTGCACTAGCCGCCCTTCACCTGGTCCTGACAGAAGAACCAGAGAATTAATGAAGGGTCTAATCACACACACTATTAGCCAAGCCACCCTTTTACCCCCTGGGTATTCCCCTGCCTCTTTTTTACTATAAATAGAGGAGGTCCCAAGCCATTAAACAACATCCACAATTCACATTTCCAATCCACAATCAAAACGCACATCATTTATTCCCTTTCCCCACTAGAAATCCCAAGAGAGAGAGAGAGATAGAGCCCCTTTTGTGAGAAAAATACCCATTCCCTACATAAAACACCCTCTCATCCCACCCTCCATAAACTCGGGCTAAACCTAGCTTAGCCTCTGTGCAAACCCATTTCCTATCGAAGTTCTGCCCAAACCAGACCAGGCCCTGGACGGCTAAACTCTAGTAGCCGCCCCATACCCGACAGATGGATCCCACTAGCCGCCGCCTATCCACATCCCATTTGCACCCCTATGTCCCAAGACTCCTTTAGTCAAGACCCGGAAGCAGAATAGGATTACCTGTTTTTCACCTCTGTGTACGGTATATCCGTGTCTCAGAGCGGAGACCCCACAAACTCCCCACGTAGGCGATCAAATCCAACCCAACCTTTTCCTACTTTTAGAAAAAGCAGGTGGTGATCACACAAACCCTGGAATCCTCTTGAGCCGCTGTCGGGCGCCTCAACCAGGAACGACACCTCACCCTTCCGAGAAGACGATCTGACCGAGCCCGCCAGGGCACGCATCCGATCCGAATCCCCGAAGAACCCCCACACACGCACGCACCCGTGCACCGCCGGATCCTTTCCGACACACCGACATCGGAGATTCCGATGCATCGACAAATCTGGCGATCATGGTGGGACCTCCCTCATGAAAAACAACAAATGGTAACCCTCTTCTGCCCCCCTTTTACAAGCATGACTAGAATGCTATCAACCCTCTAGGAAGGTTGGAGTTTCCCACCCCTCGAATCAAATCCTCCTCTACTTCGCATCACAGCATCCTTTACTGCTTTGTAAGCCGCACACCGCTGTGCAATCCTTTACTGCTTTGTAAGCTGTACACCGCTGCGCAATCCTTTACCGCTTTATTTACTGCTTTATATCTGCATTCATTTCCTTGAACCATTTCACACATCATGGAATCCCACATAGAGGAGGAGATACTAGAGGAAAGAATCCACCAAGAGGGTCAGGCCATGCAATTCCTGACCCATCTAGAAGAAAAGATGGCCAGTCTAGGATACCAATCTGTAGAGGACATGTTCATGACCTTGCCGACTACCGTCAGGTCAAAACCTTGAGACAGGAGGCCCCTGTCGGAACTCCTAAGACCATTCCTAAAACCTCGTCCACACCCAGCCACTCGATCAATCCGAGCATTTTTTCATTCACCCCCCTTTCCCCCGCGAATCCAATATTCCCAACCGTTTCCACCCTGTAGATACCCCAATTTTGACCGTCCAGAGAGACAGAAATACTTCAAGTAACACCCGGAAATATCCCACGGTTGGACATCAAGTAGAGAACCGAAGTTCAGGAAACCAGAAACCCTTACCCTAAACCCAAACCCTAAACCCTAGCCCTAGCCCTAACCGAAAACCCTAACCCTAAACCCAAACCCTAACCCTAACCGAAAACCCTAACCTAAACCCAAACCCTAACCCTAGCCCTAGCCCTAACCTAAACCCAAACCCTAACCCTAGCCCAAGCCCTAACCTAAACCCCAAAACCCTAAACCTAGCCCTAAGCTGAAAACCAGAAACCCGGAAACCCTAAAGTCCTTGGCTAAGGGCGGCTGGACCTAACCAGCCGCCCCATACCAGTCGGCTAGTTAGCACTAGCCGCCCCCCTGGCCGACTTTAGACCAGTCCCGTGGATGGGACATAAAGCAGTATTAAATGCTGATCATTGCGGCGGATGATGGTCTTTAGCCGCCCTATCATGGCCGGATCAACCCAAGTAACCGACCCAAGCCACCGCCTGTCAGAGATGGGACGTTTGGTAGGTTATGATAGGGGCGGCTACCAAGAAGTAGCCGCCCCATCCTAGGTGGCTAGTTAGCACTAGCCGCCCTTCACCTGGTCTCTGACAGAAGAACCAGAGAATTAATGAGGGGTCTAATCGAAGCCAACCCAGTCTATTACCCCCTGGACATTCCCCTGCCTCTCTTTTACTATAAATAGAGGAGGTACCAAGCCTTTAAATCATCACCAATCAAAAACCAATTCACATCAACAATCCACAACCCACAATTCACATTCCCCTTCCCCACTAGAAATCCCGAGAGAGAGAGAGAGAGAGCCCCTTTTGTGAGAGAAATACCCATTTTCCTACATAAAATACCCTCTCATCCCACCCTCCAAAAAACCGGGCTAAACCTAGCTTAGCCCCTGTCCACAACCAAACCCATTTCCTACCGAAGTTCTGTCCAAACCAAACCAGGCCCCGGACGGCTAAACCCTATTAGCCGCCCCTGACCAGACGGCTTGATACCATTAGCCGGCCCCCTATACACACCCCATTTGCACCCCTATGTCCCAAGACTCCTTTAGTCAAGCCCCGGAAGCAGAATATGATTACCTGTTTTTCACCTCTGTGTACGGTATATCCGTGTATCAGAGCGGAGACCCCAATAACTCCCCACGTAGGCGATCACATCCAACCCCACCCCTTTTCCTGTTTTTAGAAAAAGCAGGTGCCGATCACACAAACCCTGGAATCCTCTTGAGCCGCTATTGGGCGTCTCAACGAGGAACGACACCCCTCACCCTTCCGAGAAGACGATCCGACCGAGCACGCATCCGATCCGAATCCCTGAAGAACCCCCACACACGCATGCGCACCCGCGCACCGTCGGGACCCTTTCCGAAAGCACCGACAACACACGCGGCCATTCGGAGGCCTTCCTGACGATACCGACAAATCTGGCGATCACGGTGGGACCTCCCTCGTCAAAAATAACAAAAGGTAATCCTCTTCTGCCCCCTTTTACAAGCTTGACTAGAATGCTATCAAACCTCTAGGAAGGTTAGAGTTTCCCACCCCTCGAATCAGTTCCTAATCTAATTCACATCACAGCATCATTTACTGCTTTGTAAGCCGCACACCGCTGCGCAATCCTTTACTACTTTGTAATCCGCACACCGCTGCGCAATCCTTTACTGCTTTGTAAGCCGCACACTGCTGCGCAATCCTTTACTGCTTTGTAAGCCGGACACTGCTACGCAATCCTTTACCGCTTTATTTACTGCTTTATATCTGCATTCGTTCCCTTAAATCATTTCACACGTATCATGGAATCCCGCATAGAGGAGGAGAAATTAGAGGAAAGAACCCACCAAGTGGGTCAGGCCACGCAATTTCGGACCCATCTAGAGGAAAAGATGGCCAGTCTAGGATACCAATCCGTAGAGGACATGTTTCATGACCTTGCTGACTACCGCCAGGTCAAAACCCTAAGACAGGAGGCCCCTGTCGAAAGCCCTAAAGCTATTCCTAAAACCCCGTTCACACCCAGTCACTCGGTCAACCCGAGCGTCTTTTCGTTCACCCCCCTTTCCCCCGCGAATCCAATATTCCCAACCGTTTCCACCCCAGGCCCTTACCAAGCCACCCCTAACCCGGGACCGCTAGGTAGTCCTCGCAGGGGAGAAACACTGGATGAAACCATCCGGAGAATACTCTCCGAGACTGGTCCCTCAGCCCCCAAGCACATGTCTCTACATAACCTAAGACAAATCTCGTCAGTCCACCTACCGGAGGGATTCAAAATCCCCAAATTCCGCCGGTATAACGGTCGTGGAGACCCGGACATTCATTTAACTGCCTTTTTATCTAGACGCGCACCCGTTTCTAGATAATCAACCTCTGCTAGTCTTCCACTTCCAGAAATCATTGGAAGGAGAAGCACTACAATGGTTCTCCACCCTCCCTGTAGATCACTTGTCGAATTTCTCGGCTGTAAGCAAGAAATTCTTGGGCCGCTATGGTTACCAGAGGATTAGAACCCCCTCTATTTCAGATTTAACCGTAGAGGGAGGAATTTGAACAATACGTGTCTCGGTGGCGCACGCTTGTCCACCGAACCGGCCTGCAACTCACAGAATGTCAAGAAATTGACATGATGTTACAGAGCCTAAGTCCAGAGCTTCGTACGAGCCTTTCGTACGGAGAATGTACTACGTATCAGCTTCTAATTGACCGCCATAACAGGATTTCCCGTTGTGCAGCCCCAGTAGTCCAAACCCACTCCCCACCTATCAGCCATAGGGTTGGACAACCGCCTTGTAAGGCACAAACCCCTCGGTAGAGGGGATTATTACACAAGTATCGACACTTTACCCGAACGGAGCACTAGTTCCTGATCGAGGAACGGCTCCGAGACAGTACACGTCCGGTTCATCCGGGTATGCGCCGCCTCGGCCAATCAACCAAAACTTCACTACTCGATCAGTACTCGTCCCCGTGCCGATACAACAAAACCCCGCAACCCATGATTCCCCAATCCAGGCGCCCTCAAATCGAAACCAGGACCAAAACGGGAGACCCTTCTATCCTATCCCCCCAAGAACGCAAGTCATAACCCCTGGAGAACCCGCGCGCAGCCCCCGTGATAAGGCTGCACCTTCCTCCTTCTACGGCCCAAGATGGTCAAACAGAAGAGTTAGCTATCGTCCCCTTCCAGAAACCCTAGGGAACATCTTCAGAGCCTTATTGAAGGTCAATGGCATTTCCTTGCCCATAACTAGACCTTTGCCTATCGGTGCTGACCCCACCCATTTTTGTCTGTATCATCGACATCACGGCCACACCATCGACCAATGCTCCTCGTTTCGAGACATTGTCTACAACCTCGATGAAGAGAGGTGCTTAGACTGGGCCACCATCAGGGGACTCAAAAACAACCTAGTTACAAAATCCCTAGAAGTCAAGCCAGCCCCAGAAACCCCCAGCCATATAGAAGCCACAACTCAAGACCCAAGGCCAGCCACGAGGGCTTCCTTGGAAGAACCAGAGAGCCTAAGCTATGAAAGCGTCTACACCATAAAAACCGCTGACCACGAAGAGCCACCCAGAATCCTCCTAGGTGGCTTAATCCTACCAGCCTCTTCCCCCGTCCGACCAGTCCCCTCCCCCATTCTCCCCAGACACACAAAGCTCCCCCTCCCTAAAAAACTCCAACCATTATCCCCCTCACCAGTTAACGAAGGCCTATACCTATCAAAGCAAAACCCCCGAACCACCATTGATGCTCTAAACCATCATACCACTAGAGCAGGCAGGATTTTCAACACTGTCCCCTCTTATAGACACCCCCCGCCTGAAACAGAAATTGAGGAGCCCCGCACCGGAGATAAGATCGACATCCTAGACCAACTCCAAAAAATCCCAGCAAATATTTCCATTTCAGAGCTAATCGAAACCTCAGAACACCACCAGCAAGCTCTAAGAATGTTCCTTGAAAGAATCCAAGTCGACCCACAAATCTCTACCCTAGGCGTACCAATAGCTCTAGCCACCTCAGGACTAGGGCCCATCATAACCTTTAGACCTAAAGAAGAGGTTCATGACAAGGTCATTAGCACCTCAACCCTATGCATAACAATTAACCTCGAAGGATACTCGGTGGATAAAGTTCTAATTGACACCGGAGCAGGGGTAAACCTCATATCTCTACAAACCTTCGAGCACATTGACGGACACATAACTACACTCTTCGAAACAGACACCCGTATATTCGCCTATGACAAAACGGCTCGTCCGGTTCTAAGCTTTAAAGACTTCCGATTAAAAGTAGGGCCACTAGAAACTAGCACTTAAGCTAATGTCCTAGAAATGGATTCAGATTATAATATGATTCTAGGACGCAAATGGCTAGCATCCATAAAAGGGGTCTCCTCTCCCCTACACCAATGTTTGAAATTCCCCTTGGGAGGTCAGATAATCAAAATACAAGGGGATGCGATCAAAGGACCTAAATCAAGGTTCGCCGATAATGAAACCATCGTTGTAAAAACCAGTAACTCAAAACCCATAGAAGCCACCATCCACATCTTAGATTTCCCAGCTGATTTGCTAAATCCCCGGAACACTCTCTCCGTTACCACAGAGGCAAGCCACCCTAAACTTAAGAACCCTGGCTGGCATATAATGGGGACCATGGGCTACCTTCCCGGGGGAACCTTGGGACAAGAAAATGGGATCTTGGACCCCATCAAACTCCCTGCATGGCTAGATAAAAGAGGCATCGGCTCATCCAAGCATCGCCCTAAACTAAAAAAAAGATACAATTGGAGGTTGTATGAACATTTCGTAAGAGGGATAATCGTAGATCCCGCCGAAGAGGTCATACGCCCCTACCCCCTGGACCCTATCCAGGAAAGAGAGCCACACTATCTCTCTGGCTCCCTAGAATGGCTATTCACACACCTTGATAAACACCTACATACACACTCACCGGCAGACGATAAAACTCCAGCTGACCCAGCCTCCTTTTCTCGCAGTGCTCAAGCATCGCAACAAAGGAGCGCCAGCTGCTGGAGGAAAGTCGGTTGAAACACTTCCACCAATCCAGTAGGTTGTAAATAATAAGTGTCTTTTCTGTTAAAAAAATAAAAAATGGAAACCAAAACCCTAGGGTGCCTGTTCGACAATGATGACTTCACCCCGGTATGGCACCCCTTTAGCGATGACTCTGATCTCCTGAACCAGACCTAGATAACATAAAGAACCTAGACGATGGTCTAGGGGTCTTCGAAATCTGTGATGAGGACGATGAAGAAAAAGAGGACCTATCTAAAGAATTCAAGCAGAGCCTTCAAATGTTCGATGAAAAGACAGAAGAAGCAGACGAAAAGATAGAGGAGCTAAATCTGGGGACAAAGGCTGACCCCAAAATCATTTCAATTAGCGCAGGACTGAATCACGGTGAGAGGGAGGGCCTGGTTAAAATATTACATGAGTATAAAGATGTGTTTGCATGGTCTTACAAGGACATGCGTAGACTCAACACCTCGTTAGTCGAACATCAGTTAATCTTAGAACCAAACGCAAAACCAGTAAAACAAAAACTGAGACGCCTTCATCCCGAGGTGGCTTTAAAAATCAAAGATGAGGTAGACAAACTTCACCAGGCTAAATTTATCCGGGTAGTCTTATACCCAAAGTGGGTAGCGAATATCGTTTCAGTGTCCAAGAAGGATGGGAAGATCCGGATATGCATTGACTTCAGGGACCTCAATCGAGCATGCCCAAAGGATGACTTCCCACTCCCACATATTGACCTCCTTGTCGACAACACGGCAGGGTATGAGATGCTCTCGTTCATGGATGGATTTTCTGGATACAACCAGATCCGGCTGGCAGAAAAAGACTAAGAAAAGACTTCTTTTACCACACCCTGGGGAACTTACTACTACATAGTCATGCCTTTCGGGCTCAAAAATGCAGTTGCAACATATCAAAGGGCAATGACCTCAATATTCCATGATATGATGCACAAACTAGTAGAAGTATAAGTGGATGACATCTTAGTTAAATCTAGGACTCGAGTAGGACACGCAGACATACTCAGGCAAGTACTACAGAGATGCAGGGAGTACTCACTTAAAATGAATCCAAAGAAATGTCGCTTTGGGGTCTCCTCTGGGAAACTTTTAGGATTCATGGTAAGTAAGCGGGGGATAGAAATAGATCCGACTAAGGCAAAAGCCATCACCCAAATGCCCCCACCTAAGAACCTAAAAGAATTAAGGGGGCTCGTAGGAAGGTTGCAATTTATTAGGAGATTTATTTTGCAACACGCTGAAAGATGTCGCCCCTTTTACAAACTGTTAAAATGGGGAGTCAAGTTTAATTGGGATAGGGAATGCCAAAAGGCCTTTGATAATTTAAAAAAGTACCTTCTTAATCCCCTAGTCCTTTCAGCTCCAGTGCCTGGACGACCCCTGCTCCTCTATATAGCTACAACTAAGGAAGCCATTGGTGCAGTGCTTGCACAACACGACGACATGGGAAGAAAGGAAAAGGCCATTTACTACCTGAGTAAAACCCTGATTGAATACGAAAAAGCCTACCCTCCCACAGAAAAAACTTGTCTAGCATTAGTATGGGCTTCCCAAAAGTTGCGACATTACTTCCTTGCCCACAAAGTCAAATACTTTGCCAAAATGGACCCAGTAAGGTTCCTATTCGAGAAAGCCGTATTAACTAGACGCTTAGCCCAATGGCAAGTACAGTTAAACGAGTTTGACATCACGTACGCCACTAAAAAATCCATCAAATGGCAAGCTATTGCTGACCACCTCGCTCAACTACGCCTCCCTAATTAAGAACCAGTAAAAACTGACTTCCCGGACGAAGAAATATTTGCGCTTATTGAAGAAAAGAATAGAGAGACATGGACGCTATACTTCGACGGAGTGGTCAACCAAAAGGGAAAGGGAATAGGAATAGCACTAATCTCCCTCGAAGGCGTCATTATCCCACAATTGTTTTAGCTTACGTTCAAAGCCACCAACAATATTGCCGAATACGAGGCCCTGATAGCAGGTTTGAAGGCAGCCCTAGCCCTAGGAGCCAAAAATTTAGACATCATTGGGAACTCCCTCTTAATGATCCGCCAAACTCTTAAAAAATATCAGACTAGAGACCCAAAACTGAAGTCGTATAGAGAACTAGCCATAGTCCTGCTAAAACAATTCCGTGAGGTTACTCACGTTTTCATACCCCGGACCGGCAATATTCTTGCAGATTCTCTAGCCTCTTTAGCCTCATCGCTCACCTTCCCCTTATCTAGAACATCTGAAACAGTCACTATCCAAAGACTGGAAGCACCTGCCACCGTACTCTGTGACTATAAAACTCGAGATCTCCTAAAAAAGAACCAAACCAATAAGGAAATCCTAGCCCTTGAACTAGGAGATGTGGACGACGGAAATCCCTGGTACTTTGACATAAAAAATTACCTTGAAAACGGTTCGTTCCCAAGCTACGCTACTAGCAACGACCAGAAAATAGTTAAAAGGGTGGCAGTCAAATACTGCCTCTGAGGGTGGATACTCTTCCGAGCCTCCTTCAATGGGGAACTACTCAGGTGCTTGGACGACAAAGAAGCATATACCATTGTAGAAGAAGCTCACTTTGGAGTATGCGGAGGACACGTCAACGCCTAGATGCTAGCGAAAAAGGTACTAAGAATGGGCTACTATTGGTCCACGCTTGAAGGGGATTGCAACAAATACGTTAAGCGTTGTATCCAATGTCAAACTCATGCCAACAAAATACACGCACCAGCATCTTCTTTACATCCCATGACTTCACCATGGCCCTTCTCTATGTGGGCATTAGATGTGATAGGACCATTCCGGGACACTATAGAAAACACCACCCAGATAGCCTTCATCCTCACCGCTACAGAATACTTTACCAAATGGGCTAAAGCTGAGTCCTATGTAGTAATTAAAAGCTCTACCCTGGCTCGTTTTGTCCGCACTCACATCCTCGCGCGGTTCGGCACCCCCAAAGCAATTATAACTGACAATGGTCCCCAGTTCATCACCCAAGAATTCTAAGACCTATGCAATAAACATCATATATAACTTCATCATTCCACACCATATTATCCACAAGGGAACGTACAAGCAGAGGCCACCAACAAAACCTTGCTCAAAATTATAAAGAAAATGGTAGAAACCCATAAAGCTACCGATTGGCCTGATAAATTGGTAGACGCCCTCTGGGCATATCGAACATCCATTAGGACACCCACTGGTCAAACCCCCTATTCACTCACATTTGGAGCCGAAGCAGTAGTACCCTACGAAATCCTTGTCCCATCCTTAAGAATAGTACTAGAAGAAGACCTCTAAATTGAGGAAAGGAGAGAGGCACTCCTACTATGCCTCGAACTACTAGACGAGAAAAGACTAAGAGCGGCAGACCATGCCCAGGCCTACCAAAGAAGGGTGGCAAGGGCATTTGAAAAGAAGGTAAAAAAAAAAAATTTGAAATCGGGGAACTAGTACTTAAGCAAATCATGCCATCAAGACAGCCTCACCCAAGAGGGAAGTTGCAACCCACATGGGAGGGACCCTATGTGATCACCCATGCCTATTCCGGGAATGCCTACCGCTTGGTAGATGCCGAAGAAGTCGAGGTTTCAGGTTCGTGGAATGCACTTTATCTAAAGAAATTCCATGCATGAAAGTTTTCAATACTTGAGAATTATTATTATTTCTTCCTGCGATTTCCAGCGTTTAGTACTTGATGATAGAACTATAAGACTCTCAAAGATAAACTCGTATCTATTTGAACACATCTCCGCCAAATCATGCCTCTTCATTCACACACGTATAACTGGACGATCGATTTACCTGATGAAAGAGAAATTGCCTACCCCGTAGACTGGGACAATTTAAAACCCCCAAAGCAAAACCTCCCTTATTCCCGCCCCACTCGTATTAACCCTAGGTCAAAATGAGGAGTTACCTCGACCTGGCATATGTCCCAAAACTGGCTCTGGCACTATACAAACACTTCTAGAGGGGAAGCACGAAAAGAATCAGGGTGAAAAATAGAAGAGCCCCCCCTCAAATAAAAAAAATCAAGCAATGAGAGGCCAACAAAAGAAAAAATAACACCCAAGTGAACGGGTTAAACTCTCTATTTTAGCAGGCTTTCATGCCTTTACGCACGGTATACGCTAAACAACGGCTATACCAGTACATATCCAAACAACGGACTGTACTTTCCACCCAAAATAAAGAAGTGGTAAAAAGAAGAAAGCCAGAGGGACCTAGAAAGTAGGACATATGCTAGACTGGGATAATTCTAAAATATTGCCCAAAAGGAAGATATTACTCTTACCCCATTCAAAATTGGACTATGTCTACCGGGAAAGGCGAAATTTTGACCAAAGGTAGATCATTTCTAGGTTTATAAATTACACACACTCACGTGAGTTCACTTAGAAACTTGCCTATCCAAAGGAAGCTTATCTAACTTGACTCCTGGTATACTCATGGATTTTTCATCATGTTTAGAATAATACGATCAAGCATTTGAGAAACATGAACCTAGAAAAACCGGCAACTAAGGCCTATACCTTTCAAATACAACCCTGGTTTGGACATAGTGACCACAAGGACTCCTCCACGGGGACTTGATTTTATCTTTTACTTAAGAAGATCGAGAACATTGCCCTCTCATATGAAAGAAAAACCATTGAAGAATTAAAATGCCCCCTTATGCCACAATACTTACGCGTAAGTTCGCATTTTTCTTTTCCAAAGCACGTAGGCATTTGATTTTCTTGGAATATTAAAGTTAACCCCCCGTACCTAAATATTAAAATTGTCCCTACTCATTTCACGCCCTTCCGCACATGCTTGAGAAGAAATTATCCCACTTTCACGCATACTTAAAAGTTTTCTTCACTCACGCACTTGGAATCCCTTCCTTGCATACTAAAGCATGGTCTCCCACACTTTATTTTCTCGCATTTTCTTTCCATTTCACCTTAAGATGGATTGTAGCCCTTGACGATTCAAGCAAGAAAGAGCTCGAAAGTCAGTGCAGGGGCGCAATCCATATAGATTTAACACTTGGTCCATGAAAGATGTTTTTATAGGTCTCGAGAGTCGAAGCAATCACAAAAGCTTTCAGCAACAGCAGACAAGAAGCAAAACCAGAAGAATTGTCCCAGACAGGGGGCGACTAAACCCGACTAGCTGCCCCTCACTGGGCGGCTGGTTTACACTAGCCGCCCCTGCCCTTTGTTTAGGAAAGTATGCCCCAGACAGGGGGCGGCTAAACACAACTAGCCGCCCCCTGCCTGCTACCCTTAAACCTGCTGTCAGCCCCATTTTAATCAAGTCTTCGTGTCTCCAATACCTATCAAGAACATTTCTTTCCAAAATTGCATACACACATTTCATACACATATATGTTCATAAAACCAATACGTATACACTTCGAAAAACAACCCTGTCTCAAAATCACATGTCCATCCATGAATCAAACCGATAAAAGCCAAGATTCACCTACACGCACATACGTATCCATAAAAATCCATGCTAAATTACTCTAAACCATGCATATAAAACGAGAAATTAAATTGTCCCATCAAAACCATAAACATAGACTGTTCTTCTAAAAAACTAAGAGAGTACATAAAAGAGAATCTTTCCCTTCAAAACGCTCCAAGCTCCACAGTCTTGAGCTATACTTCACTGAAATAATCAGTTGAGTCAAAATGAAAAGAGGAAAAGCATGAAATCCTTGCATATATACCATTCTTCTACCTAAAACCAAGACGCAAAGAAGCTATACCTCGGCGTATCGTCATCCGCTGGAGGCTGAATAGGAGGAACATCCTGGCTTGGCTGAGAAGGGAGTGGTGGCTGAGGAGAGGACTGAACCTCTAGAGCATCAGGAGCGGCAGGAGTCTCTCGAACCGAAGACGCGGCCCTAGCATATATCCCACGACTCCGAGACACCGAAGGACGAGAAACACGGCTGAAGGTGGCCCCAGTAGCCAAAGAAGCTGAGAGAGAATGGTCAGGCTCAAGCGGAAGAAATAGAAGGTCCGCCTCGGTCATGGAGCCCCCTCCAACCAATTTCCCCCTCATAGTCTCCCCCCAAAGATGGACCTGCTGCATATCTCTGTGCCTCCTCTCAAATCTCTGACGGAGGCGACTCTTTGTCCCCCTGGCCCGATCCTTGACAGCCCTCAACCTCTCATCTAAATCCCGTGCCCTCGCCTCTGATACCCTGAGCGCCTCTCGTTCCCTATCCCCGACCGCCTGGAGAGAACGAACCAAGTCCCCCATCAAACCTCCAGGGACGCCCGCTGAAGCCTCCAACTCTGACACCCTCATCTGGAGGGAGTCCCTCTCACGGCCTAGGGTGATGAACCCCTCCTCTCTCAAAGCCACCATGGACCTCAGCCGGTCCGTCTCCTCCTCAGCTCGAGAAGCCCTACCCCTCGCTTGGCCCAGCTCCATCCGTGCGGCCGCCAACTCGCTTCGGGCCGCATCTAACTCCCTCGTCAGCTCGAGCTCTCGCTCGGAAACCATGGAAGGTGGAGGGACGGAAGAAGAAGAGGCACCATCGGCCCTCGCTCTCGACAGAGCATCCACCTGAGCCTCAAGGACCCGAACCTGGTCCTGCAAGCGTCTCCGTTGTACCCGCAACGCCTCTATCTGCCTGGCCCGCGCTTGGAGCTGCTCATTGGCGGTCTTGAGCCTCTTCTCCATCTCATTCAACTCAACCTACAAAGCAAATACCATTCAGAAAATATTCAAGCAAGGGAGAACGAGGAAAGAAAAAACGGATCTTCAACTTACGTAAGCGTCCGGGATCTCCTCCTCCATCGTCCTGAGGATACCCGCATACTCCTGACGATACCAAACTAGGTATTCGTCACTCAAAGTCACCTCAGGACGACGCTCCACCAAGACGCCTCGACCCATCCATCCCGCCACATATGTAGCGTAATTCCTCGGAAGATTCATGGCCCGAGGAGTCCCAGCCACCGGAATCAAGGGGCGCCGCGGCAGAGGATCGGGCACCCACTGATGATAGCCAAGCTGGCGGACGACCCGGCTGATCGCATGAAACACGACCTCATTGAGATATATCAACCAGACGTCTCACGCCAGAGCCTCGGGAACCTCCTCCGGATAAGGCCTCCACGTAATCTAAAAAACATCAAAGATAGGAAGAGTGCTTAGTCGAAAGAAAACCAAATACAAGCCAAGGAAACTCGATGAAAACATGTACCTCTTCCTACGACAAGACACGGAAGGCCTCTCGGAATTGAGCGAGGCGGTGCAAGCGAGAAGACCCCCGGGGTTCCCATCTCATAGCCCAAGGAAGGGCATGATCAAACGGAGCCAAAGACGGGCGATCGATGGCGAAATGCTTATACCCGAAGATCTAGCAAAGCAAGAGGGAAATTATCATGATCAAAGTGAGCTAAACCAAGAAGAAGACACTTACCACTTACACATACCTGAAGAAATGGCGCGAAGCCGCCAAGGTTCTTTCCCCCGGCCCTCATGACCTTCTTCGAGAGCTCCGCAAAGAGATGGCGAGCATCGCCGCTCCCCAGGCATATCGTCCCATGCCCTCCAGGTCCCTCATCAGCAAAAGAGAGTGAGAGGAAACCTTATTAGAAGCCGTCGAGAAGAGGACCCGGTCGAAGAAGTAAAGAAAGAACGCCCTCAGCTCCCTCCGTGCCCTCTGTGGGCACGCGGCCGCCTCTCTCGCCTTGATCATCGCCCGCCTCCTCTCGAAGCTAGCTGCAGCTTCGCCCTTCTGGCACTCTGTAAAGTAACCGAGGCCGTACTGCCCCGAAAGCCTCCCCAAAGGGATCCGGTTCAGCGTCCGCTCCCGCTCCACGAACTCCCATTCCCTGATGAACTCTCGGAGAAGCCCCCTGTATTCCGCAAGGGTGACCGCAATCACTGCCTCCCCAAGACCGGAAGGGCGGTGATTCGATGGACGTCCTCGAGCGTCGGCATAACAGTGCCGGTTGGGAGAATGAACGTGCAACTCTCCGGGTCCCATCTCTCCGCCATCGCCTCCACATAAGGGCGATGGACGTGGAACAGCTCGATCAAAAAGAAGGAGCGGAAGCCCGCCCCATCCACTAAGCTCCTCTCCTCCTGCCCCAAGGCATCATACCACCTCTTCGTCCCGTGCCTTAAAGCCCGGATATGATTTGGCCGCTACAAAACAAACGAAGAAGAGATGAGTTAGTTAAAAAAGGCGATCAAGAGGTAAGAATTTAAAACTCGAAAATCATTTAGAGATCATGCTTAGGAAAGTAAAAATTCTCATATCAAACACAAAAACATTCACGTAGAGGTTACCTCCCACCCCGCATATGATCACGCATGCAAACAAAATTTATATATCAAAACCCACCGTGATCACCACTCACGCTCTTTCTTACATTACAACCTATCATGCTTATACTTTCCCTAAGACACACCTAAGCTTACAGGACTTGGGCCCGTGAAATGCATGCATACACTGCCTCATGCTCTACCACGATCAAACACGTACGAAATCACATACACGTAGAAAAGTATCGCATGCAAGCATGTTAGCTATATCATTTCTCTCTCCTTTATATGCATATAACAAACATGGCTATATATATAGAAATTGTCCCCCTCCCTATAAAAACAAACCCATCTCAGCATGCTTACACATCCCACCGTGACTAACTTATACACAAGCATGCCTATTTAAAACACACATATACGAGTATAATACACATATACAACCTGTTCATACCAACCAAAACACATGCATACACACCAAAATAAAAAGGCTAAGACTAAAAGGTTAGGAACATACCACGGCCCGTGTGGACCCAGGAGCGTCCACCTCGGCCTCGTCGGGATCATCCATCCCATCGTCATCCCCCTCCTCCTCATCCTCCTCGAACATGGCCTCCTCGGCCTCAGCTTCCACGCCCACACCGGCCTCTGCAGCCCCGGTGCCCGTACCCTCGGCCTCCTCGGCCTCATCCCTAGCCTCTCCTATCCCCTCCACCCTCCCCACACCGGAGATAAACTCCGCAAAAGCCCCCATAGCCCTACTTTCCTCCTCCATATCCCTGGCCTCTGTGGCCTCCCTATCCAACATCCCAACGAGGGCATCCAACAACGCCCTCACATCCTCACTAACCCCATCAGCTCCTGCCCCCTCAATTACACCCTCAACCGATCCCCCGACCCCTGAAACCACATCCTCGACCACCGCCGGTCGATCCCCACGCCTCCTCTTGTGTGTATACCCTATCATGCTACTCCCAACCTCCGGGGCAGTCCCCAAAGGTGAATCTCCAACGTCACCCGCGCCGATATCCACCGGCGGCACCTCCGCCGCACCCATAGCTTCCCCCACGACTCGACCTCCGGCCTATTGCTCTCCGATGATGAAGAGCTCGGGCTACGCTCTCCACGAGCCACCCGTGGCCGTTTCCCCCTCGAAGCAATCGCCTTCGACCTCGTTATCTCCTCAGTTTGAAAAGAAAAAGGAGAACCCAAACTAGGGTTTCGAAATCAAGAGAAAGAGAGAGGATTAAGGACGAAATGGAGGAAGAGAAGGCAAAGGAATCAAGGTTCCTCGGTTTAAAATGAAGAAGAAGAAGAGAGGAGGGAAGAGTAACCGTTTTAAAATGTATGGAGAGAGAGAGAGGGTCCCTTTTCAGTTATAAGGGACCCAGTCGGGAGGCAGCTACTCACGAGTAGCCGCCCCGTCTCGGATGGCTAGTTAGGACTAGCCGCCCCTCCCAGTTTTTATACTTTCACTTAAAACCCCTTTCCAATCTCTTTTCAGCCCTAAATTTCAAGGTTTTCAATACCAAACAGCCATGTATTGGCTTATTTCCAGACACTACTTGATCAAACACGACTTTCCCAAAGTTTTGCCACACTTTCAGTACCGTTCAAATTTGAATTTCTTCAGTTCTGGTTCTTTTCCAGAGTTCTTATCCTTCGGATGATCCAATTCACCAAATCAACTTTTACTTGCTTTCTGTCCGCGATATCCCCTCCTTGCTGAGTCTTCCCATGCACGGGAATGGTAGGCACGAGGAAATTAACGCTGGGCTGCTCCACACACGATAGCTAAGAACCCCGACCGCGGGTTGGATCACTCACCATTTACTTTCCCCGCCTTCCACCTGGATCATCCTTTCGGCTAAAAATTCTAAGTCAAGACCTAGCCTCTGACAGTCTAAATCAACTCTCCGAATAGTACTGTTCGTGTTGGCGCAACTTCTTGAAGGTCGGGCCGGCCAAAATAGGGGTCTCTTTCCTTATCATCGGTCGAAGTCTTTCCTACTTCGCACAAAGACTCCGTCCGATGAGGGACAATTGTAGATTCCCCAATTTTGACTGTCCAGAGAGACAGAAATACTTCAAGTAACACCCGGAAATATCCCACGGTTGGACATCAAGTAGAGAACCGAAGTTTAGGAAACCGGAAACCCTAACCCTAAACCCAAACCCTAAACCCTAGCCCTAGCCCTAACCGAAAACCCTAACCCTAAACCCAAACCCAAACCCTAATCGGAAACCCTAACCTAAACCCAAACCCTAACCCTAGCCCTAGCCCTAACCTAAACCCCAAAACCCTAAACCTAGCCCAAAGCTGAAAACCAGAAACCCGGAAACAGTAAAGACCCTGGCTAAGGGCGGCTGGACCTAACCAGCCGCCCCATACCAGGCGGCTAGTTAGCACTAGCCGCCCCCCTGGCCGACTTTACACCAGTCCCGTGGATGGGACATAAAGTAGTATTAAATGCTGATAATACAGCGGATGATGGTCTTTTGCTGCCCTATCTTGGCCGGATTAACCCAAGTAACCGACCCAAGCCACCACCTGTCAGAGATGGGACATTTGGCAGGTTATGATAGGGGCGGCTACCAGGAAGTAGCCACCCCATCCTGGGCGTCTAGTTAGCACTAGCCGCCCTTCACCTGTTCTCTGACAGAAGAACCAGAGAATTAATGAGGGGTCTAATCGAAGCCAACCCAGTCTATTACCCCCTGGACATTCCCCTGCCTCTCTTTTACTATAAATAGAGGAGGTCCCAAGCCTTTAAATCATCACCAATCAAAAACCAATTCACATCAACAATCCACAACCCACAATTCACATTCCCCTTCCCCACTAGAAATCCCGAGAGAGAGAGAGAGAGAACCCCTTGTTAGACCTGTGTCATTTAGAGTCCTAATTTCGATCGGAGTCGCTAAAATTTTGATTTTTAGCTACCTTATGGGGTTTAAGGACTCTGATTGAAGATATAACTGCATATTATGGGTCCTGGTACTGTTTAGTACTGCCCATAAAATTTTCGTTTAATTCCGATAACGGTTTTGGAATTATGCAGTTTCGGATTGGTATTTGGATTTGATTTTGTTAAAATCCAAGATGAAGAGATAAAAATCTGATATTATTATGAGATGTTAAGTTTGGAGATAGCTTCCATATAGAAGTGGAATTGGATCAACTGGATTCGTATATTATTATGGGTATTTTTCCATGTATACCCCGAAGTTGAGAAATCCAGGCAGCAGCCCTGTAAGATGTTTAACCTAGATTTCGAAATAGCTGGAGGGGTTATTTGATCTATGTGTAAACATGAAAGTTGTAGATAATCGTCTTATCTTTCAAATGCCACTGGAATCATGCAATTCCGAGCTGTATTGAGGAAGTTATGGCTGTTTAAGTGAAGGTTGTGCAGAGGTTTTAAGTCCGAGGATGACTTGGTCATTTACTCGACCTTTGCTTATTTAACCCCAAATGTGCACGACCTTGGGCATATTTTCTTCCCTCTTTTGCTCTGGTCCAGCCCTTGTGTGTGTGTTTGAGAGGAGGAAGTGATGGTGGTGGAGAAGAAGAGCTCCATTGGAGGAGAGCAAGGTGTGTGTGCTTTCATTGTTGGTTGTTGTCTCTTTCCTTTCCCCATCTCCTCTCTCTCAGCCCCTCTAATGGTTTCCCCTCACTTTTTCACTCAGCCCACCATGTGTTTGTGGAAATGCCTATGTGAGGGAGAAGAAGGAGTGTTTGGTTGTTGGTGGAGCAAGAAGTAGAAGTAATCAAGGTTAGTATGTGTGCATGTGAGAGGAGTTGTTGTTCCTTCCCTTCTCCATCCCCTACCCTCTCATGATCTCCCATTTTCCCCCCTGTTTTCAGCATGTGGAAGAGCTCCCACGTTGAGGCGGTGGTGGCGGTCGAGGTGGTTGCGGGCGTGCTTGCGAGCCCCCACACCTCCCCCTTCCTTTCCCCTCTTTTGGTGAGTTTTCTCTCCTCCTTAAGTTGGTTTTAAATGCATGTGGGGGTGCTTGGGGAGGGCTTGCATGGGTGTTATGTGTTGTGTATGTGTGCACACCACTTGTTTGTGAGTATGTGTGAGTGAACCATATATACACATTCTTCTCCTCTTTCCATTGGCTTTCCTCATGCATCATCTAAACTCGTGTTTGTGTACTAGTTGGGGCGTGGGATTGACGCATTGGTACACTCGAGATCACATAAGAGGTATGCGGGGGCTGCGGGTGCGCGCTCGGCGTGCTCGCATGCGTGCGGAGTGCGCGGGAAGCGTGCATGAGGTGCTCGCATGCGTGCGGAGTGCGCGGGAAGCGTGCATGAGGTGCTCGAGGACGTGCTTGACGTTGTTCGATGCATGCGGAGTGCGTGGGCAGCGTGCACGGGGTGCTCGAGGGTGTGCGTGACGTTGTTCGATGCGTGCGGAGTGTGCAGGCAGCGTGCACGAGGTGCTCGAGGGCGTGCTTGGCCTTGCCCGATGCATGCGGAGTGCGTGGGCAGCGTGCACGAGGTGCTCGAGGGCATGCTTGGCCTTGCCCGATGCGTGCGGAGTGTGCGGGCAGCGTGCACGAGGTGCTCGAGGGCGTGCTTGGCCTTGCCCGATGCGTGCGGAGTGTGTGGAAAGCATGCACGAGGTGCTCGAGGACGTGCTTAACGTTGTTTGATGCGTGCGGGGTGCATGGGCAGCGTGCACGGGGTACTCGAGGGCGTGCTTGCGGTGCTCAGACGCGTTCGGAGTGCTTCGTGGTGTCGAGCAGCTTGTTATAGCCAAATGCAACCATTGGATGATCCTTGGCGGTTTGATTTCAGGCTTCGGATTCAATTCGTCGCTCTATTGCGTTTCGCGAGCCGTGCGCTCGTTAGGTGAGTGGTTTGATTCCAACCCTTCCGGGAGCGCTCGAGGCACGTAGTCGTGCTTCGCGCTTCCATGGGGCTTTATTTGCACCCTAAATATGTTAGATATCATGCATGCTAGGTTGTATAGCTCGTATATTGTGTAGAACCCCTATTCTACCTTATACTTGCCTATGTATTGTATAGAATATGACATGACTTAGGTAATTTTGATTGAATGACTACCCCTATTTATCAAGCATGTTTAACTTGGGTTAATAACTGGTGTATGCGTAATATTCCTCCGATTTAGGACTCGAGGGTGTGGTATAGTTGTTGCACCCATCTGTTGGGGCAAAACTATGACCAGCTCGAGAGAGGATGAGGCATTCCCTCTCCCTCGCCCTCCTTCTCTTCGCGAACCGAGTGAGTAGATGTAGTTCCTACTTGACTCGGGTTTGCTTGGAATTATTGGCATGCACCTGTTGTTGCGCAGATCGCGCTTAACCCTTCCCTTCTAGGTTGGTGTTATCCAACGTATAATAGGTTGTAATTTGTGTGTGTTTATCTGTTTGATGCCATGTATGCATGTTTAAGTAGGCCATCGTTGGGTAGTTAATTGCATATATATATATATGCCGATATGGCCATGATTCTTGGCTAATGTGTTAGACAAGTGTATGACCTCTTGTGGGGTCATACCATGGTTTTGACACTTATAATAAAATGTCTTCCCCGCATCTGAGTTATGCGCCCTGGAGGGAATTCATGAGAATTCGTTGCGCTTATCGGTTTTGATAACCGGTGACGACGGATCTGAAAGGATCATATTCGCGAGTTTAGATCGGTTTCCTCCCTTCGTTGGATCCGTGTAGGGACTTCCTGGTTGAGACAGCCAGCCTGACAGAGGGCTCCCATCCGTAGGTGCTGCCGATGTGTGAGGATGTGCTGATCATGGGAGTATACCAGGTAGGGGCTTCCCGGGATAAGGGCTACCGGTGGACCAAGGGTGTAGAAGCAATCTAGATTCCTCCCAAGAGCCTATGTCACCCCGAGGAGGGGGTGAGGGTGAGGGTGTAGTGGATCGGCGTCTGATGACCGATGATGGCGGATCCAAGGGGGATCATTTTCATGAGTGTAGTTTGGTTCTTTCCTTCGTTGGATCCGTGTAGGAACTTCTCGGCGTACCATCGCTGTCCTGGCACCGGGCTCCCATCTGTAGGTACCATCGCTGTGGTCGACAGTGTACTGATCGTGGGAGTATGTCAGGCAGAGGCTACCCGGGGAAAGGGCTACCGGTGGACCAAGGGCTTAGAAACGATCTAGTCTCTTTCCAAGAGCCTAGGTCACCCTTCAGAGGTGAGGGTGTTGGTGTGAGTGTTGTGGGCTCGAGTTGATACTTGACCCACCAGCTTGAGTGATTGGCTTTCCATAGGGTTCGCGCTGCGAACAAGTAGTGGTTCCTCCCAATATCGTCGTATACCGGGGTCCCGACGTAGAAGCTGCCCTGACAGAGGACTCCCACTTGTAGGTACTCCCGATGCATTCGGCAGATGTACTGATCAGGGGAGTGTACCAGGTGAGGCTACACGAGGGTGGACCACCGGACGATGTTGCGAGCCTGAATTATCGTTCTCCCCTTCGCCGGATCCGTGTGGATGCTTCCTAGGTACGAGCCGCCCTGGGTGGACCCCCACCTGTAGGTACCATCGACGCTGTCGACAGTGTACTGACCGTGGCCGACTCCAGGTAGAGGCTGCCCGGGAGAGCGCTACCGGATGACGAACGGTGTAGAACAGCAAGTTTTGTCCTTCAAGTCCCTAGGCTCACCCCTGTGGGGGCTAGGGCGAGGACGAGGTATGGTTGCACCGCCGTGTGACCTTGTTAACCGTTGGGTTCTACCCATGGTTTCCTTGATAGGTGATTGCCTTAGGATCGAATGTTGTGTTGGTGTTTGGTTTCTGACCACTCACTGAGCTTGTAGCTCACCCCTCGCTTATGTTTTTCCCCAGTTGACGCTGAGTCGGATCCAAGAGAAGAGCTCCCCTGGCGCCATCCGAGTAGGAGACCCGCGTTCGCGTTGGATGTCTTGCGAGTCGGAGGCTATCAGCATTCCCTTTTCATTGTATGTATTATACTTGTGCTTGTGCACGGTATGTAGACTGTTGATGTCAGTTATTGTATATATTGGCTCTCACAGGACAGTTGATTGTGTACTCTAGTCTGTAATATGTCTTTGAATTACAAACTTAGTCATTTGAGCTTCCGCTTTTTGTATATATTTGATGTCAGTTACTTGTGTATTGCCTTTTCTATTGTGGAGTATTTATTTGACCTCGTGTATGGATTACTGATATCATTTATATATTTGCCTCGTCTCGGGGACGGCCGCCCTGGGGTTGAGGCTATGTCACAGCAAAAACTGGTAGGTAATAACCTTTAGCTACAAAAATAAATTTCACAGCAAAAACTTCGTAGGTAATAACCTGATTTGTTGTAGTGCTCCTTAGGTTGCACCCTATATAAAGACTCTACAAATCTGATGTTAATTCGTAAAGTATAGATAAAACAATACTACATGATTAAAAATAATAAAATATAGGTTAATAAACCCTATATTTAAAGAAAACGATGAAGAACTCCATAAAAACCCTTACTTTTGAAATCTTAGATTTGAATATATACACAATGTGACTTAACACATGCATATTATTGAAAAAATACTAGAAAACAAGGAGGAAAAAATACTACCAACTACCTTTTCAGATCCCTTCACACACCCACCAAGAGAGGACAGAGAAAAAAGAAAATACTACTAGGTCTTTTAGGAATGTATGATAAAAGAGAGAAGAGAGGGGGCCAACAAAAGTATTCACACAAGAAGGGACAGTGAACAAGGCAAATCCACGCTAAATACACGATCTAAATACTTAATAAACGCTAATTGAAACTCACAATTCGAATTTAAATTAGTAGACTGATCAACGACCTTTACGTGTCACGTCCCAGGGCAGCCGTCTCCGAGACGTGGTAAATATATAATATCAGCAATCCATACACGATATCAATAAAAGACTCTACACAACATCAAAGGTAATAAAGCAGTTAACAAGGTAGCTAACATAATATATAAACATATAGCGGAAGCTTAAACGACTAAGTCTGTAATTCAAAGACTTATTACAGACTATAATACATAATCAACTGTCCTGTGAGAGCGAATATACAATAGAAGACATCAATATACAAGTATTGTACACAAGCACGAGTAACGATACATACAAGGAAAAATGGGGGATGCTAATGGCCTCTCACTCGCAAGACCCAAAACGCGAACGTTGTTCCGCTACTAGTACTACTCCTCTGGGAGCTCCTCCTTCAAATCTGACTCAGCGACAACTAGAGGGGTGAGACACACGCTCAGTGAATGGTACAATCCATGCAACACAACTCATATTAACCTTTAAATTCATTAAAGTCCCTAAAATAGGAGTAACTACACAAACTGGTGGGTCGTAGCAGCGCCGACCCACCACACTCTCACCCTCTAGAGGTGACATGGGACTTTTGAGAGAGATTAGACTGCTCTACACCCTTGGTCCACCGGTAGCCCTCTCCTGGGTAGCCTCTACCTGTTATACTCCCATGATCAGTACATCCCCGAACGCAATGGCAGTACCAACGAAAGGGAGCCCTCCATCAGGACAACTTTTCCAATGCCGGGTAGTTCCAACACGGATCCAACGAAGGGGAGAACACAATCTACACTCACGGATACGATCCTCTTGGAGCTGTCATCACGGGTTACTAAACACTGATAAGGTAACAGATTCTCAAGACTTTCCTCCAAGGTGCATAACTCAGATGCGGAAAAAACATATTATTCAAGGTGTCAATTACCATGTATGACCCCATAAGTGGTTATACACTTGCCTAAACTCATTAGGCAAGATTTATGGCTTAACTTAAGCATATAACATGGATAATAAATATACAAGGAATTCATCATGGAAGCATTTAAATAACATAATAACAAGGTTATAACAATTTCTAAGGCATGCTTACACTTATGCTTTTTATATATAGCTAAGGATATGCTTAGGCAAAATGAGGGTGCATGTAAGAATCAAATGTTATGCTAGCATGGGACATGATGCATGAACAAGCATTGGTCCCTACACATGATACTAGGATGTATAACCCTAACATGTTAGGTCTAACATGGCATGGATGCAACCTAGCAAGCCCAATAATAACATATACATGCATACATGGTTAATATGCAGTTACGATACCCCAGAGGAGGGCAATGCACATCTACATGCATCGAACGTCTCCCAACTGGGTTGGATCAACCCACTCACCGCAACTCGGGTCGTTGCGTGACCGTTCACCAAAATCTGAAAGACAAGGCATCCAAATTGGTGAGTATAAATACATATAAGCACTTAAAATTAACTAGAAATGTCAAAAACATAGATATGCACGCATACGGGCTCGCACGCATGCGAGTACGCACGTACGCACACATGTCCGAGTGCCCTGACACTTACCAGATCCCTCGGGTAGCCACACGCGTGGCCCCCGCACCCGATGGCGCATAGCCGTGTGCCCAGACACTCAGCCGCACACGCGCATGTGCGCACCGCGTGCCTACTGATCCCAACCCACGTGCACACGTGCATGCCCGCTCGCCTGCACGCACCCCCCATGCCTGACAGCGCCTGTCTGGGCGTGCACCTGTGCGCGCATGTGTGCGAACAGTACCGCCAGCGTGCCCGGACACCCTGAATCCCTCCCCATCCCTCCACACATGCACCAACCCACATACATAGCATGCTTGACACCCCCAACAACCCGTAACAACTAAGAAAATAAAGTTAAGGGAGGAGGAGAGCTCACCAAAGGAGGGGAAAGAAAGGGGAGGTTTTTCAGGTGCCCTTGGCGCACCAAAACTATCGAAACCGGCACCACCACCACCACCACCTCCTCAGCCACTCCTCAAGCCCAAACTTGGCTTAAAAACAGGGGGAATAAGACATGAGAGGGAGCCTAAGAGATAGGAATCAACATCCACAACAACAACACTTCATAACACTCACTTTTTGTGCTTCTAATCCTTCTTATTCTTCTTTTTCTCTTTGTTTTCATCTACAAAGCACACACAAAACAGGGCTGGAGAGGGAGAGACGAGAGAAAGTGGGATTCAAATCCCACTTTGGGGGTGGGGGATGAGGAGACCATAGCCTAAACTCACCCACTAACAACTAAAATAACCAAAGGTTTTCTTAACGACTAAGCAAAGGGAGGTGAGGTTACCTAGGGTCACCACACACACCAAAACATCCCAGCACTATTCCTTCCACGAAACCAGTAACGACCAAAGCTCGGATACGGTTCAGAACTGTATAATTTTAAAACATTACCGGAATTCGATGAAATTTTTATGGGTGGTATAAAATGGTACCAAAACCCATAATATGTAGTTAGATTTTTAATTGGAATACTCAAGCTAACGCAGATGGCTAAAAGCCATAATTTTAGCGGCTCCGATCGAAAAAAGAAAAATTGAAAAATGGTCAGAAATGATCCAAATGTAACCAATAGGTTAAAAAGTGATACATATATAACATTACGGGGGTTGTCCATCTTTGGTAACTTGATTTCGTGGTTGTCGGCCGGGTTCAAATTTCTTCAACCGTGTCCCAAGATATGAAAATTAATGATGTCACAGCTCTTAGGTCATCTCTAGGCGACAATATAGATACAAGTCGTCCTTGGTTGACGACACATGTACTGCCGTACTGGGTCGTCCTTGGGCAGACAACCAAGCCCCTCCACAAGATTGCCCATAATTTGATCAATGAACCTCCAATTTTAAATCCGGAAGATGCATTATAAAGTTTACGGAATGAGAATTGCTACCAAACTAAGATATCAAAATTTTAAAAATTAAACACTTCTAAGAATTCTATATAAATACTGAATTAGTTTTATTTAATACATTGTACTTATTAATAAAGAAGTAACAAATGAGCGATCTAAAGTTATCAGGATTAACATGTGGAGGGCAATTAGTTATTGAATCATGTCAGTTTATACCCCTGACATAATCTCAGGATAATCGGTGCTTGAAATTCCTCCATCGTTCTCCTATCTTACCAAGTGTCCCATGTAAATATTTGTCACCTTCTAGATCAAATCTACCATGCATAGAAAAAACATTTAAATGTATTCACTTCAATATTTATAGTTAGAAAATAATAGTGTGAAATAAAATTCTAATTATACTACATCTTTATATGCTCAATAACCATGTTTTTAACCCTTCTGTCAACGTGCCTCCAATCATCAATCCAAAGAGATAATAGGCCGCTCCTACCTCCAAAATTGATGTGTGAGCTTAGGATCATGGAAGCATCACTAACCAGTTGTCCGTGCTCATTCCACTCTAAGGGCACCATGGGTTTATTTCGACTCCAATACTCCTTCATAACAGCTGGTAATGCCTCTATCAAGAATCAAACCATCAACATCACTTTTGACCTATGTAACATCATCATCTATGATGACTTTATCTTCAATCTCTTGATCATGTGATGGTTCATGATAAAAATATATATCATTTTCAGAAAACAACAATTCATCATAATGGTATATGAATCTCTTGGAGTATTCTTGATCACGATTAACCAGTCATTAGTACAAATACCTTCTACAAAAAACTTGTCCCACTTGAGATGCAAAAAAAAAGGTTCATCGATATGTAATAACTTTGGGGTGAATCCATATTCATCATGTTCAATCCCCCTTTCTCGATCTCTTGAAGCCACATCATACTACATACATTTGGATAACAATGGTTTCAATGAACCATAATAATGCATCTCAATGATATCCTCCAAGACACCAAAGTACTCTATATCATCAACAATCACTACAACAAAACAACTCTATGGTGAAAATTATATTGTGATGGTTTAAAAAAATGGTTACTATATATAACTTTTGGTAACATTTAATGTGAAACTGCTGCCACACATGGAAGTGATTGTGGGGAAGTCCTTGACGGGAGAATTTGGCACGGTGTGAAATACTTTTGGTAACAATTCGATACAAAATGTTACCATATGATCTTAAAGTTGCGGTTTGATACAAAATGTATTAACATGGTAAATGTAATGGTTTGAGAATAAAAATTAACAAAAAAAACCTCGTCGACCTAGCTAGGGTTTTCGATTTCTATTGTTTTCATCCCCAAATCTCTGCAACGATGGCGAAAAAAGGTAATGCCTATTAATCCTAATCCTTTCATTTCATCAACAAATTCAAGTCTAATTTCTTCCCTCAATGAAAACCTCTCCGTTTTGATTTTTTTTCTCTCGAAAATGGTCATAAAGATTTTTATTAGAAGGTTATGTTGTACTATTTGAAGAACAATCAATGATTTGAAAGAATGTGATTCCTGCAATCATCAGAATGTCTTTTTCTCATTGTTATTTAAAAAATGATTTTCAATCTTGCATCTGAATCCGATTAATGTGATTTAAAAAAAATAATTTTTGCAAATGAATGGTATAATGATTTATATAGGCGATTTAGAAAATGTTATAGTTACATATGAAAATTGGTCATACAAGAAAAACCCCTTGTAGCCGGACCAGTTGCTCAGAAGCTCCGTAAAGCGTGAGATTCCCCGATGCTCGCAACTGTCTCCGATCCCTTAAAAGGTAAAAAAATTGACAAAATTGAAGTTCAATAAGTGAAACTAAGCAATACAAAAAAGAAGAAGAAGAAGAAGAAGAAGAAGAAGAAGAAGAAGAGATGAATGTGCACCATGTAAGACAATGAAAGGAAGGGAAGAAGTGGTTGTGGCGGTGAAGAAGGCGATGAGGAGTATGGACGCGACGATCTTCAGCATCGGCGATATATGGAGGAGCCTATCACGTATAGACTCTCTGTTTGTCTTTTTGTCTCTTTTGACTCACTTTTTAACATGGGATCACATTTTTATTTTCCCTTTTTCTCTTTATCATACCCAATTTTCACCTCTTCATATCATTCTCTCCTCTATTGTCATTTTTTTCTCTATCATATCTTTTCACCATTTTCTTTGCATTGTCATTTTTTTTCAAGATCAGACAAAATCAGGAGCTCCTCCAAGCATGTTTTTTTTTTATGTCAAAACAATCAATATTTTTGTTTGATATGTGAAACATTTATCGGATTGTGTTTCAATTTTTCAATGCTCATTTGCATTGCATTTTAATCTTGTTTGTAGCTATATTTGTGACCAAAGTCACATTTATTATTTTGTGTATGTTTAATTATTAAAAAAATAGTGTTAAATAATTGTTTTTACAAAATTCTATTGATGATTATGTTGTCTAAATGAAAGAGATGAATAAAGGAGATGTTGATCATGGCACTGATGTACTTGGTGCAATACTTGAAACTAGCATTGTGGTAGGGTTCGAGGAATGGGTTGTGGGTTACACCATCACAGTACTTTGGAAGGGGACAACGACTAGGCCATCCATGTGATTTTGGTTGCACATCGTACCAATTGCAAGTACAAATGTGACAAATACTGTCACGCCCCAGGGCGGCCATCCCCGAGATGTGGCAAAAATATAAAGTATCAACTATCAATACAAGAGGTTAGTAATGACTCCAATAAATAATACACAAGGCAACAAGCAATGACAACTGATAACTCAACTGAAATGCGGAAGCATAAAATTATCAACAATGTCTATAAACCAAAAACATTATTACAGACTCGAATACACAATCAATTTACTGTGAGAGCCAAGTCTAGTCCAAATAAAATACAATCATGTGCAACACGCACGATTTACAAATACATGACTCTAGGACTACTGACAACCTCGCACTCGCCAATCCGTCGGACAGAGCGCTCCACGCACACAAGACCACGCCACAGGGAAGCTCCAATTCCATGCCCAACAATGCCCCTGTAAAAAAAATAGTACGCGAGGGGTGAGCTATAAGCTCAGTGAGTGGCTAGAAACCAAACACCATTACAATAATTTAATTTTAAGGCAATTCCCTTTAAAGGAAAAACATGGTTAGAAACCCAAATGATAACAAGGTCACGCGACGGTGTGACCATAGCTTGCCCTCGCCCTTGCCCTCGCCCTCACTACCGGAGGGAGGCTCTTGGGACACTCGGGGAGGAACAACTGTTAGCCATATCACATGGTGTTACCGGATAATAAGACACAACGAGTCCATCCGCTACAAGGTAAAGGTATACCTCGATACCTCGAGTGTTAGGAATAGCATACCCAGAGTATAGTTGATGGGTATTAGGGTCACGTGACGACGTGACTTCAACTTATCCTCACCCTAGCCCCCAAAGAGGTGACCCTAGGGGCTTTTGGAATAAATTCTTATGTTCTACACCCTTCGTCATTCGGTAGCCTGCTCCCGGTTAGCCTCTACCTGGCATACTCTCATGATCATTACATCTGCCGAATGCATCGGTAGTACCTGAAGCCCTCTGTCAGGACAGCTTCAATGCCAGGAAGCTTCAACACGGATTCAACAAAGAGGAGAAAGACTTCATACTTGCAATATCATCCAATAGCCCTCTCTCGGTTATATACATGATCCATATGCAAAATAACATAACAATTAACTATAGGGATACTCCCTAACATCGATTTACATCATAAACAACTCATACAACATGCATATAAGGCATGACCTACTTAAACATGCATACAAAGCCATTATTCATACAATCATACAAAATATATCCTAATCATGCGTTGGATATCACCAACTTAAGAGGGAAGGGTCAAGCGTGATCTCGTGCACTAACAAGTGCACGCCAATATTCCCAAGTGCACCTGAGTCAAGTAGGAATCACTCTACTTACTCAGTATGCACAAAGAGGGAGGGCGCGAGAGAGCTCATCTCAGAAGCTGGTCATAGCTTTGCCCCAATAATATGGGTGCAACAACTATACCACGCCCTCAAGTCTTGTGACTAGGGAATATTTTCTTTCCCTCATTCTAGTGATGGGCGTGTGCGGGCCTGTCTACGCGGGTGCGCGCGTAGGCAGGCGCTTGCGGGTGCTCTAGCGCTGGCAGGGCGCGGAGTGCTCGTGGGTCGTGCGCGTGAGTGTGCGCGGGGCTGTTATATATGTGTCATTTTTTAGCCTATTAGTCACCTTAGGGTCATTTCTGGCCATTTTCCATTTTTTTTATTTTCGATCAGAATCGCTAAATTTTGAATTTTTAGCCATCTGCGTGAGTTCGAGTACTCTGATTGAAAATCTAACTACATATTATGGGACCTGGTATCATTTAGTACTACCCATAAAAATTTAATCGAATTCTGGTAACGTTTTAAAAATTATGCATTTTCGAATCGTATCCGGGTTTTAGCCGTTACTGGTTTCGTTGGAGGCATAGTGTTGGGATATTTTGAAGGTTATGATCATGCCTTGGTAACCTCACCCCCTATTGCTTAATGGTTAAGAAACCATTATTTATTTTCTTTATTAGTGGGTGAATTTAGGTTAGACTTACCCCCACCTTTTCCCTTCCCATCAACCCCCCCCCCCCCGAAGGAGCTTTGAAGCTCTCTCCCTCTCTCTTTCACTCCCTCTCACGCACCCTCTCCCTCTCTGTTTTCAGTGTGTGTGTGTACTGGTTTTGAAGGAAAAGTAGGAGAAGAAAAAAAAAGGTTTGTGTGTGTGTTGTTGTTATTGTAGTTGATTCTTTCTCTCTTTCTCTTCTCTCTAGTTCCCCCCCCCCCCCTCATGCATTGGGCCTTTGCCCATGTTTTTCCAGCCAAGAAGAAGAGGAGGAGCTAGAGGGGCTGTGGTGGTGGTTGTGGTAACCGTGGGTGCACACAAGGGGATCTGAGCCGCCCCTTTCCTTTTCCCCTCAATTGGTAAGCTCTCCCCCCCCCCCTTTCTTATTTGGTTTTATAGTAGTAGGGGCTGTTGGGGATGTTTTGCAAGCTAGGGGTATGTGTTTGGGTGTGTGGGAGGGGCTAGTGAGGGGTTTTGGGGTGCGGGGGCGCAGGTGTGCACACGGGGTCAGCTGGGCGCGCATATGGGTCTGCTGGGCACGCGCGCTGGTCTGTCCGCATGTGTGCAAGGCTGGTGGGCACAGGCATACGTGCGGGCGTGCGTGCGGGGCGCTGGCAGGGCGCGTAGTGCGGACGGGTATTGCGCGTGAGCGATTGGGCACAGGGTAGTGCTTCAACGGGCGCGGGGGCGCGTGCGTACGCGTGCGGGGGCCACATGTGTGGCAGCCCGAGGGCTCGGGTAGGTGCCGGGGCACTCGGATATGCGTGCATACGTGCGTGCTTGCATTCGTGTGAACTCGTATGCGTGCATATTTGAGTCCTTTGCATTTTTAGTTAATTTTAAGTATTTTTATGTAATTATATTCACCAATTTGGATGCCCTTGTCTTGCAGATCTTGGCGAACGGTCATGCAACGACCTGGGTTACGGTGAGTGGGTTGATCCAACCCAGTTGGGAGGCGTTCGATGCATGTTTACGTGCATTTCCCTCCCGTGGGGTACCATAACTGCATATTAAACTTGTTTGAATATATATGTTAATGCATGTCTTGCTATAATGCACTCATGACATGTTATACATTGTATGTTAGGACTATACATCCATGTATCATGTATATGAGCCCATACATGCTTAAATACCATGTCCCATGTTAGCATACCATGATCCATGTATGTCCCCATCTAGTTTAATTTGATTAAACCAAAATAAGATTATATAAGTATATGCATGTCTTGGATGATATTGTAACTTGTTGTTATATTATTTAAAATACATCCTTGATTAATTCCTTCCTTAATTAATTACATTTATACTTATATGAGACCATTCGCCAAGATCTTGCCTAATGAGTTTAGGCAAGGGTATGACCACTTATGGGGTGATACATGGAAATTGACACTTGAATAATAAGTTTTCCCCGTATCTGAGTTATGCGTCCTGGAGGGAATTCATGAGAATTCGCTACCTTATCAGTGTTTAGTAACCAGTGATGTTGGATCCAAGAGGATCGTATCCGCGAGTGTAGATTGTTTTCTCCCCTTCGTTGGATCCGTGTAGGAACTTCCTGGCGTTAGAAACACTCTCATGACACAGGGCTCCCATCAGTAGGTATTACCGATGCATTCGGCGACGTACTGATCGTGGGCCCTAGAGGGTGAGGGTGAGGGTGTGGTGGGTCGGCATCACTACGACCCACCAGTTTGTGCAATTACTCCCATCTTAGGGACTTTGATAATTTTAAAGGTTATTATGAGTTGTGTGTCATGGATTGTATCTGAGTCGGATTTGAGGGAGGAGCTCCCCTTTTTCAAAGTAGTGTTCATGTTTTAGGTCTTGTGAGTGAGAGGCCATCAACATCCCCCTTTTTCTTTGTATGTATCATTACTAGTGCTTGTACATAGTACTTGTATGTGAATGTCTTTTGTTGTATATTGCTTCTCACAGGACAGTTGATTATGTATTCTAGTCTGTAATATGTCTTTGAATTACAGACTTAGTCGTTTAAGCTTCCGCTACATGTATATATATTATGACAGCTACCTTGTATTTGCTACTTGGATAGGTGCCGTGGCACTCGGATATGTCACGCCCCAGGGTGGCCATCCCCGAGACGTGGTAAATATATATAATATCAGTAATCCATACACGAGGTCAATGAAGACTCTAACACAACTTCCAAGGCAATAAAGCAATTACAATGTAACTGACATAATATATATATACATGTAGCGAAAGCTTAAACGACTAAGTCTGTAATTCAAAGACATATTACAGACCAGAGTACATAATCAACTGTCCTGTGAGAGCCAAAATAAATAATAGACATCAACAACAAGTATTGTGCACAAGCACGAGTAACAATACATACAAGAAAAAGGGGGATGTTGATTGCCTCTCACACTCGCAGACTCAAAACACGAACGCTGCTCAGCTACTGGTACAACACCAAGGGGAGCTCCTCTCTCGGATCCGACTCAGCATCAATTGGATGAAAACATATGCGAGGGGTGAGCCACACGCTCAGTGAATCGAACAATCCATGCAACACAACTCATATTAATCATTACAAGTAAATTAAATTCCAACAGATGGAATCAACTACTTACGCTGGTGGGTCGAGTATCAACCCGGGCCCACCACTCCCGCACCCTCACCCCCACAGGATGACATAGGACTTTAGGGATAAGGTTGACTGTTCCTATACCATTCGTCATCTGGTAGTCTCTCCCAGTGGCCTCTACTACCTGGTAGCCTCCCACGTCCACTATGTCTGCTATGTGGACAGACCAGCAAGCGTCGTTGATAGTACATGGGAGCATCTCACAGGGTTTTGGCCTCTACCGGTTAGCCTCCCAAGACTGCTATCTCTACCTCATGGGCGCCCCACTGTGTCATGAATAGCGTCTGGGAGCACCCCACCGGACTTTACTATGCCGGGCAGTCTCTACACGGAACCGATGAAGGGAAGAACACTCGACACTCGCAAATACGATCCTCATGGATCCAACATCGTCGATCGATAAACATCGAAAAAGGGTATCGAATTCTTATGAATTTCCTCCAGGGCGCATAACTCAAATGCGAGGAAACATATCATTCGTAGTGACTATGTCATGGTATGACCCCCTAATAGGTCATACTCTTTTCCAAACTCATTTAGACAAGATTCATGGCTCATACAGGTATAAGATATTCCCTGCCTGGGGGAAAGAACCCCTTGGAAGGGCACCTTGAGGTCCCGATATAGGATATCCCGATAACCAAACAAGGAACACGGAGCACCCCAGCCCGGGTCTCAATGATGACCTCACAAGGTCCCTTAATCCTGAGTAGAAAATTGGAATTTAATATACGATATAGAATTAATTAAGGAATTAATCATGGTAGCATTTAATAACATAACAACAAAGTACATATTATCTAAGGCATGCTTATACCTATACATTCTTATTTGTTTAATTAAATTAAACTAGATTGGAACATGCATGGATCAAGGATATGCTAACATGGAATGTGGCATCTAGGCATGTATGGGCTCCTACACATGGTACTAGAATGTACAGTCTTTAGCATATTATACCTAACATGGCATGGATGCAATCTAGTAAAGGCAATAACATATAAATACAAATAAGACTAATATGCATTTAAGGTGTCCTAGGGGAGGCCAATGCACTTCTACGTGCATCGAACGCCTCCCAACTGTGTTGGATCGACCCACACACCGCAACCCGGGTAGTTACGTATTCGTTCGCCAAGATTTGCACGACAAGGGCATCAAAATGGTGAGTATAACCACATAAAAATACATAAATTTAACTAGAAATGACAAAGATTAAGATATGCACGCATACGAGCTTGCACGCATGCAAATATGCACGTACGCACGCACATCCGAGTGCCCCGGCATCTACCTGAGCCCCCGGGCAGCCACAAGCGTGGCCCCCGCACACGAACACGCGTGCACATGCTCCCGCGTCCAGACGCGCCACCGCACGCGCGCGCACGCCCGCCAGTGCCCCGCTCGGCCGATGATCCTTCCCGCACGCCTACACGCGCACGCTCGCCAGCGCCCCGCTCGCACGCGCACACGCCTGCGATCGCGCCCCCTGCGTGTGTCGGCTCCCACACGCGCGCGACAGACCCGTGCGCACGCCCAGGGTTCTTTAACCCTCCACCAGCCCCTCCCACATCCCCAAACCCCCTCACTTAGCATGCATAACCTCCCTAACACCTCCCATAGCAATAAAAATTAGAAAAGGAGGGGAGGAGGACTTACCAAAAGAAGGGAAGGGAAATGGAGAGATACGGGGCTCGCGACGCACCCACAACCACCTCTACCTCACCACCACCTCTTTAGCCTCTCCACCAGCTCTTCATGGCTGAAAAATAGGAAAAAAAGGGTAGGAGAGGGAGCTTGAGAGAAGAGAAAAAGAGAGAATCAACAACAACACACACACACCATGTCTTGTGCTTCTTCTTCTCCTTCTTTGCTTCTTTTCTTCTTCAACAGCAGCCAAAAAAAGAAAAACAGAGAGAGTGGGAGAGAGTGACGAGAATGTCAAAAACCCCTCCCTCCAAAACTCACTTGAGGGGGTGATGAGAAGGCAAGAGAAGGGGGGTGAGTTTAAGCCAAATCTCACCCACTAACACTCAAAACACCAATGGTTGCTTAGCCACTAAGAAAAAGGGGGTAAGGTTACCAAGGGGGTGACCATAACCACCAAAATATCTAAATACTATTCCACCCACAAACCAATAACGACTGAAACCCGAATACGGTTCGGAACTGCATAATTTTTAAAACGTTATCGGAATTCGATGAAATTTTTATGGGTATTACAGAATGGTACCAGAACTCATAATATGCAGTTAGATTTTCAATCAGAGCACTCAAGCTCACGCAGATGGCTAAAAGTTAAAATTTTAGTGGCTCCGATCGAAAAATGAAAAATTGAAAAATGACCAGAAATGACCAATAGGTGGCTAACAGGCTAAAAAGTGACTCATATCTAACAGGATATGTGTGCGAACGTGCGTATTTGTATCTGTGCGAGCCCGTATGCATGCATATCTAAGTCTTTGGCATTTTTAGTTAATTCTAAGTGTTTGTATGTGGTTATACTCATCATTTTAGATGCCCTTACCTTGCAAATCTCGTCGGATAGGATGCACGATGATCCGGGCATCGGTAAGTGGTTTGATCCAGCCTTCGGGATGCGCTCGATGTATGTAGTCGTGCATTGCACATCCATGGAGCTTCTTTGCACCCTTAATATGCTAGATATTTTCATACTAGGTTTGTATAGCTCGTATATTGTGTAGAACCCCCTATTCTACCATGTACTTGCATATGTATTTTGTTCATGCTTGAATAATATTGTTTTCATGCGCCCCTCGTGTTCGGGCATGTATTTTCGAATAAGTATATGGCTGTATAGAATAGGGCAAGCCTTAGGTAGTCCCTATTTATAATACTACCTCCCTCCCCCATGCCAGTGATATCTGCATGATTAATCATGGGTCAATAATAGGGTACATATTAATATTCCTCAATCATAAGACTTAAGAGCATGGTATGGTTGTTGCACCCATATCATTGGGGCAAGGCTAAGACCAGCTTTTAGAGATGAGGAGCTCTCTCTTCGTGCATACTGAGTAAGTAGAGGGCTTCCTACTTGACTCAGGTTCACTTAGGAATATTGGCCTTCACCTGTTTGTGCGCGAGATCGTGCTTGACCCCTCCCTTTTAAGTTGGTGTTATCCAACGCATGTTAAGGTACACTTGTATGCATGTCTGCTTAATGGCTTTGTATGCATGGTATATATGTTGCATAAATATGTATTGCTTATGTTTTATCCATGTTAGGGAGTATCCCTATAATTTATTATTATGTTATCGTGCATGTAGTTCATGAATATAACTAAAATATAATTCTCCTGTAATATATATATGCGTTTGTTAAACTGATTAGGCCTATCTGAATTAGGTGTGGGTACGACCCACTGTCGGGTTATGCCTTATTAGTTAGAGCGCAAGTGACTATATCGCCACCTCACATCCATGAGATGCATTTAAGTGGAATTCAGGAGAATTCATTGTTGTATCGGTATTTTTAAACCGGTGTCTATGACATTAAGTTAGGCCTACCTGTGTTGGGTGCGTATATGAACCGCCCTTTGGGTTATATGCCTTGGGATTATTTCTACGCGAGAGCAGAGATAACCCCTCGCGTCTGAACGACGCACCCATGTGGAATACAAGAGTAATCAATATCATCGATATGTGATTATCAAGTGTAGTTGACTTTCCCATATGGTTCGCATTGCTAATGCAAAATCTTCCTCCCAATATCGTCATGCATCGAAGCCCCAACGTCGAAGCTGTCCCGTGTTGTGCCACCACTTGTAAGTGTACTGATGCGCACTGCGGTACCCATCTGGCTTATGTACCGATCATGGAAGGCCAATAGGTAGAGGCTACACTGAAGAGGGCTATCAGATGATATTGCGAGTATGGGGTGTAGATACCTCAATTTTGACCGTCCAGAAAGACAGAAATACTTCAAGTAACACCCAGAAATATCCCACATTTGGACATCTAGTAGAGAACCAAAGTTCAGAAAACCGGAAACCCTAACCCTAGCCCTAGCCTAAACGGAAACCCTAACCCTAGCCCTAACCTAAACCAGAAACCCTAAACCCTGAGCTAAACTAAGCCCTAACCCTAACCCTAACCCTAAACCTAACCCTAGCAAGACCCTGGCTCAAACCATAACCCCACCTAAGAGAAGCTCCAAAAAAACCCAAAAAAAGACCTGAGCCCCTGGCAAGGGGCGGCTAGACCTAACTTGCCGCCCCATACCAAGCGGCTAGTTAGCACTAGCCGCCCCCCTGGCCGACCTTGAACCGCTTCCCTGGATGGGACATAAAGCAGCATTAAATGCTGATCATTGCGGCGGGTTGTGACTTTAGCCGCCCCATCTTGGCCGGATCAACCCAAGTAACTGACCCAAGCCAGCGCTTGTCAGAGATGGGACGTTTGGCACGTCATGATAGGGGCGGCTACCAGGAAGTAGCCGCTCCATCCTGGGCGGTTAGTTAGCACTAGCCGCCCTTCACCTGATCCTGACAGAAGAACTAGAGAATTAATGAGGGGTCTAATCACACACACTATTAGCCAAGCCATTTGCACCCCTATGTCCCAAGACTCCTTTAGTCAAGCCCCGGAAGCATAATAGGATTATCTGTTTTTCACCTCTGTGTAAGGTATATCCGTGTCTCAGAGCGGAGACCCTACAAACTCCCCACATAGGTGATCAAATCCAACCCCACTTTCCTACTTTTAGAAAAAGCAGGTGGCGATCACACAAAAACTCCTGGAATCCTCTTGAGCCGCTGTCGGGTGCCTCAACTAGGAACGACACCTCACCCTTCCGAGAAGATGATCCGACCGAGCCCGCCAGGGCACGTATTTGATCCAAATCCCCGAAGAACCCCCACACACGCACGCACCCCCCACCGCCGGATCCTTCCCGCCGACAAATCTGGCGATCACAGTGGGACCTCCCTCGTGAAAACAACAAAAGTTAATACTCTTCTGCCCCCTTTTACAAGCTTAACTAGAACGCTATCAACTCTTTAGGAAGGTTAGAGTTTCCTACCCCTCGAATCAGATCCTCCTCTACTTCGCATCACTGCATCATTTACTGCTTAGTAAGTCGCACACCGCTGCACAATCCTTTACTGTTTTGTAAGCCGCACACCGCTGTGCAATCCTTTACTGCTTTGTAAGCCGCACACCGCTGCACAATCCTTTACCGCTTTATATCTACATTCATTCCCTTGAACCATTTCACACACGTCATGGAATCCCGCATAGAGGAGGAGATACTAGAGGAAAGAATCCACCAAGAGGGTTAGGCCACGCAATTCCTGACCCATCTAGAGGAAAAGATGGCCAGTCTAGGATACCAATCCGTAGAGGACATGTTTCATGACCTCGCCGACTACCATCAGGTCAAAACCCTGAGACAGGAGGCCCCTGTCAAAACCCCTAAGGCCATTCACAAAATCCCGTCCACACCCAGCCACTCGGTCAATCCGAGCCTTTTTTGGTTCACCCCCCTTTCCCCCCGAATCCAATGTTCCCAACCGTTTCCACCCAAAACCCCTACCAGGCCACCCCAAACCCGGGACCGCTAGGCAGCCCTCCCAGGGGAGAAACACTGGATGAAACCATCCCTAGAATCCTCTCCGAGACTGCTCCCTTAGCCCCCAAGCATATGTCTCTACATAACCTGAGACAAATCCCGTCAGTCCACCTACCGGAGGGATTCAAAATCCCCAAATTCAGCCGGTATAACGGTCGTGGAGACCCAGCCATCCATTTAACTGCCTTTTATCTAGACGCCCGCCCCTTTCTAGATAATCAACATTTGCTAGTTTTCGTCTTCTAGAAATCATTGGAAGGAGAAGCACTACAATGGTTCTCCACCCTCCCTGTGGATCACTTGTCGAATTTCTCGACTGTAAGCGAGAAGTTCTTAGGCCGCTACGGTTACCAGAGGACCAGAACCCCCTCTATTTCGGATTTAACCGTAGAGAAAATGAGGCCTAGGGAGAATTTGAACAATACGTGTCTCAGTGGTGCACACTTGTCCACCGAACTGGCCTGCAACTCACAGAATGTCAAGAAATTGACATGATGTTACAGAGCCTGAGTCCAGAGCTTCATACGAGCCTTTCATGCGGAGACTGTACTATGTATCAGCTTCTAATTGACAGCCACAACAGGATTTCCCATTGTGCAGCCCTAGTAGTCCAAACCCAGTCCCCACCTATCAGCCATAAGGTTGGACAACTGCCTCGTAAGGCACAAACCCCCACGGTAGAGGGGATTATTACCCAAGTATCGGCACTCTACCCGAACGGAGCACGAGTTCCTGATCGAGGAACGGCTCCGAAACAGTACATGTCCGGTTCATCCAGATATGCGCCGCCTTGATCAATCAACCAGAATTTTGC